>JACDJE010000198.1:1466301-1523842 GCA_016647715.1 Pavo muticus
TGGGGGGAGGGTTGGGGGTTGGGGAGGTGTCTAATGACATGTGGTATGCAAGATCCAAAGAAACCACTCAAGTTGATCTCTGAAGTACTAAAGTAATTACTACGTGAGTCATTTTTCTGATTTGCAGAAATAAACTTTCAGTGATCATCTCTTAAGCTGTTACTAAATCACCATTTACGACGGAAAGAAGCTCTTGCTACAAACTTATTACGGAATGACCTGGGGAAACCCGATTAATGTAAAAGGGAACTTTGTCTCTCAAAATCTCTCCAGGGCATTGAAGAAGGGGCTCAAAGAGGGCTCACTTTCTACCTCCCTACCCTCTGTCATTTCATTTGGTTGTGCCCAGTAAAGCTTTTTATTATAACTAGTGTCACTCATAGAAAGTAGCTGCTGAGTTAGGGCAGGAAGCAAAGATAAAACGTGCTTTGTATTGTATTTACTAATGCTGAGGAGCATGTCAAACAACCTTCAGTGTTTCTTAGACTGTCTTTTGAAAATGCCTCCCTCCCCAGTAATCCAAAAGACTGCAAAACCACAAAAGAACCTCTGCTTTCTTGAGGTGTCTTTCCTCTTCAGCATCCTGCATCTTTATGTTCTTCAAAAGCACCTGTTCATAACCTAGCCTTAAACTTGGCACATGGGTTGGGAGCATTTTGTTTGAAATTTTGGAAATGCTCTCCCAAGCTTGTTCTCTTACTTGCTGAACTAGCTGGCTCATATAGCAATTCATAGGGTAGCACTTCATGAAAAGGATGAGGTTTTGATACATTAATGTAATTGCTACAGAACTATGGTGAGCTCAAAACAGAATCCATAATTTGTAGATGTATATAAATTAGTAAGAGGGTGCACAGTCAAAGCTCCCACAAGAAAAAAAGACCTGATGGAAGTTGTGGGGATAATTTGCCCTAAAGAAAGTAAATCAAAATATCCTGAAAACATGGAAAGATAAATATTATAAACATTAAATTTTTTGTAATACGAACTTGTTTTCAGCTAAAGATTCTTCCTTTGTAAAGGGAAAGAAATGGATGTTTATTAAACATGTTCTAAATGATTTCATACTACTTTAGGAAATACATGCAGTTTACTTCTTTCAGGTGGGTGGCAGTGGCCACAGCCACTACCTCTCCAAGTCAATTCAGTGTTGTCTTCAAACTAAAATCAGTTACTTGAATATACTGTGCCTTTGATAAGACTTAAACTATGTGTTTTGTGATGTTGTACTAAAGTCAATAACTTCTTAACCTGACTGTAATTTGAGTCCGAGCTTAAGTTTCATTCCCAGGCTTCCTTTATGGAGACTACATAGCATGCATTAGAAAATACCATTGCATGGAACAGAACTTTGTCTAACATGATTAACTCTTCATCTAAAGAAATAATTGTGATTTTGTGTAAAACTTATAGTCTCATTAATAATAATATATAATATCTATAACAATGCCTTTTCAGTTTTGTACAGGTGCATTTAGAAACAAAAATGACAACAACAAAAACCTGTTATGCTCAGATTGGTTGGCAGCACTGCAATTCCAGTGCAGTTATTTTTTTCCTCTCGCTTAAGCACCTTCTCAAGTAGTGCTGATTCTGCAGGACCAATTCTACTATTAGTGGCAAGGCTTGTAAAATTGGAGTAATCAAAACAGGAAAAGCAGTTGTGCTGCCACAGTCCCTCTCTTCAGCTGAGAACCCAATCCACTAAATTGGCCTACTCTTTAGAGCAAATTACCATGGACTTTCAAAGAACTATGATAACGTTGTCGTATCCATAATACAGAAATCATTTCATCTGATACTGTAATCTTCAGGATAGAAAACTGCAGCTATTTAATAGCACATAGAAATATTACACAACAATTTTTGTCCAGGAAATGAAAAGCAAAGTCTTATCCAGATAAAACTACAGGGAAAATATAGATAGGCAGAAGAAAATCATCGCTTGTGATGGAGTTTGGCAAGGACAGTGAAGTTAACTCTAGCCTTGTGAAAAAAGTGTCATGGGATTCTTAATGATCAATCACAAAAGGACCTGAATTGGCTGTATTGATCGGTTACTGTACAGATATACTAATTAATGGAAGATTACAAAAATAAAATATACTTCTGTTTTTAATTTTACAAATGTGTCTAGTCTCCTACCATGGGTTCCTGTGGTCACAAAATGAAAGTTTTATGGGGAAAAAAACAAATTATTTTTTTGTTCTATCTCATAAATTATGTTTTGTGAATGCTAATTCTGTGCCTCTGGCAGCAGGGCAGGAAAGCACAATTTTCTGGTAGTTTATCACTCAGTAGTGACTGTTTTCTCACAGAGTAAAAAAATCAATTGCTGCTCAAAATGCGCATGCAGACAGGAGAATGCATTGTCTTGCTAGTTAATACGTCTATCTGATAAAAAAAAAAAAATCAATATATTTTTCTTAAAAGGGGTACCTGCAAGAGTAGTGAGCAGTTTATCTCTGTCTCATTGATGAAATTGCACGAAAGTCAGTTATCCTTCATTAAGCTCCATATTTATCCTGGTCACTGCTCAGGCTGCTGGAGTTTAAGTGTTCTGGCAGCATTCATAATATGCCAAAGTTGAGAGCACTTGAAAAACTTAGATAATCAAAAAGTTTACTTAAAAGGGAATCATAGAATCATAGTGTCATAGAATGGCTTGGGTTGGAAGGGACCCCAAGGATCATCAGCTTCCAACCCCTCTGCCAAAGCCAGGGCCACCAACCTCCGGATCTTGTAGTAGACCAGATTGCCCAGGGCCCCATCCAACCTGGCCTTGAATAGCTTCGGGGATAGAGCATCAGCAACCTTACTGGGAAGCAGAGGAAATTTAAAAAACAAAAAAACTAAAAACAGGGCTTTAAGCATCAGAGAAGAAGATAGTACTTTTGCAGGAGATTTATATATATATATATNTAATTCTAATGGTAATAATAAGTGTAGTCAAGCACTAGAATGGGTTGATAAGGAAGATTGTAGATTGATAAGAGAGACTGTAGATTCTCCAGCATTAAAAAATATTTTATTTATTTATTTATTTATTTGTTTATTTGTTTTTTTTCAACAGCCTGTGTTCCCAAGGACATTACTCTTTTGAATCTAAAAATCAACACTTCTGCAGAGATACTTCTTGTTCTTCATTCACTTTATTTATTTGTTTGTTTTACTTGTTTTGTACAAACCAAAAAAATTAGGATAAGGGAAGTTACCTGTACTTCTGGTGTGCCATAGCCTTAAGCTTCCTGCTCAGTTTTACTGTAGGACTTGGTAAATTATTGTTATTGCAGAAAATATAAATCTGTAAGTGTTAGCAAAGGTAGTGAGGTTCTTTTCTGGCTTAGTTTTTCTGGGGGGGAGGTGATTGGGGATGAATAAGAAGGGATTTTTTATTTGTGTCTTTTGTTTTCCTTGAAGAAAAAGTATTTTTTTTTCTTGATTTTAAGCACAAGCTGATTTCTCACTGAAATAAATCAGCTAGTGTAAAACAAGGTCCTGCCGCATACTCATTCCCTCTTCAGGAAAAAACAAATATTGGTAAAGGAGTTTTAGTATACATCCTTATTCACTACTGGCAATAACCCATCACTGATAGGCTTCTCAGGCTGATTTCCTCTCAAGGCAACCTTTTCAGTGCTTCCTCACTTTTGGAGCTTCTCTTTCTAATTCAGAGCCACAAAAACCAACTTCTGTGCTGGTTGTCTCTTCTCTTTCTGAATTTCTAGGGCCTGATTTTTTTAGGTTAGGAGATTTTTTGTTTAGGCTTTTTTGCCTGTCTTACTGCTAATTCCCTTTCTTTCATCTCAACATATAAATTTTTTCCAGCTGGTGACTTCTTACAGCAAACACTACTTTCACACAAATGTCATTTCATGTTAGACCACTTGATCCATGCAGATTTCTTTAAAAATACAGAAATAGGTGAGGATTGAACTAGGTCCAGATACACATTCTAAGTATTCATGTTCTCTGCAACTGGACGATTTGATAAGTAAAAGAGAACTGAACAAGTCTGTGAGAATTGTTTTTATATAATATCAGATCAGATTTCTTGATATCTCAAAATTGTATGGTATGAAATAATGAAAGCAATTTTAAACATCAGAACAGTTCTTGATTTTTGAGAACAAATCTGCTATTTTTTCAGATTTACAAATGAACATCAATTTAGACCTGTATTTAGTGGATTTCAGGCAGTGTTATAATATGTCCTCTACAGATTTACACAATAGAGTTTCTACCCAACAAAGGTGTTAGCAAAGGTGTTATGTGTTTCACTGGAAAGACTGACTGGCAGAACTGTGCAGAGGATTTCTCTCCCTCTCTCTAATCTAGTGTAGTGAGAGTTTAGTGATTTGATCTTCAGCAGCAAATATCTTTACGGAAAAAATAAAATCAGAAAGCTAAACAGAGAGAGAGCGCCATTGGTGAAGGATAATATGCAATTTGCTTGTCAGTTGGGAAGTATCACTAAGCTCTTAGGAGGTGTATTGAAACCAATTAGAATCAATAGAAAAACTCCCAATGACTTTTACATCCTTAGCATCTATAAGATATCATTTGTTCCACTGGCTGAACTGACATACAAACAGACCTAGACAAAATCCATTTGCCTTCAAACTGTACCAGAAAAAAATCAGTGATGGGAAAACTTCCTGGAACTGTCAGCTTTCTGCTGTCCTTGTTGTTCGTTTGAGAATTCAATTGCATTTTCCATTTCCCAGAAGATCTCAGCCTAATCCTCATGCTTTTCTGCTCCTGACTTAGTCTCCCATGATAATTTGAAGCCTAAGTAGGACTAATGTTATTTAGGAAACAAGTCCATACTGATTAGGTTTGCTAATCTCCAGCTCAGACTCTCTTGGTACCATAGACCCTCAGATCAGCTTTGAATAAGCAAAACCAGAGGCTTTTTGGTACAGGAGGTAGTGCAAATTACACATTTAGGGGGAGCAAGTTTTCAGCTTAAGCACTTTGTCATAATTTGTCTGATATGAATTAGACATTACCCTTTCTAAGAGCCTACTCCCACATTTGCTCTTTAATTTTTATGATATGCTATACAGCAGTGTATCTGAAAGCAGGTCTCCTCTCCTTAATCTGTCTTTATCTTTTCTTGGCCTCCATCCTAATGTTTCTACTTCTTCAGTCAGCCACAGAAAATACCTTAATTCTGTGTTTTCCTTCATTCAAGCTGCATAGTTTCTGTTGAGTGAAATTAGTATGTAATGTGGAATATTTATATAAGAAAGTGCTTTTTAAAAGTACGTCCTTGTATTGTACTAAGTAACACTACATGGGAAATAGCTAATAGTAGTGGTGATGATAGGAATCATAAAACCAAAGGAGAGAAAAGCAAGGAAAGCAAATGATTTGTAGATTTGAAACCTTCCCTAGACTAGTATGAGGTACCCACATGTAAAACTGCATCAGAAATTATCATTGAGAACATTGTTTTTAATTAGTAACAGACACGTTAATTGTGATGATATATCTGTTTATCTCTCAGCAAAATAGGTAAATCAGAAATTCCATTCATCTTTCTCATTCTAGCTGCTATTTTTTTCCAGTGCATAAATAAGCTACCTCCAAATTTATTATAGTTACGTTAATAAATAGCTAGTAGACTACAGTGAAGCTATTTGTTAGTCATAGCTGATATATTATTTAGAGATTGTAATAAGCCTAACCATTCTCATTATTATCAATCTCAATAGACATAGATCTGCTGAGCAAAGGTGCAGCTTCTGTAAAATGTTAAAGCTTGTAAAAGTTAAAACTGCCACTTAGAGCCTGGACCATTAGAGATCCACAGCCCTCCAGTCAGGCCAATGTTGCTACTACGAGACATTATAAAACAGATTCATGACATGTAGGCATAGCCATACTTGTGCTGGTACCTAACCATTCATCCCTGGTCTAAAGCTAATAGACAATTATGATGATCCCTGCCATGGGAATGGCAAAATTCTCTGTCCACACCTCTTAAACATTAAGTTTGGTCTTCAGCAATGGTTCAAATATGTCAGGTTTAGGTCATATTTTCTGCTGATAACTTGAGCCATCTGACCATACCAAGTAGCTAAATGACTACTTCTGGGTATGCCCCCAGACTATCCATGTGCTGTCTGAGCAATGCACAGGCTAAGAATAGTCTCACATATTCTTTTATAGCCAAAATCAGTATGTATTTTTGGATGCAAATTTGCATAGTCTAGCACAAAACAAAAAATATTGACTCTATTTGGCAAGGTAAGTCTGAGATTGGACTCCTTCATTCCTATAGCCTGTAATGTTTTATGAAAGAAGAAGAAGAATGCAGCAGATTCTATTGCCACATGGCCAGGGGGCTGATAGGTCAGTGGATTTCAGTTTGCTTGAAGTATGAGACAACTTGCTTGGCTCAATTTGTTTCCTCTTCTCTGCTCCTTCCCCCAAAACACATTTTTAAAAGCTCACACTTCACATTATAATTAAGTGCCACTTTATATTTTCACTGAGAGTCAGGAGAAGATGATTTAGGAGATGATGATTCGTGAGCAGGGAATTCATCTGACAAATCTTTCACCAGTGATAGGCAACGATTACAGTACCTCCTCTGCAACACATTCAGAAATTAATGGAGGTAGAAGAGTGAAGTAAAGCTCTCTAGTTTAAGACATAAGGCATGTATGAAGCAAAATACATTTTAGGTGAAATGAGATGAGTGGAGATGAGCAATAGGAGGGAGGAAAGGTCAGTAAATATGAGATGGAAAACCTGACTGTAGAATGCTACGTGTAGGAGGTATGTGAGTGAGGAGAATTGGGTGGGGGGAGAGGAGGTAAGAAATAATCTTCCAGTACTAAAATACATGCACAAAAAATCAGAGGTCATCTTATTTTTCAGGGTCATCAGGGTCGTTCTATTTTTAGGAAATTCAGTATTTAATAGAAAATGCAATTTGAGGTACAAATTCTCATTCATCCTTTTGAAATTTTCATTCTCTATAGATATTGCATTCCTCTCAAAATAACTGCCAGGTTGCTCTTCCTGCAGTGGAAATGTGTATGAGGATTTTATCTATTAGCTGATGTATTTGAGGACAGAATAAGATCAGAATAGGAAAAGAAAGGGTAGATTTCCTACACTGAATAAGAAATGCAAATAAAGATTTAGAAACAGAAAAATAAATTCAGAAGTTATTGCAGGCACACTGTGTAATGCATAAACACACAGATTGTGTTAGAGTGAGAAGATTCAGCATTTCTCTTTCATTGGCAAGTAATTCCAGTCATGATCAAAGGGTTAAGAGAATGAATGCACGTTTCTTAAAGGTTTGTTTAATTTATCAGATCTGTAGTCTTGTTGATGAAGTTCTTTTAGCATAACAAGCAGAGTCATAGAGTAAGAAATTGAGTTATATTTCTTACAGTGCTACTATATTGCTGCAGTTCCTGTACATCTCTTTCCCAGCATCCTTTCTTGGCTTTCTTCTTCTGTTCCTCCCTGTAATTAATTTATTTCTGTGCTGTGATTAGGATATAAGTATTATATGTATTTATGGAATTTCCAACATATTAGCAAGTGAGGCCTCCAGTATTAATACTTTCTAATACTGTGTAGTGGAGAAAAACAAAAAAAGAATATTGTGAAGGTTGCAGTATGGATGGGTTGCGATTTGGGATCAGAGTGCTGTAACTCTTTATTACAGCAGCTTCTCCACTAGAATCAATAATATATCTGCATAGCCTTATGTGGCTCTTTGACAGCTGATGAATGTATGCTGGGTCTGTTCTTATTGATCTGAAGCAAATCTGCAGAAAGATATCCAACAATTTAACAGATTGAAATAATCCTGGTTAGTTTAGCTGTTGGTAATCTTCTCTCTCTCCTAGCTTTAATCTTCAGAATCCATCACACAGATATCACAGAATCACAGAATCACAGAATCACTAAGGTTGGAAAGGACCTATAAGATCATCTAGTCCAACCATCCACTTATCACCAATGGTTCTCGCTAAACCATATCCCTCATCACAACATCCAAACGTTCCTTGAACACCTCCAGGGTCGGTGACTCCACCACCTCCCTGGGCAGCCCATTCCAGTGCCTGACCACTCTTTCAGAGAAGTAGTATTTCCTAATATCCAGCCTGAATCTTCCCTGGCACAGCTTGAAACCATTCCCTCTAGTCCTATCACCAGTTACACGAGAGAAGAGGCCGACCCCCAGCTCACTACAACCTCCCTTCAGGTAGTTATAGAGAGCAATAAGGTCTCCCCTGAGCCTCCTCTTCTCCAGACTGAACAATCCCAGCTCCCTCAGCCGCTCCTCATAAGGCCTGTGCTCCAGACCCCTCACCAACTTTGTTGCCCTTCTTTGAACACGTTCCAGGGCCTCAATGTCTTTCTTGCAGTGAGGGGCCCAGAACTGGACACAGTACTCAAGGTGTGGCCTCACCAGAGCTGAGTACAGGGGGACAATTACTTCCCTGCTCCTGCTGGTCACACTACTTCTGATACAAGCCAGGATGCCATTGGCCTTCTTGGCCACCCAGGCACACTGCTGGCTCATGTTCAGCCGAGTGTCAACCAACACCCCCAGGTCCATTTCCTCTACACAGTCTTCTAGCCACTCCGCCCCAAGCCTGTAGCGTTGCTTGGGGTTGCTGTGGCCAAAGTGTAGGACCCGACATTTGGTCTTATTAAACCTCATCCCATTGGCTTCAGCCCAGCTATCCAGCCTGTCCAGATCCCTCTGTAGGGCCTCGCTACCCCCAGGCAGATCGACACTTCCAGCCAGCTTGGTGTCATCTGCAAACTTACTGAGGGTGCACTCAATGCCCTCATCCAGGTCATCAATAAAGATATTGAAGAGGACAGGCCCCAGCACCGACCCCTGGGGAACACCACTCATGACCGGCCGCCAGCTGGAATTAGCTCCATTGACCACCACTCTCTGGGCCCGGCCCTCCAGCCAGTTCCTTAACCAGCCAAGAGTGTACCTGTCCAAGCCACGGACTGCCAGCTTCTGCAGGAGAATAGTGTGGGAGACAGTGTCAAAGGCTTTGCTGAAGTCTAGGTAGACTACATCAACAGCCTTTCCCTCATCCACCAGGCGGGTCACTAGATCATAGAAGGAGATCAGGTTGGTCAAGCAGGACCTGCCCTTCGTGAACCCATGCTGGCTAGGCCTGATCCCCCGGTTGTCCCGCACTTGCCGCGTGATCTCCCTCAAGACAATCTGTTCCATAACCTTCCCTGGCACCGAGGTCAGGCTAACAGGCCTGTAGTTCCCCGGGTCCTCCTTACAGCCCTTCTTGTAGATGGGAGTCACATTGGCAAGCCTCCAGTCCTCCGGTACTTCACCAGTCAACAAGGAGCGCTGATAGATGATGGAAAGCGGCTTGGCTATCACCTCCGCCAGTTCCCTCAGCACTCTCGGGTGAATCTCATCCGGCCCCATGGACTTGTGACAGTCCAGTTAATATATGTCTCTCATTTATCCGTATGAGTAGCAGATCATATGAAATCTAAGTAAATTAGTTTGCAATTAGGTGAATTATGTTAATATATTTATCTTTTCCAAAAAATCATGTCGATAGACTTTTGTCAGTATCACTGATTCTTAGCCAGGAAGGTAGTTATGCCTGCTTGGCATATGCTGCATGCTCAATGTTACAGCTTCAAGGGTGCTGTTATGCAACAAGTGTGCTGCCACTAGTGTGTGGTGCCAATAGAAAGAATTCCATAAGCTAACTGAGTTGGTTGTAGCTTGCATTTACCTACTACTTTCCCTTGTGAATGTGACTTTCCTCAAAAGCATCATTCTTTCGCACACTGTGATGCTGTTATTCTTGCTTGGGAAACTTCTCAGAATGGAGAAAAAGGAGATTCTCTGTGGTAGGTTTAATTTCTGAAAATTCTGCCTCTTCCAGGTACTGGACTTTTGATACTGTGGGAAGTTATGTTCTAATAATAATTGGAAAATTAATAATAATAATAATAATTGGAAAAGATAGATAGAGCATTTGGGCAAAATGTGGTTATTTTCTAAGCAGGGTACTAGGGAATTAAGAGTAAATTCACTAGTGTAAAGCTGTAAATAAGTTCAGAATTCAACTTCCCTGTTTGTTTTTGTTTTCTGAATAAATCTGATTCTCTGCTGCTTTTCACTTTGCAATTTTCTTATTCTCAGTTTGCGCAGACCACTAGTGATGCATTAGTCCTGGGGTTTGAAATTATTTTTATCTCCATTCTACTATAAACAGATTAAATATTTATACACGGTGAGGAATCAGCCTCTTCGATCTTAGATCCTCATTTTTTTTCATCAGTTTGCACATTATGAAGTCATTTCATTTTTGCAAAGAGAGTGTAATGAAGTATTGCAAAAGTGGTTAGCGTTTTACTCTTGCTTTACAAATCATAACAGTAAAGAACCAGTAGCCCTCTGCTATGCATCAGGTAGAATTCCGCACAGTGCTTATTTTGCAGTTGACTAAAAATGCCCACATTTCTATTATTCAAGGCTAACTAGTTCCACATAATTCTTTCCTTTTCAAGGAGAAATTCAGGAATGAATCCCTTTTAAAAGAAGCGTAGTACAATGTAATAAATAAAACTATTTGATTATTTATTGCTTTTGTTCATTCTGTAGCCCACTGACTTCCTCTTGTTACCATGGCCCCTCCAAACACTGATTGGAAGCTGACACCTTGTAAATTTCTTGATATGTATGGATATTGGCATCACCCCCAGTGTTGGAACAAAGGTCATTTTGATGACTAGTTTGGTCCAGAGGCCTCTAGAAGTTTCCATAATCTCTGTTCCTCAGACTCTTCAAAAGGAGCAAATTCAGAAAGCTCCCAGGAACTTCTAGTTCATGCAAGCTGTTTACATCTTTCTTTAGAGCCAGGTAGTCTGATGAGCACTCAGAAAACAGCATTTGCCATGGATCCTGCACCAGGTATTCTTCAGCCACATGTAGATTTGGGAAAGCTTAGTCCTTTGACAGAAACTAGTAGGCTAATATAGCTGGAGTCCAACTTTGAGTCCTATATTTGTTCTGAAAGAGTCATTATATGTTCCACTAACTCCTCACCTGCAGTTTTTTCATCTCATTGTTCTCTAGGGCACCTTTGTATGAAAGTATAAATTCAGGTACAATGGACAAGAACACCTTTCTTTTCTAGGTGAATGAGTTGAGTTTTAAGGAATGCTTTGCCTTTATAGCTTATAATATGAACATAATATATTTCTATCTTAGGAATGTACTGGCTTTTTCATCAATTGCTTGAAAAAAGTAAAGCTATTTTAGAAAAAGAGTTGATTTGGGTTGTTTTTCAAGGCCGTGAGAAAACTTGAAATCTGATATACTGGGCTCGGGTGCCCTGTTGTGTGTGTGTGGGAGCTTCTGTCTGAGGGGAGGCTGCTCCATGCTGGGCACAGTCAGTTCCAGTCAGCTCCAACCAGCGCAGGGCAGAGCTGGGCCCAGCAGCCACCGTGGGGCACCTGGGGAGGGCAGGGAACACAGCATGCAGCAGCAAGAGGTGAGGGGAGCGGAGTGAGGAGTCGCCCTGCAGCACTCAGGGGAGAGCAGGAGGAAGGCTACAGGCACCAGTGCAGAGAATGAATGCAGCCTGTGGAGAGATCCGCAGCAAAGCAGACTTGCATATTGAACAATTGTTTTAGCTATTTTTGTTGTTGTTGTTGTTCTTTTAATTATTTATTTATTGTGGAAACACTCTTCAAGTTATCAGAACTTCAAGCCAAGGGAAAGTTACCATGTAAGGAGAATGCAAACTATGAGCAAAGCAAAAAAAAAAAAAAAAAAAAAAATTGCTGGATCTTTTTTTCTTTCTGAAAAACACAGGAATAGTTGTATATAGTCAGTATAACTGTAGCTGTTACATTCAGTCTGTCGTCTAGATCATAATTTTGTTAGCTTCAGTTCAACTACAAGAAGTTTGAACTGACACATGAAGTGATGAAAAATGTAAAGTGCACACAGGGAAAGAAAAATCTTAGCTTCACATATAAAATGAACTCTCTGCTGGCCACTTTCTCTGGAGCAAAACTTTTGTGGCCATGATTGAAAATTTTACAAAAAGCAGCTCCTGCCTCATCATCCAAAAACTCAAATTTGGTGAAAGAAATTATTAGAAAAGAACTGGAGGCAAGGTAGAGAACATAATTATATTTCTATATGAGTTAATGATTTGCTGGAATATTGAATACTGTGTGAGAGTCTGGTCTCAGCATCTCACAAAAATGATACAGAAGAATCATAGAGTAATTTGGATTGGAATGGATATCCAGAGGTCACTAGTCCAGTCCCCTGCTCAAAGCAATTTGAATTAGATCAGGTTACTCAGGGTCTTGCCTAGCTGAGTCATGAAAACTACTCTAGGCAACCTAATCTAATTGGACGTTCTTTGAGCAGAAAGGGTTGACTAACAAGGCCCATTCCATCCCAAATTATTCTGTGATTCTAGAAGCACCAGTGAAGGACAGAAAATATGAGCAATTCCTTATGAGAAATGCTTGGATAAGCTGTGTATCTTCAGCTCAGCAAAGGTATATGATGGTCATCTGAGGTTATTACTGCTGTGGAGAAGGTGAGTGAGGATTGACGTTCACATTTTCTCCCAGTAAGGAAATCAGTGACAGTCAGATTCAAAGGGAAGAAGAAGAAAGAATTGCCCATACAGTGAGCAACAAATCTGTGGATGACCTTGGCTAAAGTAAGTCATTCATTACGAGATCTCAGGAGAAGACTGGACGAATGCCTAGAAGAAAAATTGTTTAGACAAACTGCAACAAGTTCAGTGGAAGAGAAGTAAACATGATAAGAGGATGAGAAAAAGATTAGTTAGAAAGAACTGTCGTTCATACTTGGCTGTTCTTTCTGTTCCCTAGGTGGTTTCCTGTGACCACTTTATTTTCATTATTATTGATTTTTAGTTAGTATTTTATCGATGGGAATAGAACAGGAAGTCAACCAATCTCTAAGTTTGCATATTCCTCAGAGAATGTTATACATGTATGAATTGAGAGCTACACTGAGAAATGTTGAGGTAGGATAGTACAGCATTTTTATTAGCTACAGTATAGCTTTGTTGTGCCGTATATCTGGCTTGTATTTTGAATGGGAGGCAAGGAGCCTTCCGAACTCAAAAAGAAAGGGTACCTCCTTCCAGTACAAAATATTTAATTAGAAAACAACAAAGCCACCACCACCAACAATAAACACAAAACAGTCAGTTCCCATTGTCAACCAGAGAAAATGGCAGCAAAATGCAAATTGCTGACATTTGCAGTAGTAAAGTGTGGTGTGAGGCAGAAGAGGGGAGCTCTGTTAGCTGGTATTTCTGCTGAACACGAAGTAAAAATATGTCTGTGACTTCCCAGGACTGTGTAGTATAGGAAGAATCTCTTCTGCATCTACTGACATGTAGGGAAGATATAGATATATATGTGTATATATATATATATACATATACATAGATCTATATGTGTGTGTGTGTGTGTATATGTGTGTATATACATATATATATATGTGTGTATTTAGTTTATTTCAGAGAAACCAGAGTTAGACCCTGTATTTGGCAGCAAGACTTTGTACCATGGTCCCATTTCACGGTAAAAATACCATTTATAGATTAAAAAAAAAAAAAAGTTCCCCTCTTGGATTTGATCCTAGCTGTAGTTTATTGTAATTCTCAACCTGTAGTGAGATTCTCTTTGATGCATTAATTCAGCTATGGGTTTTTTAATCTCCATCCTTTCATGTAATATGAAATTTTGTAATACTATTTAAAGCTCTTGTAGCTTAAGGGTGGTGTATTAACATTAAAATGCAGATGATTAACCCTGAGTGATTTAATTCACACAAATGTTAAAGAACACCTTAGTAATCTCGGGAAGAAAAAGCATCTTTGGTTTGCAGTACCTCTTGTTAGTCATACTGGTTGTCATTACTGTTAAAATTTAAAAAGAAAGAAAGAAAGAAAGAAATCACAGTATTTTGGTAGGTTTTAAATGCAGCTTTTTAGTAAAACGATAGAGCAAATTTCTTAGTGTAAGATAAATGAAGGGTTAAAGGAATTCTGCAGAATTCAGATCCAGACATATCAAGCCAAACTAGACTACTGTACATATTTTGATACATGATTTAAAATCAACATCCTTAGATTTTTGAGAACATTCTAATTCTATTTTTCATATTGTAACAGGCACAAGCTACTTTTTGGGCTGTGTCTCCCTCCAGAGGCATCTCTAAAGGAATGTTTTCCTATTTTTTTATTTCATGTAGCAGAACGGAAAAAGGCAACGTATGCCTATTTTACAGTATGAGGTAATAAATTGTCTAACATAATATTGCATAAAAATTCTGAAAACTTCTTGAACACTCACTTCCCTTTAAAAGAAAAAAATAAAAGAGAAGAAGAATTGAAGTTTGGAGAAAGACTGCAACTAAAGTGGTAGAAGAAGTTGTTTGTGATAAGGGAAAAGTAAAATTAAAAATAAAAATAAAAATCCTACTTTCTGTTTTCTGTAGAGAGTTACTTATTTACAAAACAATTGGTATAGACTATAGTATCCTTTATTCAGACAGGAATACCTCATTTTATTATCTTGCTGACAGTGTGGTCCCAAACAAAGCAAAGGCAGCAAGTGTAGTGGATCCACTAGCTGTGAATGAGCAGCTCATGAGGAGTCCAGAACCCAAGGGGAGCAGCTGAACTCGCTTAGGCTGAGCAGGGTGGCCTCCTTCCCCACCATTATCATTGTGCTGTATTGCTGGGACAGCAGATTTAGTCTTGGATGTCATGATAACTGCAAAATTTTCAAGTTGCAAAATTTTAGCTTAGCCTTGTTATTAAAATGACAGGCATAGCAGGGACAAAGGTTATCCTTTCATGCAAGTCCTTTCTAATTTTTAGAGTTCTTACTTTACTGGAGAGGGATAGAAACCCAAATTCCTTACTAAAGACAGTGGGAAGAAAATAGGAATACACACCAATACATAGCCTGAAGATGTATAACTAATCCTGTTCTTATCCCTGGAGATTTTAAAGCATCTGTACAGAACACTTCCTCTAAGTCCCTGAAGCTTATTTTCTGCTTCCACATATCTGATTAAATGGCCATATTCTGTGCACTCCTGCCCTTCACAGGGAACCCATTTTGTTCATTTTCCTTGTTAATCAAGTTTCACACATTCTGAAGTTTCCCTTCTCTGTCTATTATAACTGTAATTACAAGCTGTAGAAATGCAAATAGGTGTAGCAATTTTATATTCATTTATATGTTCCCTGTCTAAAATGTTCATCTCTTTATGAAAAAAACAGTAAAAGTTTTTGAATGCATGTCGTAGATACAGCTATTTTGATACACTTATTGGTCAGATAATCATGATTTTCAGATTAAATTATATGTGACAGCTTAGGGCAGCACATTCATATGCACATGCCACCTGAGCAGAGAAGGACTCACCAGCTGCATCATGGGTATGTCTTGTTAAATATTTGCTGCCACAGATGGTGCCAGTAAACTGAGGTTTAAAAGCAAATCTCTCTTATTTTCAGTGTTCCTTTAGCTCCTGTCTTGGTGACCTTCCTTTCGTCTCGTTTTCCCTGTTTCTTGCTCTCCTCTGTATGACAATGTGCCACTGCAGCAAACAGCTCATCACAGCTGTCACTCTACAAACTTTTTGGAATCACGAAGTTTTGATGTTTCAGCAAATCAGACAGCACTTTCAATTTAGTACATGGCAGATTGCTTTTTTGAAAAGACTGGAAGACTTTGTAATAGAATATGGACTCTTTTGGCTGTTTAAATCTATTTCAGGCTGATAGTGACAGGAAACTCATGACCAACTCTATTGTGAATAAGTGCAAGTATTTGGAGCGAGAGAGTTTTCTTCGCCTTTTCTTCCTCCCATACACAGAAGTTCAAACAGATATCACTAAATCCAGTCCTTGGAGCATTATCAAACATCTAATTTTAAATTAATTAATTAAGATGTTCTGTTTAACTTTTCAGTTCAAGTTTGAATTCCTAAATATCTGGGAACTGAGCAATGTCAGTTCTGAGTTAATTTTGGTCCTGAGCACAGAAAACATTCCCCTTCATACGTGAAGGGGTTTAAGTCATGATAAGGCTTCAGGGTACAAGTGAAAAATTTGATAGTTTTGCTTGCGTACTTGCTTGCGTGGGCTTAAGTAGAACTGCAAGTGTTTGGAGGAAGTTGTTCAATTTTGTCACTTTGATCTTCAACAGTTCCTTGAATTTTGAGAAACTTCTCTTCAGTTGTATTCAGTATTCAACCATAGACCTTTTCTTCCTTTAGTTTAACCAAGAAGATTGTGGATGTGTCTTTCAAATTTGTGTATCAAATGAGTTTAGCACACTATGAGTTTTCAGACTAGACATGGTATGCTCAGACTTTGCCGATAGAGAAGAACTAATCATAAAAACTAGGTATAACACAGCTTTGTTTCCCCCTAAGGTCTTGCTGACCATGCTAATGTGCTTATCCTTTTCCCAAGAGTGCACCATCAGGTCTGGGGGAGACAAATGAGTTCTGTGTTGAGTTGTATGATTCATTTCGTCCAAAAGGTCTTTGCTGACCATTAGATTTCCTTGAGTTACTTTTCAGTCCGAAACAAAGGTCATTTTGGAGATTCCATTTCTGCTTTATGTACTACTGGATTTGTATTTATTTATTCAGACAAGAATGAAGAGTTGTAGAATGAACTCTATTGTTAGTGTTCAACTCTATTCACTGTTTTGTTGGGTCTTTCACTTCCATTTCCATAATTAGGGTTTTTGTTTGTTTGTTTTTGTTTTTGCAATATATATATATTTATTTACATAATGGATCCATATAGATGTCATTGGAGTTGCATGAAGTCAAGAATCCATATTTATGTAAAATAAATCATCAAATATTGTTTGTCATACACATTTTAAGAGATTGCATAATGACATTTGTATATTAGAATCGTAATTGAGCTGCTGCACATCCATGACATCAGCTCTCAAACACTCTCAGCAGGGTTTATGCTCTTTTTGCTGATCATATCTCCCTACTTTGTGTTAAAATACATAACATTCATTTTTTTTCCCGATCTATTAAATGAGGAGCATGTTTATATTTAAATTTTATGGGTTTTCTTACAAAGTGCTCCATTTTCACATCTGCTAAGACCACCTCTTCATATCTTGTTGTACAGAACATGAGTAGTTTCATAAGTTTTATTAATTTTCCTCATGTTCTCGGTAAGAATGGAAACTCATAGAAAGCTAAATCGTTTGCTGCTTTTCTAATAGGAGAATTACTGCTGCATGTTGTCATATATATTTTGGTAAGAACTCTGCAACAGTTTACATTAACAAAACTAGTGTCAGTATATGAAGACATTACCCTTTGTCCCAAGTCTATAATGTTTTCTTGTATGTATTGAAAATAAAAATAAAAATCAGTGACTCACATTCATTGTTATTCTTGAATCCAATTGGAACGTGTTTTTTCTCTGAAAAAATCCCTCTATTCTGTGTAGAAGAGCCAAAGCAAATAGTGTCATAGGTAGACTGTCCTATGCTGTGCATATCTGTGATTTTCCTAAACTGTAGGCTAGACCATGTTGGCTGTTTGTCACAGAGCAAATTCTTTTATCTTTTTTCCCTGCATATTAAAATGTAGAGTTCATTTCACTGGTGGTTGGCAATCAGGATGTGCTAGTATGAATTACACCCCATTTCAAATTAAATTACATGCAATTTCAAGTGTCTGTACTTACAGATCCTGGGTGAAGCTTCATAAACAATTTCAATGTATGATTAGAACAAACCCAATGCATGGTTTCATTCTTTTAGCCCCTGAAAAGTATAAGAATATTTGTTGTGTCTCCCAGCCTTTGGCTTAGGAATGATGGATTTGTCTGTGGCTCTGTTTCCAAGTCTGAGTAATATAACCCTTTAGGTATTACTTTAAGCAGATATACACTGAAAAACAGCAGTGAGAAAAGCAGTTTGACCCTACCTTATCACATATTGACAAAATATCATCACCAAACTCTCCTGGAAGATTTCCTCCCTTTGAGGAAAAAGCTTAATGAATGAATCTTTAATCTCTAACACTTGCTATATGATGTGGAGAGCCATGGAGTTTAGGCAGATGACTGTTCAGTGTACCAGTGATGTCTAGACCTGAAACAGATATGAAGGGAAAGCTATTAACCAAGACTTACAAAATGGTTTTGATCAGTTACCCCTCATCATTGCTGTAACAGTCTTCTGCTATAGTACATTTAACATCCAAATTCTGCAGCAATTATATGAATGTAATGTATTAATTAATAATTTGGCATATTGATTTTATAAATGTGGTTTATCCATGAGTGCAGTTTAAAGATGTGGTGAAACATATCACTCGGGTTCTTAATTTTACTGTCAGTCGCAAGCTTGTCAATCACAAAATCAAAATGTTTAAAATGATTAAAGATGCATTTGCTTAGATTTTTTTCAGTACATTTTTTATAATACCCAAATTGTTTGTTAGATCTAATAGAGCTTAAGGGGTCTTTGGATCACTTAATATAACCTCATGTATGCCGTAGCCCTTTAAATTTTACTTGTACAAGCCAAATGACTCTTCTCAGTTTAACGCATTTCAGTCTTTGAGGTTGAGATGGCACTATATGTCATATCTAGCAACAGCAAGAGGTTATTAGTATGAATGACCTGGCAGTCAGCCTCTTTCCCATGCCTCATAATGGATCTTTTTATCCTCTTCCTTTCCTTATTCTCCTTCTCCTTTCAAATTAGTACCATTACCATGGGGTAAGATTCCTGCTGAGTCCAAAATGTCATGGCCATTAAAGGCTAGCTACACTGACCCGTACCCACTGATCTGGGTATTTCATATTAAGGCGATATCCAAGGTCTCTTGTTTTAGTGGCAAATGGACTGTTTTCTTGTATTATTATTAGTTTTCAACTGAACCCACTTCCAAGCAACCACAAAAAAAAAAAAAAAAACAAAAAAAAACACACACACACACACACACAAAAAAAAGAACCCACAAAAAAAAGTATATCCAACTGACTGAAGACCTGAAACATGAGATTTTGAATGCTTTCTGATTGTAGAGCAACAAATGCTGTGGAGTGCTAAAGATTATATACGCAATGTGAAATAGAATTAGACTCAGAGGGTTCTCAAATTGTAAGCATGAACTTTCAGTTTCACTCTTTTAGGAAAATCTCAGTTCTTTCCTTAAAGACACTACTTTGTGTCCAGTATGCCCTTCTCTTGCCTCTACCATCTCACTCCAAGGCTGACATACCGAAGTTCTGAATTACTTTTCAGTTTTCCTTTAAACTCCATGAACGCAACACTGGACAGTGTAAAACTTACAACATGATATTGCAGTTGCTGCTTTTATTTTATTTGCAGAATTCCTCGAGTAGTCTTTAGCATGTGTGGTGTTTTTTTTTTGTTTCTTTTTTTTTAAGCTTAGACTTCAGAATTGGTTACAACATCACTGTGTTCAAATTTCTTGTGTTGTATATTTTCCTTTTGTTCTGAAGAACCTTGTTAGGCAAGGTTATTTTCCATTAAATTATGCTGAAGAACATCAATTATGCTTAAGTTTTTAATTTCATGTTATTGAGTGTCATGAACTGCATTGTTCTATTTTACGCAGAGTTGAATGTCAGGCTAATTGATATAAAAGCTTGCATCTTTGCAAATATCTCACTAAACCTTTGGAGTTTCCTTGTGTAATGAAATTCAGCTTCAGCAGTTGGCTTAGTTCTCTTCACTCCTGGAAATCAGCTGTCTAAAATACCTTATATACATGATTTGAGCAAGAAGGTGCATGACTAATTATGTTCATGTGGGAATACGAATTGCGTGTGTACATTCAGGTATAATATGTAGCCTCCACAAATAGGAAGTTGATATTGCATGTTATAAAAACTGGATTGAAACACATGGGGTTTTGTCTACTTCCTGTACAGATACCACAATAAATATAAAGTATATCACTCTCCTTTTACCTCAGCTGCCTGTCTGTAAAGTAGAGAGATCATTCACTTTTTTTTTTTTTTTTTTTTTTTAAATTAATGTCTGTCAGTTTCTTCTATGTGAAGAGAATTCTGTATAAACAAGGACAAAAAGCCTTGGGATGAAATGGAATGTAGATCTTGACTGAGACCACTAGATTCATTTAATAAAAATACTTGATACTTTATATAACGTACAAACCAGGTGGGACAGTGGAGCCAGTGGGGGGGTATGTGTCGTGCATATGCACTCCTGTATATATATATGTGTATGTATGTTTAGATACATAGCTTCTCTGTAAGCTGAGGTGTAAAACCCAGACCAGTGTCATGTCCAGTTCAGTTTTCAAGAATTTTTTGAACTGATATGTTGAATGAAGGCAGGTTACTGATCTACATTTCTCCCATTATGGAGAATTATCTTTGTCTTGTAATATAGCACCAAGTTCTTAAATTTGGACAAACTTTCAAAAAGCACTCAAGTTCAACTGAAAAGTGATAGATACTTTCATTCCAAGGGTCCTTTGATTTTTAAAGACAAGAGAAAAATGATGTTCAGCATGTTACTTCTTTATTTTGTTTAATAATTTTTTTTTTAAAGAGAACCGATATTTTCTGCTCCACGTGAGGAACCAAATACCTTTCCAGTTTGTTAGTAACTGAAGATGATAGGTAACAGTTTTGCTTTGGTAAGTCTTTCCCTGTAAGGATAGCTAATTTATTCTTGTAGTTCAGCAATCCCATTGGCATTTTCATTCTTAAATAATTATCCAATAACTAGGTGAATGAGTGCTGGCCAGATTTTCAAGCTTAATAAAGGCCCCATGTTCCAGGAGGAGATAAGGACACTTTACAAGCACCCTCCTGAAAAGGCTTAGTCAAACTTCCAGTGATCTAACACAACTACTTAAGCTACTGGACAATTCCTTGGTATTGTCTCCTGCTGCTAGTGTAAACTGTGTGGCAGGGTTATAAGGAAGCTGGTGGAGTGACAGAGACATTAACCAGGGTGGAAGTTGAGAGAAGGGTCTCCAGAGCCCTGTGGAAGGACAGACATTCCTCCTGGGTGCCTAGTAGCTGTTACAGAGCTCAGTTCTTATGGTAGCCTCTGTCTCTCAGATGCTTTCAACTGAGACCTCCATCAATCTGCGAGCAGAGCACAGTTCTTCATTGTCTGGTGAAAAGATCCACTGTGTACAGATGTTTTCCAAAGCTCATTTCCAAAAGAAACTACTTGTAAGAACCTGCTTCTAATGCAAATTAATTTCTTTGTAAGACCTAAGCTGAACTGCAGAACACAAAGTAATTTGTTTCTTGTTTGAAAATTCAATGCCTTGCCTTGGCTTTAAAAGAAGAGAATGCTGAGAAAGATGTTTCCTCAAATAATTTTCTACTGATGCAAAAGGAGAAATTGCCACTAAGGTGAACATCAGCAGCTACTTGGCAGGAGAAGAAAAAATGCTATTTCCCCTCCCCTCACATTTTAAAATGCTGATGCAGCAGCAGGTGTCTAACAGCTTCAAAAGCATGAAATTCAAGCATTAAAATGCTATCTGAATGTTGTATTGGTTTGTCCCACTCATCTGGCTATGCCCAGGCTCCTGCAATCTTTCTTTCTTAAAGTTGATTTGCAAATAGAATTCAGAGAACTCCATTAGCTCTAGAATAATATAATGTGCCGAGCACTGTGTCAAGGGTGAGAATGGGTAGTCACATAGACTTGAAACTTCATTTTTCTTATTTTGTTTTCTTTCTGCTACAACAAAGACATGGATCACTGCTTTCCTCTCTGTGTGATGGCCCCAGCATGCTCTCTGCCATGTGGTTAACATCGTATCCACCTAGGAAAATCACTGGAGCATGTGGCTGGCCCATGGGAGTCAGGCAGGTGGTGCCTTATTAGTGTATTGCATGGGTTTGCAGTTTTTCTAAAGCTTGCTTACTGAAGCATCAGTCTTGCAAATGCTACTCTCATATTTATCGCTTCAATCATTAGGCTAGTCCTACTAAAAATTAATAGAATCAAATGATGTGCCTAAAGTAAGCATATTCAAACACATCAACTTTCATTAGGTTATAAATGATCCACACAAGAAGGACATTTCAGTATATTTTGTTCAGAGAAACTTTGGAGATACTTTTAATGTTATTTTAGCTGACTGAGTTCTAACTTAGGTGATTAAATAAACAAGTCCAGTGGCAAACAAGACACAGAGAATTCACAGCTTTTGTGCAGCTGTTTGTTGAATTGTTTGCACGAGTATTTGTAGGTCTTTACAAGGACTAATTCTAGAATCATTAACTACTGCTATCAAAACAGCCCAGATACCTTGTGTAGGTTCTTTTTCCTGGTAGGATCTCAAAAGCTTTACAAGTCTAGATGATCTTGCAGGGAAAAAATACTGAGCTAAAGAATATCTTTTTCATCCAGTACACCTCTATGCCACCTTTTCTCTTTCTAAAGCTAATACCCTTGCTAGAATGATGTCTTATAGAAATTCGAAGTCCCAGGTTAACCTGAAAACCACCCTATAGAATGAGAAAGACGCTTTTATTACTGAAAATCCCATAACTCAATCCCTTATCACTCTTTTTTTCCCTCTCAAGTATAAAAACTGAAATTTCTCAGCTCCTTTCTTAAGGCTGACAGAAGCAATGATTATTATATGGAATAATAAATTTAAGGTTGAACTTCCCATAGTTACACTACCTCCATGCTGGTCCTCACTGTGCTTAACTCAGGGCTGAAGGTCATTATTCCCTTTCATTATGATCAGAACCACATGTTAAGGGCTGTTGTGGTACTGTTAATTCATATCTAACATTGTGACCCTAGCTAATGGTGCACATTGTTAGAATGGTCTGAAGTAAACCACGCACCTAACTAGATTTTCTGTAGTATGGACTTCACTTAAACTGAGCTATATCTCTTCCCTTCTACTAAGCTTGTGTATGCTTAGCACTGTGTAAAGAAATCTTTGAGCTCAATCTCTTAAATTTCTCCTAAGCTGATATAGGCTAATGCAAGAGGAAAAAAAACAAAGCCAAGTGAAAAATACCCACCATCCTTCCTTCAACACTGATGTAGCCTTCTCAGGCAGAATATGAACAGAAGGAGTTCTTAATAGCTTCTATTGCTCTTTTCCCCCCAGTCTTTGGTAATTTCTGGGATGAAAAAAAAAAAAGAAAACGAAGTAAAGAAATCTGATTTTCATTGTGAGGTGTATTTTCTCTTGTGAGGGAAAGCTATAAAACTGCAGAGCACAGCAATCATTTTTATAAGCAAATATCTTACTATTTCTGCCTGCACAGGAAGATCTAGTAAGAGAGAAGTTTTGTTTCCTGCAGCGTTGATTTTGCAGTATATCTTGCCCACCTGAAGTGCTTAAGAGTAGTGGCACACATGTATGAATGTTATATATCTTACTGCATGGCATTTATTGCAAATTAGAAGAGGAAGAAGAAAAAAAAAACATTTGAAATAAAAGGTAAATAGTATGGGGATTTTTTTTTCTTTTCAGATGTCAAATATTGATTGTATTTCATATCAATTTCAATGGAAGAAGACAGAAGCTGTAAGTAACAACTGAATTTTTACTTTACCCAGCATTAGCCAGTAGGAAGCTAAATAAAACATAGGTAAATCTGGTATTCTTTATTATACTAAACAACACTTCAGGTTGACTGACGCAACCTGAAACAACCAGGCAGAACTTACTTAGTCTTGTTACTTCAAATTCTGAGTTTGATGCCAAACTTATTTTCTTCAGATCCTTTTCTGGATAACTGAGCTCAAAATTTATGTTCTACAACTTCAGTTTCCATGATGACAGTAGGTATGCTACTGGTATAAATCGTATATGTAAACTGAATAGTATCTAAATGCTTTGTCATTGGCATTATAACAAACATTTATCTGATCCTCTCTTCCTCTGTCTCTATCTCTCTGTCTCCTTTTTTATTTCCCAAGGAGCCTTGTCATCATCCAATTAACCTAAACAAATCAAAATAAAACCCGCATAGCTTTTCTTGCAGCATAGAAATACTGCAATATTGTAAGTGACCTGTTTCAATCACTTATTTCCTTTTTGAAAAACTTCATCATGAAGGATGACAAATCATCAGAAATAATAGTAAAAATATATATATTTTAAAGCACTGTTGCTTTATTGCTGTATTTTCTGGGCTTGGAACAGATGCCAAATAAAGTCTGCTCAATGATGCATAAAGGTCTTAGGCTGCAAGTAGGAATAATACCCTAAAGCAGTGGTCTCAAAACACACTACACACTACCGGTTTGTTTTTTTTTTTTTTTTTTCCAAAACAAGGAAGAAAAACATCCTTGCTCTCACCTCCCAACAACTCAAACAACATTTAAGCTGGTTATTTTTTTGTCTCACATGCTAAGAACACATCAGAAAATGATTATCAGTTTTACATATAAGCTTGTTGTTTCTGGAAAGATACTGTAAATTTATAAAACAAGAATTCAGAGTGGTGATTATAGAACTCACATTTATCACAGGATAAGAGTGTATACAAAGCATTTAGTGTGGCATAGATGAGGTACAGCAGCTTGTTACTACACGATAAGATACACTTTTATCCTTCACTTTGCACCTGTTCAATAAAGTAAATCAAAGACTTTGGATTTAAACCATAGTATGGGAAAAAAGCTATCTTGTATTAAGATAAATACAAATTTTGTTTTATTGCATTTCCTGTGCAGACTGATCCGCTTTGTTCTTTGTCCAAGGAGATTTTTCCTGGTGTGTAGCAAATGACTGAAGACCTGAAACATGAGATTTTGAATGCTTTCTGATTGTAGAGCAACAAATGCTGTGGAGTGCTAAAGATTATATACGCAATGTGAAATAGAATTAGACTCAGAGGGTTCTCAAATTGTAAGCATGAACTTTCAGTTTCACTCTTTTAGGAAAATCTCAGTTCTTTCCTTAAAGACACTACTTTGTGTCCAGTATGCCCTTCTCTTGCCTCTACCATCTCACTCCAAGGCTGACATACCGAAGTTCTGAATTACTTTTCAGTTTTCCTTTAAACTCCATGAACGCAACACTGGACAGTGTAAAACTTACAACATGATATTGCAGTTGCTGCTTTTATTTTATTTGCAGAATTCCTCGAGTAGTCTTTAGCATGTGTGGTGTTTTTTTTTTGTTTCTTTTTTTTTAAGCTTAGACTTCAGAATTGGTTACAACATCACTGTGTTCAAATTTCTTGTGTTGTATATTTTCCTTTTGTTCTGAAGAACCTTGTTAGGCAAGGTTATTTTCCATTAAATTATGCTGAAGAACATCAATTATGCTTAAGTTTTTAATTTCATGTTATTGAGTGTCATGAACTGCATTGTTCTATTTTACGCAGAGTTGAATGTCAGGCTAATTGATATAAAAGCTTGCATCTTTGCAAATATCTCACTAAACCTTTGGAGTTTCCTTGTGTAATGAAATTCAGCTTCAGCAGTTGGCTTAGTTCTCTTCACTCCTGGAAATCAGCTGTCTAAAATACCTTATATACATGATTTGAGCAAGAAGGTGCATGACTAATTATGTTCATGTGGGAATACGAATTGCGTGTGTACATTCAGGTATAATATGTAGCCTCCACAAATAGGAAGTTGATATTGCATGTTATAAAAACTGGATTGAAACACATGGGGTTTTGTCTACTTCCTGTACAGATACCACAATAAATATAAAGTATATCACTCTCCTTTTACCTCAGCTGCCTGTCTGTAAAGTAGAGAGATCATTCACTTTTTTTTTTTTTTTTTTTTTTTAATTAATGTCTGTCAGTTTCTTCTATGTGAAGAGAATTCTGTATAAACAAGGACAAAAAGCCTTGGGATGAAATGGAATGTAGATCTTGACTGAGACCACTAGATTCATTTAATAAAAATACTTGATACTTTATATAACGTACAAACCAGGTGGGACAGTGGAGCCAGTGGGGGGGTATGTGTCGTGCATATGCACTCCTGTATATATATATGTGTATGTATGTTTAGATACATAGCTTCTCTGTAAGCTGAGGTGTAAAACCCAGACCAGTGTCATGTCCAGTTCAGTTTTCAAGAATTTTTTGAACTGATATGTTGAATGAAGGCAGGTTACTGATCTACATTTCTCCCATTATGGAGAATTATCTTTGTCTTGTAATATAGCACCAAGTTCTTAAATTTGGACAAACTTTCAAAAAGCACTCAAGTTCAACTGAAAAGTGATAGATACTTTCATTCCAAGGGTCCTTTGATTTTTAAAGACAAGAGAAAAATGATGTTCAGCATGTTACTTCTTTATTTTGTTTAATTATTTTTTTTTTAAAGAGAACCGATATTTTCTGCTCCACGTGAGGAACCAAATACCTTTCCAGTTTGTTAGTAACTGAAGATGATAGGTAACAGTTTTGCTTTGGTAAGTCTTTCCCTGTAAGGATAGCTAATTTATTCTTGTAGTTCAGCAATCCCATTGGCATTTTCATTCTTAAATAATTATCCAATAACTAGGTGAATGAGTGCTGGCCAGATTTTCAAGCTTAATAAAGGCCCCATGTTCCAGGAGGAGATAAGGACACTTTACAAGCACCCTCCTGAAAAGGCTTAGTCAAACTTCCAGTGATCTAACACAACTACTTAAGCTACTGGACAATTCCTTGGTATTGTCTCCTGCTGCTAGTGTAAACTGTGTGGCAGGGTTATAAGGAAGCTGGTGGAGTGACAGAGACATTAACCAGGGTGGAAGTTGAGAGAAGGGTCTCCAGAGCCCTGTGGAAGGACAGACATTCCTCCTGGGTGCCTAGTAGCTGTTACAGAGCTCAGTTCTTATGGTAGCCTCTGTCTCTCAGATGCTTTCAACTGAGACCTCCATCAATCTGCGAGCAGAGCACAGTTCTTCATTGTCTGGTGAAAAGATCCACTGTGTACAGATGTTTTCCAAAGCTCATTTCCAAAAGAAACTACTTGTAAGAACCTGCTTCTAATGCAAATTAATTTCTTTGTAAGACCTAAGCTGAACTGCAGAACACAAAGTAATTTGTTTCTTGTTTGAAAATTCAATGCCTTGCCTTGGCTTTAAAAGAAGAGAATGCTGAGAAAGATGTTTCCTCAAATAATTTTCTACTGATGCAAAAGGAGAAATTGCCACTAAGGTGAACATCAGCAGCTACTTGGCAGGAGAAGAAAAAATGCTATTTCCCCTCCCCTCACATTTTAAAATGCTGATGCAGCAGCAGGTGTCTAACAGCTTCAAAAGCATGAAATTCAAGCATTAAAATGCTATCTGAATGTTGTATTGGTTTGTCCCACTCATCTGGCTATGCCCAGGCTCCTGCAATCTTTCTTTCTTAAAGTTGATTTGCAAATAGAATTCAGAGAACTCCATTAGCTCTAGAATAATATAATGTGCCGAGCACTGTGTCAAGGGTGAGAATGGGTAGTCACATAGACTTGAAACTTCATTTTTCTTATTTTGTTTTCTTTCTGCTACAACAAAGACATGGATCACTGCTTTCCTCTCTGTGTGATGGCCCCAGCATGCTCTCTGCCATGTGGTTAACATCGTATCCACCTAGGAAAATCACTGGAGCATGTGGCTGGCCCATGGGAGTCAGGCAGGTGGTGCCTTATTAGTGTATTGCATGGGTTTGCAGTTTTTCTAAAGCTTGCTTACTGAAGCATCAGTCTTGCAAATGCTACTCTCATATTTATCGCTTCAATCATTAGGCTAGTCCTACTAAAAATTAATAGAATCAAATGATGTGCCTAAAGTAAGCATATTCAAACACATCAACTTTCATTAGGTTATAAATGATCCACACAAGAAGGACGTTTCAGTATATTTTGTTCAGAGAAACTTTGGAGATACTTTTAATGTTATTTTAGCTGACTGAGTTCTAACTTAGGTGATTAAATAAACAAGTCCAGTGGCAAACAAGCCACAGAGAATTCACAGCTTTTGTGCAGCTGTTTGTTGAATTGTTTGCACGAGTATTTGTAGGTCTTTACAAGGACTAATTCTAGAATCATTAACTACTGCTATCAAAACAGCCCAGATACCTTGTGTAGGTTCTTTTTCCTGGTAGGATCTCAAAAGCTTTACAAGTCTAGATGATCTTGCAGGGAAAAAATACTGAGCTAAAGAATGTCTTTTTCATCCAGTACACCTCTATGCCACCTTTTCTCTTTCTAAAGCTAATACCCTTGCTAGAATGATGTCTTATAGAAATTCGAAGTCCCAGGTTAACCTGAAAACCACCCTATAGAATGAGAAAGACGCTTTTATTACTGAAAATCCCATAACTCAATCCCTTATCGCTCTTTTTTTCCCTCTCAAGTATAAAAACTGAAATTTCTCAGCTCCTTTCTTAAGGCTGACAGAAGCAATGATTATTATATGGAATAATAAATTTAAGGTTGAACTTCCCATAGTTACACTACCTCCATGCTGGTCCTCACTGTGCTTAACTCAGGGCTGAAGGTCATTATTCCCTTTCATTATGATCAGAACCACATGTTAAGGGCTGTTGTGGTACTGTTAATTCATATCTAACATTGTGACCCTAGCTAATGGTGCACATTGTTAGAATGGTCTGAAGTAAACCACGCACCTAACTAGATTTTCTGTAGTATGGACTTCACTTAAACTGAGCTATATCTCTTCCCTTCTACTAAGCTTGTGTATGCTTAGCACTGTGTAAAGAAATCTTTGAGCTCAATCTCTTAAATTTCTCCTAAGCTGATATAGGCTAATGCAAGAGGAAAAAAAACAAAGCCAAGTGAAAAATACCCACCATCCTTCCTTCAACACTGATGTAGCCTTCTCAGGCAGAATATGAACAGAAGGAGTTCTTAATAGCTTCTATTGCTCTTTTCCCCCCAGTCTTTGGTAATTTCTGGGATGAAAAAAAAAAAAGAAAACGAAGTAAAGAAATCTGATTTTCATTGTGAGGTGTATTTTCTCTTGTGAGGGAAAGCTATAAAACTGCAGAGCACAGCAATCATTTTTATAAGCAAATATCTTACTATTTCTGCCTGCACAGGAAGATCTAGTAAGAGAGAAGTTTTGTTTCCTGCAGCGTTGATTTTGCAGTATATCTTGCCCACCTGAAGTGCTTAAGAGTAGTGGCACACATGTATGAATGTTATATATCTTACTGCATGGCATTTATTGCAAATTAGAAGAGGAAGAAGAAAAAAAAAACATTTGAAATAAAAGGTAAATAGTATGGGGATTTTTTTTTCTTTTCAGATGTCAAATATTGATTGTATTTCATATCAATTTCAATGGAAGAAGACAGAAGCTGTAAGTAACAACTGAATTTTTACTTTACCCAGCATTAGCCAGTAGGAAGCTAAATAAAACATAGGTAAATCTGGTATTCTTTATTATACTAAACAACACTTCAGGTTGACTGACGCAACCTGAAACAACCAGGCAGAACTTACTTAGTCTTGTTACTTCAAATTCTGAGTTTGATGCCAAACTTATTTTCTTCAGATCCTTTTCTGGATAACTGAGCTCAAAATTTATGTTCTACAACTTCAGTTTCCATGATGACAGTAGGTATGCTACTGGTATAAATCGTATATGTAAACTGAATAGTATCTAAATGCTTTGTCATTGGCATTATAACAAACATTTATCTGATCCTCTCTTCCTCTGTCTCTATCTCTCTGTCTCCTTTTTTATTTCCCAAGGAGCCTTGTCATCATCCAATTAACCTAAACAAATCAAAATAAAACCCGCATAGCTTTTCTTGCAGCATAGAAATACTGCAATATTGTAAGTGACCTGTTTCAATCACTTATTTCCTTTTTGAAAAACTTCATCATGAAGGATGACAAATCATCAGAAATAATAGTAAAAATATATATATTTTAAAGCACTGTTGCTTTATTGCTGTATTTTCTGGGCTTGGAACAGATGCCAAATAAAGTCTGCTCAATGATGCATAAAGGTCTTAGGCTGCAAGTAGGAATAATACCCTAAAGCAGTGGTCTCAAAACACACTACACACTACCGGTTTGTTTTTTTTTTTTTTTTTTTCCAAAACAAGGAAGAAAAACATCCTTGCTCTCACCTCCCAACAACTCAAACAACATTTAAGCTGGTTATTTTTTTGTCTCACATGCTAAGAACACATCAGAAAATGATTATCAGTTTTACATATAAGCTTGTTGTTTCTGGAAAGATACTGTAAATTTATAAAACAAGAATTCAGAGTGGTGATTATAGAACTCACATTTATCACAGGATAAGAGTGTATACAAAGCATTTAGTGTGGCATAGATGAGGTACAGCAGCTTGTTACTACACGATAAGATACACTTTTATCCTTCACTTTGCACCTGTTCAATAAAGTAAATCAAAGACTTTGGATTTAAACCATAGTATGGGAAAAAAGCTATCTTGTATTGAGATAAATACAAATTTTGTTTTATTGCATTTCCTGTGCAGACTGATCCGCTTTGTTCTTTGTCCAAGGAGATTTTTCCTGGTGTGTAGCAAATTGGCATGCTATGTGATTCTACCCTTTGCAAAAAATCATGAGACATCACAGAAACAAACTTATATTTTTTCTGAAAAAAGACATCAGAGCAAAACACATAATGCATTTTGTGTAGTGTACTCTATGAACTGTGTAATTGTGCTTCCAGATATGAGATTCCCCCTTCAAAAATGAAACAACCATTAGTTTAGTTTTAGTTATTTTTGCAAGACTTCTTTCTGACTATTAAAAGAATGTAAATGGATGTCAGACATTTAAGTCTAGTTCTTTGGGTACAAAGAAATCTGGAAGAGAACAATTTGCTGCTATCAACTTACTGGTTTGACATTAATACTGTAAATTTCAACATTGTTGACTACTCCTCTATCGATCAGTTCAGAAAAAATGCCAGTAGTGGATATTGATGTTGGACGGAAGTGCTTCAGGGTTCATTGTTCTTATGAATGAAGAATTAAATAACTTTTGTTGTTCCAGTTTTTCATTTAAAATAAAACAAAACTCAACAGCTGAGGCATTGTTTGCATTTTGGGAAACAAAAATACAATGCTGGCCAGCACTCTTCTCACATTCAAGATTGAGGGATTTTAAATATCTGTGTGTATAAGAAACAGACATTTTACCATCCATTCTCCTTGCTTCTGTACCCCCTTCTGCTGAAAACCCTATGTTTTCCATGAGGAAGAGAAGGGAATATAAATATATAGTATTATTAAAAGAATAATATCTTCAGTTGATGTTCAAGGAGAGGTATTGATGGAGAACATTTGTTAAGATATACTTCCTTTCACAGTGTCTGCCTGCAAATTCAAAGACACATTTACTGTACTGTGAAATCCAGATAACTCTTATCTCAGCCTGTAGTAATAATACTAGCGTGTATTTTGAGGAATAAATGCCTTTGTTGTGTTTTTTTTCTGCTTTGTTCTTAAACTGATTATTCTCCCCTCTACAGAAGGGAGTTTGTTGCCTACGCACACTGAAATATCTGGTTTACCTTGCCCTGCACATTGTAAGGAGACACAACGCACACTCCTTCAATGTTTGCTGTGCTGAAGAGATTTAACAAGCTGTGAAAAGGAATAGAACTAGCAAGCACTAATGTTTGTGCACCTCCCTTGAAGTTTACCACACCTGTTTTATAATAAGTATTTCACTGATAAACACCTGATAGTGTTTTGTGAATTGGTTGGAGATGTGCTTTGTATTTTCAGTGGACTCTTACTTCAGTTTTTTTTAATGCAAGCTTTCAGTGTAACATGGTGTGATGGTGTAATGTGGACATGGAATAATAGGACTCAAGTCATCGGAGGAAAATTTCTTTTAGTTTTGTACTGATAAGTAAAAGTAGAAGTACATCTTTCATCACCAGTTTTGTCCCAGAGTGGATGTATCAGTAAGTAGGAAATAGTTGTTTAAGATAATATTGGATGTTAGATCACCAAGGGTGATGTATTCAAGTTGCAGAATCGCCAAACTAGTTGTCTAATTTGTAATTTGAATGTCTCACAGGTTGGATTTGCTGCTGTTTTGGGGATGGGATTTTACAAATGTAGAGCAATACATCAGCCAGGGACAGACAATACAAAAACTAGAAAAATAAAAACCTAGACTTTGATGAATTAATACAGAGATTGGTTTTACATACATTCACTTTACCTGAAAAGCATACTTTGTCTGACATACGCCAGTTCTTTCTCACCACAACATCATGTCCTACCCTCATGTCCTCTTCGCATGCATCCTGACTAGAATACTCCTGGAGCAGAAGTGCTGAAACTGGCCTTTCCCTGGGCATGGATATATCCTATGCTTTTGAAACAGGATATGCAAAATGTAATCTAGATGCTAAAGTGAACCTGGATTGAGTGAATAAACTTTAATTCAAAAGTGTGCTCTTTTGCTTTTTGTATTATTTATTCATCAGCTACTTTTTTTTTTTTTTTTTTTTTTTTTTTTTTTTTTTTTTAGGAAGAAAAACATCCTTGCTCTCACCTCCCAACAACTCAAACAACATTTAAGCTGGTTATTTTTTTGTCTCACATGCTAAGAACACATCAGAAAATGATTATCAGTTTTACATATAAGCTTGTTGTTTCTGGAAAGATACTGTAAATTTATAAAACAAGAATTCAGAGTGGTGATTATAGAACTCACATTTATCACAGGATAAGAGTGTATACAAAGCATTTAGTGTNTTTTTTTTTTTTAAATAATGGGAGAAACTTTTAAAGTTATAACCATTGTATAAACACATTAGGAAAGTTACTCTTAAATGAGTAACACTGGCAATTAAATTCTGCTTAATCTAGGCAATATAATTCATACTGATGAGCTAGACATTTGTAGGTCTGGATTGAAGAATACTCCAAGTTGTAGCTCGATTCAATTTTGAGGCAACATCAGAATTAATGGAGGGTACAGCAGAAGGAAATACAAATATCTATTTGGCTTTGTCAATAAATAATTATCTAACTTTCCTGAAAATGGTACAGTCATTATAGCAAGATTCCATTTTATTAAACAGAGGAATGATCCATAAATATTTGAGTCTGTTTGAGTTTTATAAATCTACATATATGAATGTAAATCTATGTAGTGGTAAGTATGTTTGGAAAAGTACAGTAACTCCAAGCAGTAAATGATGGCAATAACTAATGTTACTTATTAAATAGTAACACTTCCCCCTGCCCTCCTCCAACTCCCCACCCCCTCAGTGCTTTAATTTTTTTCTTCTTTTCTGCATTTTCTACCACCCTAGCCTTTCTGATGGACAATTTACAACTTCAGCCTTCTGGAGAGTAAAATAATTTGAGGCTGCTGTTGTTTCAGTGACCGTTAACATGTGTACAGAAACTTTTATTCTCTTCTTTGAAATGTAACGGAGAAGGGATTTAGCATTCATTGTTATGTATATTAGCTCATTTCTTGCCCTTACAGTGGCACAAGCTCCTGGTACTGGGATTTATTTATTTATTTTCCCGGTGCATGCTTGTTTTCATAGGTGTTGTGCGATAGTTTTGTTTTTGTTTCCTCCTGCTTGAAGACAAGCAGATTTTTTTTTCTCTTCCTGATTTTTTGTTTTGTTTTGATTTGGTTTTGGTTTTGGTTTATGTTTTTGTTGCTGAGAAGTAGTGTGATTTCTCATTGCGGCCAGGATACAGAGTCAGTGGGATAATAATGGGAAAACATGAAACCAGTATACAATGTAATTGTTCATCTGACAGCTACGCGGTCTGGAGGGAGAGAAAATGAACGACCATGAAAGCAGCTGTTATAATCAATGAAAGAAACAAAAATAGGCCACAGGGATATCCAGGGACAAAGAAACAAATTTTTTATCTAGTTAAAGACAGCCTTTGCTTGCAAGGTGGGGTCTTTGCCTTTACATACTGGTCCATGAATTCTGTCTTCTTTTTGTCCTCCAGTTCTCACAAGCACGGTGCAGTCCAAAACCCCCAACTTCTCAAGTAGGAATAAAAAAAAGACATTCTCTTTCTTACTAACATCCTGCTACTGCCTATGCCTCTGAAGTGACCTCCATGAACTTTAAGTTGAGCAGAATACAACTCTGTCTTACGCTTTTCAGCGTACCTTGATCTAGATAGTAAGTAAAGAACCCACTCTCAAATTTGGACTTAAAACAAGGAATTAATCTGCAGAAAGGAAAAGAATCAATCAGGAGTTTTACAATAACATAGGTAAAAGTAATATCTCATCTTACATCTGATTTATGGCCATAAGTCAGCTTTTCATCGTAACCTCAGAAAGAAACCTGACACACTGCAGAATTATTGATTTTTTTTTTCCCTACTGTATGTTTTTTTGAATCTTCCAATAAAATATTGGATATAGGACATGTTATGTTCAGCATCGCTTTGAATCTCAATTTCCTATATTTTCTTCCAAAATAAGATCAGATATGCCAAGATTTTGTAGAGTACTTTTTGTAGAGTCTGCATCAGCAACCCCTGTGCTAGCATTTCATTTGCTTTACAGTGCCAAATCTCTGTTCCCACACCCATGAACATCCATTGAACACTATCAGTGAGTAAACCCAATTATCTATGAAGGTTACAAGGAACTAAAATGTATGTCAACATATATGTCTCTATAGCTACTTTGTATTACAAGCATGCCAAAACAATATAGGGATGTGAAATAAACTGATAAATAAATGATTGTGGTGAATTCTTCCTTTGTTCTTGAAATGCAGACACACTGTAAGATACTAGCATGCATACCAATATTGCACTATGGTTTGGGAAGGAAAATAGAAGAAGCCATATGTCATCAGGAGCAGAACATATAGCTTGCAGTTTCTATAGTCTCCAGGGACAAAAAGCTTTGCTGCTACCTTTCTAAACAGCTGCAATACTTTTGTATTCCTAGGTTGAATAGCATCATCTTCAGAGACGACAACTGTTATATCCATTAAAAACTGCTACAAACTATCCGTTCAAAGCTGTAATACTTCAAACTAGATGTGTTCAAAGTGCCCTTCTGAAAAACAAAGTGCTCTATTTGTTCAAAAGCTTCATTCAAATGTTACATATTGTTTGTTGTTCTTTGAGGATATAAGAAAGCTCTGTAATATCCAAGACTTGTCTGCTAGAAAGGATTAAAACACGAACTATTTACTGGATTAAGATTAATTTAGTATATTAACATGTTGCTATCCTTTGATTCCTACAAATGTAATTATAAAGTGTAATCATGCACGTTGGCTTACAAGCCAACTTTTTAGGACAGTTTTTTTTTTTATTATTAATATTAGTTTGGAAAAAAAAAAAAATCCTTATTTCCCTAGCAACTACAAAAAGCTCCCTGCTGCCTAAATAGGTCCCTATTAACTGGCCTTGAAGAAGCGTTTTGCTTATTGTGGAAAATTAGTATGTGCTGAAATGTGAGAGACAAATAAAAGTTGTACTAGACATGGTCCTTTGCAAGTCCTAGTGAAAAGGAGGAAAGTATATTTTTAGGATCCAGCTGAGGTCATAGATAATATGCCTTTGCACTCTGAAAAGTTCTGTAACTGAGACAAATTTTCTAATCATCTTCCAAAATATGATTACAGAAACTACTGTCCTGCAGTTGGAATTCTTATTCAAAGATATTATCCAAAATGGATCACGCAGAATAGCTATGTAACTGCATGCCTTAATGGACCACCTTCTCTCGTGTAATTCTTTCCTATTTTTTCTATGTCTTAGCAACTCAGCTGCAAAGTAGACATAATGTTGTTATAAGGCTTCCAGGTCAAACCTGGTCTTCAGTCTTCAAAAGTTTTTGTTTGTTTGTTTTTGTTTTTTTGTTGTTGTTATTGTTTCTTTTAAATAAATATAGGCACAACATCACCCTGGAAATTTCTACTATACCATTTATATCTATCGAAGAGTTCTCACTTTTGAAGATAATGGCTTATGTTTGGGTAATACTTTTGAGAAATTTCTGCTGTTGTCACAGTGTAACATCTGAATATAATTTAGAACATAAGGAGATCCTTCATACGGAGAAAACCAAAGCTGATTTCTCGTGATGTGAGAAGCCACATAGAGAAGTAGTACAGCACAGAAGAAAGTCTTATGGTTTTGTATTAAAGAGTCTAAGCCCTTCTTGGTAACCATAAAAAAGTTTTCTGTTAAAATGTCTCTTACCTTTCTTAAAAAATTTTACTTGGGTGCTCCAACTGGTAGGGTAAAGGATAGAATGCAGTGGTGCACAGTTATATGTTTATTTATCTTTCAACTTGGAAACAAGGCACTTTTGCTTTTATAGAACCCCTGTTCATTCAGATAGGATTGACTTCATGTTATACTGATATCGAGAGAAGTCAGGCCTGCAGATCCCCCAAGAGAAAGACATGGAGATGACTAAGACTGGTTTTCAGCCCAATCAAGGTACCAACATTGACCAGAAGTGACATGAGACAGTATTGTAACAAAATATAAAATGAGCGCATATCTTCCACCAGTGTCTTTGAACTTTGTGATTTTTCTCTGTATGTGATGGCTTCTCTCACAGAATCAGGGAATCACAGAAACATAGAATTAATTCTTTGTGACTATAGGTTTATATTCTGTTAAAACTACTCCATCACTTTAAATCTTCTGAATCTAACTTTTAATTCTTGCCATTGGTATGATGAGATTTATTAAAATAACTAAAAAAAATCATTTATTTTCTTTCATAACCATTACATTTTTATTTGTTCATCAGACTTTGACACAGCATCGATGTTTTTGTAAGAGGTTATGATAGTGGATCATATTGCTTAGTGAGGACGTATTCTAAAACTTTACCCCTAGCAAAATATTTTAAATTATTTCTGAAATGAGCAAAAAATAAAAAATAAAAAATAAATAAAATAAATAAAAAAAATCTAAGCAGGTGCTATGAGGGGTATGGCAAAATGCTGGCATACACAGCTGAATTCACTTCATTCTCCAACATATTCTTAGAAGTGCTAGTTTTCTTCTTTATACGCTTCACATGTGAACCCTTGTCTCTTCTGAATTGTTCCATATGCTTATATGAGTAAAGTTGCTCTCAGGATGAAACACATATGGTGTATGTCAGGCACGGAAGAAAGCTGACGAAAGGTAAACTCAGATTTGAAACAAGATTTTAAATAGTATGGATCAGTTTCAAATTGTTTCTGGTTATTTTACCGTGTCGTTTTCAGTTAGACAAAACTACATGTAACTCAGTGGGATTTAAACTTCATTAAAAACTAAAATAAAGACCAGAAAAAAGAAAGAATGAATGAAAGAAAGAAAAATGTAAGAGAGATGCTCCAAAAGTAATGTCTCCTATTTTATTATGTTGGCTTACAATGCCAGACGAAGATGTTGGTGATAGGGCAGTAGAGGTTGAACCTGCCTGCCAATATTATGTTACATGTTGTTGCCTTGTGACAGATAGCAGCAGAGGGCCAGTCTGACAAAATGGCGTCTGACATGGAAGTGAGTATGAAGCAAAGATGCGTCATTGATTTCTTCCATGCAGAAAAAAATGACATTCATTGACATTTGTCAACACTTGCTGGACGTTTCTGGTGACCAACTAGTGAATGTGACAACAGTGAGGTAGTGGTTGGTGCATTTCAGCTGCGATGACAGCGATGTGAAAGACAAGCCACATTTCAGAAAGACATGTAGATTTTTATTAGCAGAGTATGCAGGCTCCTGTTCATGGCTGGCAAAAACTCATAGCTCGTGGTGGTGACTATGTTGAAAAATAGCATTTTGCAGCTGAGAATGTGCTCTATTAAGTAGTGTTATTGTACTCTTTTATCTGTTGTAGGGGAATAAATAGGAGGCATTACTTTCAGAGCAACCTACATGTGTCATTCAATCATGAAAGACTTTTTTTTGGAACAGTCCTAAGAAACACTTCACTTGAGAAACCATTCCTATAATGAATTGTTAAAAGGTACAAATTTTTCTTGCAAGTTACATTTTTCTTACCACTCTTTCTCCTTTGATAGTTATTGCAACAAATGTTTGACTAAAATAATCTGTTTTCATGAAGAAATGTTGCTAATACCTACTACTTTCTGTGGCTTGGTTTAAAACTGACCTATTTTTTATTATTATTATTATTTTACCTATAAGTGTCATTTAGAATACGGTTTCACATTACAGCCCTCAACATTTTAAGCCACCCTTGGTGCTTCTCTGACACTCTGATGAACTGAGCCAAGGAGTTAAACAAGTCAAAAATCAGTCTTACAAGAAAGGGATGAAAAGTGCACACTGCACTGATTCTCTGAGTCATGCCATTTTGGGCCCAACTCTGGTGATATGGGAATAGCAGAAATACCAGGCCAAAAAAAGACCTTTTCAAAGGCAATTAGGCATTAGATTATTTTAGCTTTAACTGTAAAATGTCAAGGTTGGGGTTGTAGTCATTGTTGGTTGTCTTTAGAAAATGTGTGATGAAAAGGATATCTCAACATCTGAATTAAACTAAAAGTAGTAGAATGTGGCCTGAGGTGAGAAAAACAAATACCAAGTTCTTTGACAACTTTACAATACAAAGAGATATATTTTAAAATATTCTTAAGGAGTCTAGTCATTATCATGAATATTAGTAGCAGAGCCAGTGTTAGATTTATACACCTATATATTGCTTAATAAGATCATACAAGAATTAGAACATCCCTTATAAGATGTTTGAAGAAATACTGTTCTTTAAACTGAGATGCTGAGCATTTATACCCTTCTGATGAAATTTCCACTTACTGCACTGCACTGATCTGAAAGCATCATAATTTGAAAAGACTTGAATTGAAAAACACTGTATGAAAGAATAACAATTGCAGTTTCACTTACGTTATCTATCAGCTTAAAAAGTATCTACATTTCATGCTTATTTTTAACCTAAACTTTTTGTATTAATGAAATAAGAATAGACATATAGAATTGCTTCCTTAATAATTTGACAATCAATTACTTATTTCTCCTGTATTTCTAGTAATAGATAGTCAAAACATACCATGAACTGCTTAAAAAAAAAAAAAAAAAAAAAAAAAAAAAAAGCATATAAAATAGTTTGATAAAGCAAGCTGCAGAAAAGAGATACATATTCTAATAAACTGTTTAGATAATATTCTTGATGCAAACGTGTTTTCCATAGTCAATTAGGCTCGGATGCCATCATTTTGTATTTGCAGATACATTTCATCTATACAAGGTGTATTTTCCTTCCTGATTTGCAAATTGTTATCTAGTTCCTACAATCCTACTTCCTTCCTCATCATTAGAGTAAAAAATACATATAGAATTAAATGCATAGTATAATCTGCAGTAAGAAAGCCAAGTAAAGTTACTTTTTTTTTTCATTTAGTGCTTTCTTCTCATTCTAATGAATATGAATCTGTTTATTTTTATACTCATAGACTATAGTGTGGTCTAGTGATCAGACTGAGTTTGCTATCTTTATTTGTACTTATGTATCAGTTCTGGTTAGATTAACATCATTCTCATTTGTCTGAACGTGAAGAAGTAATTTAATATATTCAACAAGTCCTGATTAAAAAGGCTAATTCTACAAAATATGTACATTCTTTAGGACTAGGATCCCAAATGAGCTCTTCAGAGCACATAGATGTGTTGAGTCTTATTTTCCCAGATATCTCCAAACACAGCAGCTTCTGTTCTAGCCAAAGAATTAGAGCCAGATAGGTAAAAACCTACTCTGAAGTCAGAATTTTTTTTCTTCTAAGAATCTTTAAGATGAGCAATGGTTAAAATGTTCCTGCATTCTGACCATGCTATAGGACAACTAAAGGGCCTTAAATCAATTGACCAGTTTTCTGCATTTAGAAGAAAAAAAAGTCACAAGGAAGGAATCCTTTCTGTACAGCATCATTCACATTTCTAATTTTGACCTAAACTGTAGCAACCCAATTTTCCAGTGTGCTGAACACCTACCTGTCCCATTTACACTTGCTGAGGTTTCACGTGTCTGAAAGCTCTGAAAACCTGATTGCAACAAAGGTCTAGAAGAACACACAATAACTTGTTTGACTTTAATATCAGATTTCAAAAAGTCCTTGTTCAGTAAGCCAAATATGTTGGCAACTCAAGCAAACATTCTGGACAAGCTAACATGGATGTTAATAGCAATTACAGATGATTCCTTCAAAGTTATTTAATCAGGCAATGTGCCAACATATCTTGCTCCTGTTTCCTTCACTTGTAAAAATATTTTATGTATGAGAGTAACACTGATAGAAGCTCAGGGAAGCTGAGAACATAAGGATGTTCTCTGGCACTCCTGCATTATGCATCTTTTAAGAAAGTCTTTGATACTCAGATGACTGGAAGATAGAATCATGTCACTGTGCAGATGTCCTGTTCTTGAACTCTTCACAAAACGTTCACATGATAGCTAACGGCTAGTATGTGCCATACTAGGTAAACGCTGGCTTGGTCTGAGATAAGCCATGTTCTCAATGGCAAAGTGACACAAGCCAAGGCTCAGCCACCCGCCTTCCACAAGGTGTTGGGGATCCTTCCCCAGTCAGGCACTGGAAGAGCCAATGAAGTTCAGAGTGAGAAACCTGTGATGCAAAACGAATTAGCACATCCGGCACACTGAAAGGAGAACTGCAGCACTGAACTAGACTGCATCTGCATTCAACCTGCTGGGGTTCAGGCTGTTGAAGTGTGTTCATCGGTACCACTGTGCTGCTACTGTTATTTTTGTATTCATTCATTTAGGTGATATCACACTGTATAGCTTCCTATTGCTAATGCATACAAAGAGGTGATAAACAGACTATGCTATAAATCTTGTGCTTCCCAGGGCTGGCAGCCTGGTTTGGAACAGCAAGTTGTGGCTTATGCCTGATTGGGATAACAGCACTTTCCTGCCTGAAGGGCCTTACAGAGTGGTGCCTGCTTTCCACAAGGTAGGCAAAAGACAAACAATTTTCCAGCTGGAAGGGGCGAAGGCTGCATCTTTTAGGATCTTCCCTCTCCATTGGATAGTGCTCACAGTCCCTTTTAAAGGTGAATCATAACTCTGTGGGCAATAATTCAGACTTCTTTATTTAAGGAATCAACTAGGAAGAGAAAAATCCTAGATTCCTTATTGCCAGGACAGTTTGGTTTCTAATATTTAATGTAACATAAAATTAATTTAATCCATCAGTGACTCACTTCTAATATTTAAGCATCTTTGTGACCTGCAGAAGGGAAAGCTTCAGGACTGAAGCCCAAAATTGAATTAGGCACTCAACAGCATGGCTTTAAGAACCTGAACCTTTGGATGATCTTCCCCATTAAAAATGTTACATGTTAAAAGTGAAAATTACAAGTTTTTTTTTCTCCCCAAAATGGCTCTCTGTGCAAGTTAGAAAAAAAGGTATTGTACTACATGAAGTTTTCTATGTGATCTTTTCCAGTGCTGAGATTTTACTAATTATATCCAACAATCACACATTTATTTCAAATGTATCTCTTAATATTTTCTTATTTCTACATATAGAAACTTTTGTCTAAACTAAGGAATGCAAAACCAAATCTTATAATTATTCTCATTTCTATTAAAAAGCCTTTTGGGAAAACAATGAGTCATAGTATACATCTTATATGAAATACAAAGATGAATATTATAATATGAAGGAGTCCTATTCAGCTGCCTGTTGAATTAAAATAAATTCATGTAGAGGATTGAAATCTATTTTTTTCTATACACTGAGTTCTTAACAGCAGCATTACATGGGATTTTTTCTGAAGCAGCTAGCTGGAAAGTGCGCCCTTCTAAGCAGGAATTGTTCGGAGAAGAAAGATAAAATCTGATCTGTCTTCATTTGGTTTGCCTTCAGTTTTGACAGCTGTCACTAAAACCCCTTTTTTGCTGTCTGAAGAGGTAGATACACAGTTGTTCCAACAGCCATTGCCATTGCTAATCTCCAGTAAAAGTGCACATCCACTATTGCAAATGTGCACCTCTGCTGGTTGGGAAAGTGACAGGTGATTTACTGAACAACGTATCTAACAATGTATCTAATATATGAAAGTTGGAATAAACACAGTTTATCGCAGGTGAGATATTTTTCAGATGAAAACTAAGTCGTTGCCAGTTTTTCCCTTCAAGGAGTTGTATTGAAATGAAAATAAATATATATATATAAAATATGAAAAATTTGAGTGAATACAAGTCATTATGCCTATTTTGTCAGGCAAGTATGCTACCTGTCTCTATTCAGAAATTATCTATAAAACGTTCTTTTGACTTTTACGAATGTATCTGTTATTTGTCCAGTGGGAATTTTGAATGCATTTAACGAAGCTGTTGCCAGCATCTGTTTGCTATTCTGGCAGTCATTAATGGGGCTGACTGTTGCTGGTGCAGACTCTTGCCCTAGCGAGAACAGGGTAGAGCAGCTCCTATCCCTGGACCAAATCATTGGTGAGGCCTCAACTCGAGTACTGTATTCAGTTCTGGGCACCTCAGTACAGAAAGGACATTGAGGTGCTGGAGCAGGTCCAAAGAAGGGCTTGTGAATGGCTTGGAGAATATGCCCTACGAGGAGAGACTGAAGGAACTAGGGCTGTTTAGTCTGGGGAAAAGGAGGCTGAGGGGAGACCTTATTGCTCTCTTCCAATTCCTGAAAGGTGCTTACAGCGAGAGCGGGGTTGGTCTCTTCTCACAGGTGATAGGTGACAGGACGAGGGGAAATGGCCTTAAATTGCACCAGGGTAAGTTTAGGTTGGATATCAGGAAAAACTTCTTTACAGAAGGGGTGGTTAAGCACTGGAATAGGCTCCCCAGGGAGGTGGTTGAGTCACCATTTCTGGATGTGTTTAAAAACCGTTTGGATGTGGTGCTCAGGGACATGATTTAGCAGAGGGTTGTTAGAGTTAGGGCAGTATGGTTATGTTGTGGTTGGACTCGATGATCTTTAAGGTCTTTTCCAACCTGAGCAATTCTATGATTCTATGATTCTGTGATTCATGTTAATTTTCTAACTTGTGCTTATGGTTGTGGTTATTCAGTATGGATGATTTGTCACCTGAATCACCTGGCATGCTTCTCTTCTTTCATTGAATCATCTAAACTTTGTAAACTGGAGAACTATTTGGGGGCAATCGTAAGGAATTTCATCATCTGTGTACAGACAAAAGATGAAGTGAGCATTTTATGTGAGACTGAGATACACCCAGATAACTGCCAAAATGTTGAAAAATTGTGTCTGAATACTTTTGTTGACTTTAGATGTGTCTTTAAATTAAGAGAAGACTACAAATCAAATGTGTGTGTGATATGATAATAGGATTTTCTTTCTATACTAGTCCATTTATTTTATATAGAAGAAGGAAGAAGGAAGTAAATTTCTGCAGATTGCAGAAATCAGCAATTTTTCCTTATTTGTTCATTTTCTGTCTATCTATTTTCTGTCTCTTGTAGAAAAGTATCAGATATAGTTCTGCAGATACAGCCTGTTTAGTTCTGCTCACATGCTTGGCTCCCTGGAAAGGACTGAAGCAAAATGGGGATATAATGTCATGACTAACAAACAAACCCTCAGAATCTTTTCTTTTTTTTCTCTGTTGCAAACAGTCCTTTAGTCAGGAGACATTTTAGTATAAGGTTGTTCATTATTTTGAACTTTTGAGAACTCTTTAGTGCATTTAATGAGTAATAATAACTGCTAAAAACAGATCCTTGATATAACTTTTCTCAAAGAAGTCAATAAGACTTTTATCAGCAATTTGTGGAATGTATTTGTAATAACACCGATTGTTGAATTATTTCCTAATATGTATTTGTCCAGCTGCTCTTGTCAAGTAAAGACTGCAGAACTGGGCAGGCTACAGTTTGTTAAAGAGTGAAATTAAACCCATTGATTGGAGCCCTCCAAAAAAAACAAGCTCATGTCCCACGTAGTTCATAACTAAAAATTTTTGTGGATAATTTTGTAACCAGTATATTCCAGGCCTTATTAATCTTGGGCAATGTTTTCATTATTTCCATGTCTCTTTCTCTTACTTTGTCTTCCCTGCACCTCTACTATTCCAGTATTTTTTTCTGTATCTCAAAAGATAATGGTTTTACTTGTTTTTTTTTTTTCCCCTTGGAAATATACTGACTGTAAGATATACTGATTTTATTTTTATTTTCTCATGGATTACTGTGAATATCATTACGCAATTGTATGATTTGTATTTCCGTAAAGAAGAAAGAGGAAATTGCCATTGTAATTTCACAGAGTATCACTTTTTTTAATGTTTTCAAGTTCACGGTGGTCATTTTTACCATAGGTTATGAGGAAGAAAGTCCTTCTATGGCTATTAATGCTTCTGAAAATTCTGTCCATGATAAATCATCATCTTGAAGAGGTATCTCCTTTTGAAGTACATTTAGAATTGCAGAATCTTGCTGGACTTTGTTTTTCTTCAGTACACTGTCAACCAAATACGACTGGAACTGATTACACATGCTGATATTTAAAAATGGATTCTGATATAGATAGATAGATATATGATATATATAATTCCTGCGATCTTTGGCACTTGCAGTCAGTAAAACTTTCCAACAGCTTCCTTTTCAGAAAAATCTTTTTAAGCAGTTCTATTTAATTCTCATTCTGCTTAAATAACCGCAAAATCTGTGAACTCAGTATTTATTTTGTATGATAGTGGATTTTTAACAGTATCTTTTAAGAACATATCAAATACACAATGCCACGGATAATTGGTTGCAGAAGTCATTATGTAAAGAGCCCTTAATGGAACAAAGATATGTGTGAGAGTATGCCCATAGCTGGCTTTTACAGAGCTGGCCTTTATAGCAACCCATTAGTGACACCCACTTTCTGCTCAGCCTCTAAAAGTCAGACAAATACATTAGGTGTTTCTAATTAACAAGTGCAATTTCAGCTGCAATTTCTGATCTCACCATGACACAAACAGGTGGTCTCATTTCATCTCTGCATTTCAAGTTACCCCACCTCCACCTTGTGCCATCTCTGGCATAAACCTACTTTTCATCATGAGCCAATTTGGTTCAATTCATTTGCCTGGTAGAAAAAAAATTAGTTCCCCTGCCTTATTGTTGCATTAGACAGACACCAAAGATGATGCAAGTGATATATGTGGTGAGATCGTTTAGTATGGGATAAGGAAGAAGAAAAGGAAGGAGAAGAAGTGTAAGATGAAGTAGGACTTGCCATTTTGGATGTGAAAAGGCAGTAGAGCAAATTGGCTGCAGTGCTCAGCTGTGCCTTGAGAGACGGCTCTGCATCCTGAAACACTGCCCCACTGCTGATGCACCTGCACCAAAGGAGATTCACAAAGTGCTAATTTGACATTACTTTTCCAAATTTGGGACAAATCTTACACTTAGTCACCAATAGTAGCATGCATGCAATTATGAACTGTGACTCTGTAGATTTGGTAGCCAAGTTCTGCCTCCACTCTGCAAGTGGGTGCTGCTTTATTCTAGCAAGAAGCTCCAGATCTGGAGATCACCAAGCTTCCTCTGATGGAAGAAATGACTTGCCTTTTACACACATACACATCCTTTCTTCCAGTGATTCATGCTGCTTCAGTTCTTTCATTCTGCCTCTTCAGTGCATATCCTCCCAGATTTTTCACTTTCTAATTCCATCAGGGGCATTTCTGGAAGGGAAATCTATATAAGGTGCATTTTTTGCTAGTATTCATCTCTGTTCTGAGAATATTGTAAAAGAAACCACCGAAACATATTCACTGATTATGTAAATCATCTCGTCTTATATAGCCATGACCCAATTTTACTATGGCCAAACTTCCATTGTTGTACTTATTGTTGTGGATTTCTTGATTTGTTTTGTTTTGTTTCGTTTAAGATTCAGCAGTTGATTTTGTGTTTTCAGAATCTCTCCATTTACTGCGTGGGCCTCATTCTCTTCTTGCTGCTAAAAGACAGGAATTTGAGGAGACTTGTTTCTGACTTACAGTGGGGCAGCTGAGAGGAGTATCAGAGTTAAATCACTCAGCAGAAATTAACTATTTATGGCAAATCATTCTTTCTTGGTAAGACATATTCTTCTGAAGTACCTGTTATATCCATATCTAGCAGAAAGCTTGAGCTGGAAAATTGTCGGATTATATAAAATAGCTGCATAGTTTCTGAAGTGCCAAACTCTAGACAATCTTATCTTCTTTTTTCAAACGTTCAGGAGAAGTTTTGACAAGTGATTAAGCTGATGCTGACTTCAAAACATGGGAAACCTGGGAAGTAAAGTAACTAAAGTAACTAAAACTGAAGGTTTGAAAAAAAACAATAAATTTACTGTTTTTTCACTTCCTACCCTACGGTAGACATGTCATAAAATACTTGAATCCAAGCAGCTTTTCTCAGCAATGTGTGAAGTGGTTTGAATAAAAATGAACCGCTTATAACTCTTCATCCGAAACACAGTAAGACCCAAAGTTTTCCTTTCTGAAGGTGTGCCAGTTTAAAGTCAACTTTTTCATTGAATTCTGCATGCCTTGGATTTCTGCTTTCCTGATTAATAACACATCAGAATCAGTGGACATTTTTGCACAGATTTCTGAGACTGCAACGTATTGCAGATGCAGAAATAATGGAAAAGCAAATGAAATGCTTGCAGAATTTTCTCCCCAAATGAACCAGAAAATAACAGAACGCTCAAAATCCTTTGTTCTGTTATGTCTTCCCATTCCAGTCATGGGCCAAATTTCAGATTCATTTCTGAAATTTTGAAATGTTTATTTGAAATGGCAGGATTTGCTTACCAGCAGCCATCGTACAGACCCTGACAGAGAGTCTTCTCTTGGTTCCCAGTGGTTTCATTCTTTCTTCCTGTCACCTCATACATTCTAGACAAAGTGGTAAAGTGCGGACTGGAAGAGTGGATGATAAGATAGGCAGTAAACTGGCTAGATCATCAGCCTTGGAGGCACAAAGTCCAACTACTAGCTGGTTAGCTCTTCAGCATCTTTGCAGTTGACCTGAATGGTAGAACAGAGAATTGCAGAATCACTGAATACTGAATATCCCAAATTGGAAGGGAACCACAAACACTATGAAAGCCTACTCCTGGCTCTACACAGGGCCACCAAAAAATCAAGCAGTCTTTCTAAGATTGTTGTCCAAATGCTTCTTGAATTCCAGCAAGCTTCATGCAATGGCTATGGCCCTGGGAAGTCTTTTCCACGGCCTGTCCACCCTCTCGATGAGGAATATTTTCCTAATACCAAACCTGAACCTCCCCTGATGTAACTTCATGTCATTCTTCACTGGTCTGTGGATCACATCAAACTGGGAGCAGTATTAAGTATGCCACAAAGCAGAGAGACATGACAGGCTGGGGAAATGGTTTGGCAAGAGTCTCCTGAAGTTCAACAGATGATGAAATCCTGCAGCTGGAATGGACTAGTTCCTGGTAATGGTACAGGCAGAGGTCAAATGGCTAGGAAGACGATTTTTAGAAAAGACCTCTAGGACAACAAGTTAGAAGCATGCCCTTAAAGTGAAGAAGATCAAACGTGTCTGGGATGGTACCAACAAGATTTCATCAAGTAAATAGAGGGAAGCAATTCAGTTTGTTTGTTTGCTTGTTTTTCATTTTGCACTTCTAGAACTGTGTCTGGAGTGCTGCATTCAGTTTTGGCATCTCTGGTACGACACAGACAGAAACACACTGGAGTAAAACCTGTTGCAAACCACGAAGACAGCTGGGCTAGTATAGTAGTATAGGAGGCTTGAGGAGAAGCATAGAGAGCTGGGTTTGGTCATACTGAGACGGAAAAGACTTGAGAGAGGTCATGTTTCTCTCTCCACCTAAGTAATCGTGATGGAGATAGATCATGAAGATTGAATGAGCACAAGTGACAATAGGGGAAATTACATCTTGATATAAATTAAATCTTGATATAAGATTTCTTTTATTTATTTATTTATTTTTTAAGGGGGTGGTCAACCCTGGAACTGGTTGCCTAGAGAGCTTATGGGTTCTCTGTCCCTGGAGATACTCAAATTGCTACCGGACACAGTCTGAACCTGCTTTAACTTGTCCTGTGTTGAGGCATGGATTGGAGGAAAAGTCTCCAGAGGTCCCTTCGAGACTGCAGGAAAAGATTTGTTGTTCTTCTTCCAATCTGCAGATTTGTAACCCTTAGAGGGACATTATGAATTCTTGTACTGTACTTCTCCTTATCAGCAGATCTCTCATCTGTAAGTGTTTCAAGAGGTAATTTAAAAGCCACTTCTATTAAAGATAATGATACCACAACAGAGACATAATGTTCTCTTAGTATCAGTTTCTTTCTATAAATGCAGAACTTTTTCTCTTGGTTGCATAAGACACCACTAGGTCAAGACTGTCTCTTACCTCTGGAATAGAATAATTTTAAAGGAGTTCCTCCTTTGAAAGTGAAAGTTGGCTGGAGCACAGGAGGTTTCAGGAGAAGCTAAGAGAGCTTGTTTTTCAAATATAGAATGCAGAACACATTAAGTATATCTTCCACCTGAAATCAGTGTTCCACAATCTGCAGTACTTGATGTGCATCAGTTTCTGAATGGAGACTATTTGTCATAGTATACAAGGCTCTATTGGGTACTGCACTTGCCAAGAGTATTACTTATCCCAAGTCCCATGATGTCATACCCCTCACTGGATTTGAGCATCTGAATTGGATCTCAGAAGAAATTGTAAAAAAAAAAGGTAAGTATAATCTGTGAAGTCTAGAATAAGTAAGCTTCTCTGAGTTCTTTTTCCATCTGCATAAATACAAAGGAACAACTCTGTGTGAGAAAGAAGTATTATCACTGTTTCATTAGAGGAGAGACAAGGGCACTCTGGCTGAGTGGTTGTTAGTCATCCAGGAGGACTAAGACAGAGCAGGCAGCTAAGTGCTTTAATTTGTTTTGAAAATTAGGAAGTTTATATAACTGTTTTGAGTGATAGCTAGGAAGGACAAGCCCTAACTGACTCAAAACTTTAATACTATCAAAGAAAAATAATGGCTATTTGTTTTGTTTTTCTTTGATTTTCATGTGAAAGATTTAATAACAGTACATTTCACAGCAGGAGAGCTGGAAATAGCTTTACTGCAAAGAGAACACTTGTGAGCAATGAAGCCAAAGATTTTACCACCACAGTTTATTAGGATTAAATGTTCAGTCCCTTGCTTGGAGGTGATTATGGGATGAACTGGGGTAAGCTATGATGCATGCTGGCAATTTTCTTTTGTCTAATGTTAGCTGTGGTTGCAACAAAAGATAAAAACAATCATACTAGAAAGTACTTTTTTTTTTTATGCACTAAGTAATGTACCTATAATTTCTTTTTCATAATAATTGGATTCAGGAGAAAGAGAAGGAGAATTTACTGGAGATTTTGCTTGCTTAATTTTAGAAAATAACAGAACAGCCACTTCCTTTCAAAATACGCAATATCAGGGAGGTATACCACACAGAGTACAAATTTCCCTTCTTACCATGAGATAGATGTTTTCAAAACATCACCATAAACTGAGAGCATTTGATGAGGAAAAACAGTCTGCTGAAGCACCTCCCAGGCAGAATTTCCTCTGAAGTTCAGGTTGAAGCTTATATGAATTGGTGTAATGGCAAGTATCACACTCTTTGAAATCTCTATAGATCTAGCCCTAAAGGTTTCATTACATTTGAGTATGGCTGAGTGCTTCAAAAAAGACAAATTTTGTTTGCAGTGCAATACAGAGTGCTTGTATCACTTACATCATCAGCTCAGCTGTAGGGTGTCAAATCATATTCCTCCAAACTGATATGTATCCCAAGATTTCATGCTGAGCTTACAAACCCTGATTTGTAAATAAAATGAGGTCTCTGATCATGCTGTTAGGGAGGTTTTTTTTTATTCTTTTCACTTCAAAAATTCCCATTCTCCTGGACAATCCGATCACTGTTTTCTGTCACTTACATACTTCAAGCTCTTTTGGTAAATTTTAGGAATATTCTCAAAGCTTTCTTATTACCCTACAGCGTTTGTATTACCATGTAAACATTTTCATTTTTTGCTCAATTTCTGATTGCTGCAAAATTTTTTTTGCATTTTTTATTTGTCTCACAGGAGAAGAATAATAGGTAAATAATAGTAGAAACTTTTATATAATTTCTCTTAAAAACAAGGTTAATGTTCTAAAGTGGAGACTATTTTTAGGACATAAAAAATTTTAATTGCCTGGATATGGCACCTGCCAAAAGTACTACTCATCCCAAGTCCCATAATGTCATATTTCTCACTGGATTTGAGCATCTGAATTGGATCTCAGAAGAAATAGAAAAAAAAAAGGTAAGGATAATCTGTGAAGTCTAGAATAAGTAAGCTTCTCTGAGTTCTTTTTCCATCTGCATAAATACAAAGGAACAACTCTGTGTGAGAAAGAAGTATTATCACTGTTTCATTAGAGGAGAGACAAGGGCACTCTGGCTGAGTGGTTGTTAGTCATCCAGGAGGACTAAGACAGAGCAGGCAGCTAAGTGCTTTAATTTGTTTTGAAAATTAGGAAGTTTATATAACTGTTTTGAGTGATAGCTAGGAAGGACAAGCCCTGACTGACTCAAAACTTTAATACTATCAAAGAAAAATAATGGCTATTTGTTTTGTTTTTCTTTGATTTTCATGTGAAAGATTTAATAGCAGTACATTTCACAGCAGGAGAGCTGGAAATAGCTTTACTGCAAAGAGAACACTTGTGAGCAATGAAGCCAAAGATTTTACCACCACACTCTATAGCAGTTTGCACACTGTATTGCATTGCAAACACAATTTGTCTTTTTTGAAGCACTCAGCCATACTCAAATGTAACGTAACCTATATGGCCAGGTCTACAGAGATTTCAGAGTGTGATACGTGCCATTACACCAGTTCATATAAGCTTCAACCTGAACTTCAGAGGAACCTCTGCCTTGGAGGTGCTTCAGCAGACTGTTTTTCCTCATCAAAGTTTTAGTGATTTCTAAGTATTTATCTCGTGGTAAGAAAGGAAATTTAGCACTTGTTCCTGAAAGAGCACATAAGTAATTGGACTCTGTGTGGTATACCTTCATAACATTGTGTATTTTGAAAGGAATTTTCTGTTCTTTAATTTTCTAAAATAAAGAAAGCAAAACCACCAGCTGTTATTGAGGTAATCAGATTCAATACTAACATTTATTTTATCTTCTACTTATGTTTTATTTTTCTACTATAGAAAATTTCAGATTTTCCATAAATTCTTAATCATCTAGAACTTGTTATATTTCGGGAAAAAGGACTTTTTATTGACATGCAGCATTCTACCTAAGAAAAAAACTCATTTGACAAAAAGTACATGGATTTTGTTATTCCAGAGATTGTTGAAAATAAATCAGTTTCTGAAAAAGTGAGATGCACTTTTGTATCAGTGAGTGCAGTGTAGAACTCAGCTGCTGAACACATACAAAGCTAAATGTACAATGTTAGAAATGTTCAGCCATGAACTAGCAAAGCCCTCCACTTATGCAATCTTTATAGCGTTTCCACATGATATAACCTTTTAGAGATATTTACTATTTTATAATTAAAAAAAATCAATTCATTTTAAGGATGATGAAGAAACTAATGAAAATTCCTTAGAATAGAAGAGCTTTGTTTTAAAAGCTCTATTCTTCTAACAAAAGCAGCTGTTTGAGAAGTAACAACAGATATCCAGCATTCACCTTCCTCTACTGATAAGAAAGATTCAGATGATCTGTGTGTAGATTGAAAGGCCTTTAAGGGTTGTGAACAGCAATTACAAAAGTTTAAATCCACACAACAAAATGATAGTGCCAAGCATTTTTGACAAATTAGTAACAAAATGAATCAAATCATGGAAATTCCTTTAAATTCAGTTTATGAAATGACTCTATAAACTGATTGTAAATATAATTCTACTTGTCTGGATACATTTTCTGATAATGTTAATCATTGTGTTGATTAAGGAAATATCCACAAGACTTCAGTTTCCATTTTCTAAAAATCTCTAGTGCTAAAAGTGGTTTTTGAAATCTCATTATTTAATAAAAATTTATAATAAAGTGAAGGATGTGATGGAATTCTTGCTGTTGGGAATTGGTTATTTTCTTTTATGTGAAAACAGCAAATTATACCAAAATGCTTTTATTCTATAAAGGTTGGAAAAGCTGTAGTTGCTTTTAATATAGATGACCTGAAAGAATTGATTATGGCAGATTCAAATGAAAAGTTTGAAATTTACCTTCTTCCTTATCCATTGTTTCCCTGCAGAACAACTTCTCCTTCTTCCCCCCCACAACGAGGTTTCACAGTTCAGCTGAGCTGATCTAACTAACACTAACAGAGACCATTTCACCTCCAAAGTCTCATCTCCAATCTTTCACTGATTCTAGTTATTATCTGATCCCTACGTGAATGGGAACAGGGGAAAAAAATATTCTTTTGTTTTTCTTTTCCCTTGGATAGGTTATTTTTTTCATCAGTTTAATGAGCTAGGGAAGAAAAATATATCCAGGCCTGCAGAAGAAAAGTGCATAATGTTTCTCTGTTTATAATGATCCAAAATTAATTGACTTTCTTCCACATTAAAGATCAAATGGACTGAAATCATCTTAAGTGGTATTTGTAAAACAAAACAAAACAAAACAAAACAAAACACAAAAACAAAGGAACTTTACAACATTTTTGGAGCACTTAATTTATATACAGAAATGCTGAAATACAATATCTTGACTTTTGTGTTCTGAAAGAAATGATGAACTGTGTGCTATAACCCTGAGCTATAAAGACACCTAATGAAATTTCTAATTCTGATTCTTCACATTCCTCTTTTGCTTGCATCATGGATTGCCTGAAGTATTCTAGCAGTTTGAGCAGTGAGAGAAAGATGAGAGCGTTACAGAAAGCTTAACTACAAATTTTATCCCATACTAATAAAGGAATTGATAATTCCTCCAAACAAACCCCCGAGTCCAACAAAAGTAGTTCCGGAGAGTAAGAATAGTGCAAAGCAACATATTTCACTCTGAAAAAGCAAAATGTTTCAGTTCATATGACCTAACACTCAATAGGAGTTAACAGAATAATAAATGAGAACTATATATACAGACCTGGAAGGTATATTTAAAGAAAGGATTGTTTTGGGGAAAAAAAAAAAATTGTAAAAATGATTCAGGTAAAGGTGGGCAGTGTTTTATTGAGTGAAAGGCCTGACTTTTCTTGCACAATATTGAATGATATATTGGGTAATGCATATGTATATATATGTGTGTGTGTGTGAGACAGAGAATAACCGTACACAGACAAAGGAGCAATAAATATTTCCTGCAGGTTTATATGGCCACATTGCTCACAGATTCACTAAATATGAAAAGATCCTACTGAGTTTGCATACAAAGCCAATTGCATTGAACCGTATTTCCCTTGAATCTTCCTTTAAAAGGAAACTTACCTTTCATATTGACTTAGCAATAAAAAATAATTACTCTCTCATGCTATGAGTAAAACCCTACTTTTCTTAGTTTCCACCAGAAGAGAACTGTGTTCTCTCTTCTCTGAAAAGCTTTGTCTGAGAGTTCTTCCACTGGGGAGACTAGAGCATCACAGAGGTCTTCCTAAATTGACACCAGGGAACCTACCAGTGAGGATTCTTCCCAGCACCTCTCCATCATAAGGAAACATTAAGTTCTGAATGTCACTGGCACTGGCCCATCTGAAATACCTAAACAGGTCAGGGTACCACATCTATGAAGAGATGGGGTGATTTAAGACCTCACAAAACAGGAGAATGCTAAGAAAAGTAAATGCGTTATTCTTGGCTGGAATATCTAAAATTTCATTACTTATTTGAATACCTAAACAGCTTTGGCTATTTTGAGAATGTTCAATAACAATTTCCTGAGGCACCAAAGGTAGCAATGTGGTACACAATAACAACTTTTGCCTCTCTGTGACCCTATCAGGGGCATCTGTTTGAGTGTGCCATAGAGTACGTCCAGGAGGTAGATTCACAGCTGTTTTGTTATGTTAGGGAATTTAAATGAGTTTTTCCTAGCTTACCTCTCATATCATGCATTTTGATTTCAAGATCTTAGTGTATTCATATATCAAGACATATTGCATATGTCTGTATAGAGCGGGAATCCTGTGGAGGTGAGGCGAGAGAGGGTAGGTCTTGAATAAACTTAATGGTTATACTAATAAGTGTATAAAAATATAAAACAAAGGACAGGACAACTCCACCATATGAACAGTAACTAATAAAACCTCTAATTTTAATAGTACAATATTGCATTTTAGAAGGGAATAATCTCACCTGCTGATCTCTACCATTCTTGAAAAATCTCTATGCATTTTGCACCTGGGATAGAATTCAAACGTACAGTCCTGGTCTCAGACCACCTTGTTGATTCTGAAACTTTTACATTATTTCCATCAAGAATAGGATTAGCTGCACTTTCAAGCCTTCAAAAACTCAGTTGGTACCAGGACAGGGAAAATGTAACACACTGCTTGGATAACAAATGCAACAGCTACTGGGGACAGGAGCTGCATATGCAGCCGTTGCCACATTCATCATCATTGTAAACATGTAAACATTCATCATCATCATAAACTCTAAAATAATCTCTTGTTTCTGAGAGAAGCTGTTAGGGAAGGAGCAGCTGTGGCCTACATTCTGTCTCTGCATTTTGAAGCAGATGTGGTGGTTTACTTACATTTCTTCTCATATTCAATTCTTCTGTATGAAACCTTTCACTCATAGCCAGCTACATCTTACCTTTTACTTTAAACCAGTGCTCCCAAGGAATCTGACAGCAGCAGGGCTGCCCTGGAATTTGAAGGGTGTTTTACCCTTAGCTATGTGAGCTTACAAGCAGACAAATCCCTTGGAGGTTGCAGCATATGACAGCAATGGCTTTTGAAGCATCTCAAATATGTTAATGTCATTGGAAATACTTTCACTGAACTATCAGGACTTTGGTTTGAGAATGTTTTAAATGTTACTTATCCTTAACAATGGTTTCAAATCCATGTACCATCAACTACATGATTAAGACTGCAAAGAAATCTTCAAACAGTCAGAAAAATTATGGATTGTGTGTTTAGATATTTGTTATGCATTAACTTTACATGCCACGATTGAAAACTGTTTAGAGAGGGCATATAAACTGCAAAGGTCATTGTCTGGAACATTTACCCCTTGGAGTCAGTAAAAGCTGGAAGAAGAAAAAAGCAAACCATTTATTTTTACATTTGCACTGCAATTTCCAAGCATAATTGTGACACACTAACAGCAATTTAAAAGCAATTTTGCTGGTGTTGGGAAAAAAAAAAAAACGAAACAAAAAACAAGCCCATGATACTCAGCAAATAGACAGCAGAGGGCACCAGTGTCCTGCATTGGAGAAAAAAAAATTATTTCTCTTATGTAAATGGCACAGTAAATCCTTATTTCCCCTTACCAGCTTAATGCAAGAAAGACCAAAAAATATGTCTATTTTAACAGATTTTTAAGGTTGACTTTTTGGGCATTTCAGATAAGTGCTTTTTATGGAAATGTAGTTTCCAGCATCTGTTGCCTAANACTAAGACAGAGCAGGCAGCTAAGTGCTTTAATTTGTTTTGAAAATTAGGAAGTTTATATAACTGTTTTGAGTGATAGCTAGGAAGGACAAGCCCTAACTGACTCAAAACTTTAATACTATCAAAGAAAAATAATGGCTATTTGTTTTGTTTTTCTTTGATTTTCATGTGAAAGATTTAATAACAGTACATTTCACAGCAGGAGAGCTGGAAATAGCTTTACTGCAAAGAGAACACTTGTGAGCAATGAAGCCAAAGATTTTACCACCACAGTTTATTAGGATTAAATGTTCAGTCCCTTGCTTGGAGGTGATTATGGGATGAACTGGGGTAAGCTATGATGCATGCTGGCAATTTTCTTTTGTCTAATGTTAGCTGTGGTTGCAACAAAAGATAAAAACAATCATACTAGAAAGTACTTTTTTTTTTTATGCACTAAGTAATGTACCTATAATTTCTTTTTCATAATAATTGGATTCAGGAGAAAGAGAAGGAGAATTTACTGGAGATTTTGCTTGCTTAATTTTAGAAAATAACAGAACAGCCACTTCCTTTCAAAATACGCAATATCAGGGAGGTATACCACACAGAGTACAAATTTCCCTTCTTACCATGAGATAGATGTTTTCAAAACATCACCATAAACTGAGAGCATTTGATGAGGAAAAACAGTCTGCTGAAGCACCTCCAAGGCAGAATTTCCTCTGAAGTTCAGGTTGAAGCTTATATGAATTGGTGTAATGGCAAGTATCACACTCTTTGAAATCTCTATAGATCTAGCCCTAAAGGTTTCATTACATTTGAGTATGGCTGAGTGCTTCAAAAAAGACAAATTTTGTTTGCAGTGCAATACAGAGTGCTTGTATCACTTACATCATCAGCTCAGCTGTAGGGTGTCAAATCATATTCCTCCAAACTGATATGTATCCCAAGATTTCATGCTGAGCTTACAAACCCTGATTTGTAAATAAAATGAGGTCTCTGATCATGCTGTTAGGGAGGTTTTTTTATATTCTTTTCACTTCAAAAATTCCCATTCTCCTGGACAATCCGATCACTGTTTTCTGTCACTTACATACTTCAAGCTCTTTTGGTAAATTTTAGGAATATTCTCAAAGCTTTCTTATTACCCTACAGCGTTTGTATTACCATGTAAACATTTTCATTTTTTGCTCAATTTCTGATTGCTGCAAAATTTTTTTTGCATTTTTATTTGTCTCACAGGAGAAGAATAATAGGTAAATAATAGTAGAAACTTTTATATAATTTCTCTTAAAAACAAGGTTAATGTTCTAAAGTGGAGACTATTTTTAGGACATAAAAAATTTTAATTGCCTGGATATGGCACCTGCCAAAAGTACTACTCATCCCAAGTCCCATAATGTCATATTTCTCACTGGATTTGAGCATCTGAATTGGATCTCAGAAGAAATAGAAAAAAAAAAGGTAAGGATAATCTGTGAAGTCTAGAATAAGTAAGCTTCTCTGAGTTCTTTTTCCATCTGCATAAATACAAAGGAACAACTCTGTGTGAGAAAGAAGTATTATCACTGTTTCATTAGAGGAGAGACAAGGGCACTCTGGCTGAGTGGTTGTTAGTCATCCAGGAGGACTAAGACAGAGCAGGCAGCTAAGTGCTTTAATTTGTTTTGAAAATTAGGAAGTTTATATAACTGTTTTGAGTGATAGCTAGGAAGGACAAGCCCTAACTGACTCAAAACTTTAATACTATCAAAGAAAAATAATGGCTATTTGTTTTGTTTTTCTTTGATTTTCATGTGAAAGATTTAATAACAGTACATTTCACAGCAGGAGAGCTGGAAATAGCTTTACTGCAAAGAGAACACTTGTGAGCAATGAAGCCAAAGATTTTACCACCACA
>JACDJE010000198.1:1526533-1581048 GCA_016647715.1 Pavo muticus
AAAAAAAGAAAGAAAAGTAATCCCATTGGTCATTTCCTTGGCCTAATATTGGTTTTATTATTATGTACTCATATTTGTATATTGGAAATAGCCATGTGAAGATAATGAGCTGAAGACCATGCTTCGTTTCTTGGCATACTCAGGCACCTAGTCTCCAAGGATTGGCATGCTCTAAATTTGTAATAAAATACCCTTCTAATTGGTAAGCATAGAAAATATTACTTTAATAAATATTTGATGAACAAAGATGTTTTATCTGTTCATTAGACTCCAGAGTAATGTATGTTCATTAGAAGAAGATGAATAACGGCATTCAATATTCTTTGTTTACAACAGAAGGACACGTGGAAGAATATATTAATATGTAAGTTGTGACCTTCACACTTAGTCAGTTTTAAAGATATTGGTGTTGTTTCCCTTATACAGTCAGATCAGTGTTTGATTTCCAGCTTTAATTAAAGCAACTAAATTCAGCCTCTGTGACAGGCAAAATGGTCTGTGACTGCTGAGATTGGTTTGATTACTTCAAGACTTCAGTGAAAAAGAAAAAGAGAAATGTTTTAAAATCATTTTCAGAAAAAAAAAAAAGTTCTGTTCACATGCCATGGAATGAAATGGTAAACTACCAGTGGATATATGATTTACTAATACCAGAAACAAATTTCAAAAGTAACACCAGATGATTTTTCTTTTCCAACATACATACCTTAAGAAGAAATAACAATCATAGAAAGAGAAAGGGGAGGTAGGTCTCTCTCTCTGCTTATCTCATGGACATACTTGAAGTTCTCAAAGCTGTTAGATAGTACAACTCTATTTAAAACTGCATGACTGATAAGTGTATTACACTTATAGCTTTCAGGCATGATTTCACAGAAAATACAGTAGGGAGGAACAAAGAAACAGCAGACAAAAAAAAAAAAAAGGGGAACTTAGAGCTCATCAAAAGCTGCTTTTGTTGGATTATTTATTGAATGCAATTGTGCTTTCCAGTATCACGTTCCATCAACAAAATCATTGTTTTCTTGAAGAATACACAGTTAATCTTAGGAACTTGCCTCCAGCTATATCATATAGCCCAGAAAATAAGTGGGGGCTACAAGAAACCATGGAATCACAGCTTTCATTACAAAAATATGTATATATCCCTTCTTGCTGATTTTCAAATGAAAAGAAAGTCAAAGACCTACATATAAATGTCTGATCAGCAACAATATTGGAAAAAAAGCCATCCAATAAGACACCTGATTTTCTGGGAGGTAAGCAAGGTAGGATCTTTACCTGTGGCCTACCTCAGAAATGTACAACCCACAGCCCGCAGCTCGCACATGAACGAGCTCAGCTCGTGTTGAGGCTGCCATCTGCCCCACACCATCATTGCAGTGGTGGTTCTCCACCAAGCAGCCCAGCCTGAAGCCAGGGGCCCACCCATTGCTCAGCAAAACCAAACATTGGTGTGTGATCAGCACTCTCTGGGCTGAAACTGTGACAAGGGGAGTGCACAGTGCAGTGCTAATTCAAGTTATGGTTAAATAATGTTATGCATTTTGATGCAGTGACTAAACACAGCCCTATGAGCAGTAAAAAATATGCAGCCGTGCTTTCTGTTTTGATAAAGGAGTTTGAGAATAGTTTTCAAGATCGCTGAAAAAATAATCAGTTTTTTGTGACTCCATTTTCAGTTGACAAATACAAGACCTGCAAATTTTCAAATGGAATTTATAGAGTTGCAGTCACATATTCAACTCAAAAATTTGATCATGTCTCTCAGCTGGAATTTTATAAGCCCTATCTTAGCAGAGAAAGATGTCCCGCACTTTACATTCACACCATGTTTCCACAATACATATATTTGTGAACTATTTTCAAAGATGAAGTGCAGGAAGAGTAAAATTTTCATCAAAAATCTCAGATGAATACCTTTAAAATTCACTAAGAATTGCAGCCACTGTCACTGAACCAGACTGATGCATTTAGTTTCACAAAAAACAATGTCATATATCCCACTAGTTTAATGTCTGTTGCTCTTTTAAAAATTACCTTAATAAAAAATATATTTTAAAAAAGGCTTTTGTTGCTTATATACATTAACTATGTAATATGTTTTATATGCAGCTCAAGGTAATTCTTCTTCACTCAGTGCAGCCCAGGAAAGCCAAAATGTTGGACATCCATGGCCTAGATGCTATATGTAATCTATTTTTTTAACAATATAGACATCTCAACAATTAGTTTTGTTTTGTTTTGTTTTGTTTTGTTTCTAGTTAGGCTATGTTCCTTATTCCTTGTTTCCATGAGGAATAGTCTACAGATAATACTTGTGGCATACGTGTGTCAGACTATTAAGGAATTCAAAGGCAGTTTCCCAGCAAAGAAGAAAAAAAGTTATTTTTGTTGTGACATACAATCTTCAAATATAATCTTGTTTCTTTTTCCTTCTATTTATACATTTCTCTGGTGAAATAGGTATCTCTCTTATCCTAAAGGAGATCTAAAAAACACTTTGCATCTTCTACCTAATAATAAACTACTAGATTTTTATTTTGTTTTAATTTTGTGCTCTAAATTCAGACACTGAATGTTTACTTCTGTGTAGTACCCTGGCACATACATTCTTCAGGAAGGATAGGCAAGGAAGAAGGGGTGGCGGTGTGGCTCTGTATGTTAGAGAGTGCTTTGATGCTACTGAGCTTGTGGCTGGGGATGATAAGGTTGAATCCCTATGGGTAAAGATCAGGGGAAGGGCTGACAAGGCAGACATATTGGTGGGCGTCTGCTATAGACCGCCGAACCAGGATGAAGAGACAGATGAGGTGTTCTATGAGCAGCTGGCAGAAGCTGCGAGATCGCCGGCCCTTGTCCTCATGGGGGACTTCAACTTCCCTGACATATGCTGGGAATACAACGCAGCGCAGAAGAAGCAGTCTAGGAGGTTTCTGGAGTGTATGGAGGATAACTTTCTGATGCAGCTGGTGAGAGAGCCTACGAGAGGAGCTGCCCCGCTAGACCTGCTGTTCACAAACAGAGAAGGTCTGGTGGAAGATGTGGAGGTCGGGGGCTGTCTTGGACAGAGTGACCATGAGATGGTAGAGTTCTCGATTCTTGGTGGAGCCAGGAGGAAGAACAGCAAAACTGCTACCTTGGACTTCCGGAGGGCGGACTTTGAATTGTTTAGAAGACTAGTAGGGGGAGTCCCCTGGGATTCAGTCTTAGAGGGTAAAGGGGTCCAAGACAACTGGTTGCTCTTCAAGAAGGTAGTCTTACAGGCGCAGGAGCAGGCTGTCCCCCTGAGCTGCAAAATGAGCCGGCGGGGAAGGAGACCGGCGTGGATGAATAGGGAACTATTCTTGAGGCTCCGGGAGAAAAAGAGAATCTACATCCTGTGGAAGAAGGGACGGGCAACTCAGAAAGAGTACAGAGAAGTTGTTAAGATGTGCAGGGAGAAAATCAGAAAGGCGAAAGCCCAGCTCGAACTCAACCTGGCCGCTGGGATAAAAAGAAACAAGAAACCCTTTTACAAATATATCAACAGTAAGAGGAGGACTAAGGAGAATCTCCATTCTTTACTGGATGAGGCTGGGAATATGACTACTGGGGATAAGGAAAAGGCAGAGGTCCTGAATGCCTTCTTTACGTCTGTCTTTAAAGGTCAGACCAGTTATCCTCAGGGTACTCCACTTTTTGACCTGGTAGTCTCGGCTGGGGAGCAGACTAAACCACCCACGATTCAGGAGGAAACAGTCAGAGACCTGCTACTCCAACTGGACTGTCACAAGTCCATGGGGCCGGATGAGATTCACCCGAGAGTGCTGAGGGAACTGGCGGAGGTGATAGCCGAGCCGCTTTCCATCATCTATCAGCGCTCCTTGTTGACTGGTGAAGTACCGGAAGACTGGAGGCTTGCCAATGTGACTCCCATCTACAAGAAGGGCTGTAAGGAGGACCCGGGGAACTACAGGCCTGTTAGCCTGACCTCGGTGCCAGGGAAGGTTATGGAACAGATTGTCTTGAGGGAGATCACGCGGCAAGTGCGGGACAACCGGGGGATCAGGCCTAGCCAGCATGGGTTCACGAAGGGCAGGTCCTGCTTGACCAACCTGATCTCCTTCTATGATCTAGTGACCCGCCTGGTGGATGAGGGAAAGGCTGTTGATGTAGTCTACCTAGACTTCAGCAAAGCCTTTGACACTGTCTCCCACACTATTCTCCTGCAGAAGCTGGCAGTCCGTGGCTTGGACAGGTACACTCTTGGCTGGGTAAGGAACTGGCTGGAGGGCCGGGCCCAGAGAGTGGTGGTCAATGGAGCTAAATCCAGCTGGCGACCGGTCACGAGTGGTGTTCCCCAGGGGTCGGTGCTGGGGCCTGTCCTCTTCAATATCTTTATTGATGACCTGGATGAGGGCATTGAGTGCACCCTCAGTAAGTTTGCAGATGACACCAAGTTGGCTGGAAGTGTCGATCTGCCTGGGGGTAGCGAGGCCCTACAGAGGGATCTGGACAGGCTGGATAGCTGGGCTGAAGCCAATGGGATGAGGTTTAATAAGACCAAATGTCGGGTCCTACACTTTGGCCACAGCAACCCCAAGCAACGCTACAGGCTTGGGGCGGAGTGGCTAGAAGACTGTGTAGAGGAAATGGACCTGGGGGTGTTGGTTGACGCTCGGCTGAACATGAGCCAGCAGTGTGCCTGGGTGGCCAAGAAGGCCAATGGCATCCTGGCTTGTATCAGAAGTAGTGTGACCAGCAGGAGCAGGGAAGTAATTGTCCCCCTGTACTCAGCTCTGGTGAGGCCGCACCTTGAGTACTGTGTCCAGTTCTGGGCCCCTCACTGCAAGAAAGACATCGAGGCCCTGGAACGTGTTCAAAGAAGGGCAACAAAGCTGGTGAGGGGTCTGGAGCACAGGCCTTATGAGGAGCGGCTGAGGGAGCTGGGATTGTTCAGTCTGGAGAAGAGGAGGCTCAGGGGAGACCTTATTGCTCTCTATAACTACCTGAAGGGAGGTTGTAGTGAGCTGGGGGTCGGCCTCTTCTCTCGTGTAACTGGTGATAGGACTAGAGGGAATGGTTTCAAGCTGTGCCAGGGAAGATTCAGGCTGGATATTAGGAAATACTACTTCTCTGAAAGAGTGGTCAGGCACTGGAATGGGCTGCCCAGGGAGGTGGTGGAGTCACCGACCCTGGAGGTGTTCAAGGAACGTTTGGATGTTGTGATGAGGGATATGGTTTAGCGAGAACCATTGGTGATAGGTGGATGGTTGGACTAGATGATCTTATAGGTCCTTTCCAACCTTAGTGATTCTGTGATTCTGTGATTCTGTGATTCTTTACAACAGTGAGGTATTAGTTATAGAGAAATAAACAACAGTAATAAACCTAGCCATCATTGTGCTTCTGCTCTCCATGTTTCTGTAGAAAATCTCAAGAGAATATGAATTGTGCTTCATCTTTGTGGTTTTGATTTACATTTCAGTAAGTCTACTTTCTTCTGTGCAAAAGCACTTTCCATTGACATAAACCTATAAGTTGCATAAATAGTACTGACTACAAAGGAGTTAGAATACAGAATGCAAGCAAGAATTACACATATTTAAAGCAAGAAATTAAAAGGTAGCTTGTATTGTATCTCTCAACAAAGAAGAATTATTTATGTTTGATGAGTTCGTAGTTCAGTTCTGACCATGAAGATAACAATGAGAAAGGGTCCCAAAAACATTGAGAGAAATCACTACCTTGAGCAAATTGTGCCCCTTCCTTGAGGCAGTGCTGATAATACCAACTCTTCTCTTATTCTGTGTTACAAAATATTTCATTGACACAGCTGTGAGGAGGGGCTGCCCCTCAGGTCCACCACTCTGCTTTCCTCAGCATGGGTTTGGTGATTGTCCTAGAAACACAGGTTTGCTAGCAGGTCTGCCCCCTGCCCCAAGAAACCATGAAAGAGATGGAAGTCAGCTACCCTTCTCCTTTTCTTTCACTATTGTGCTCTTCATATGTGAGTGCTCACTCTGAATATGGTTCCATCTTGTGTAAGAAAAGTCATTCTACAGAATTACAAAGCTTTGCCCTTTGGTGTCATAGCTAATACAAAAAGTCATTAATATAGCCACTATATGGAAGTAGTGATTGATTATCTCAGATGAGGACAGTACTTGATGTTGAACCGCGTCATTTTTTTTAAAAAAGACTCAGTTTTCATTCATATGACACAAATATTCATTAGAAATTACATGAAAGCCCATAATTTCTTGGAAATTTAAAATAAATTAGTGATTAAGTTCTTTGCATGGGAAACTTCTCTGAACAAGACCACATAATACCCTTTGGTAGTTATTCAAAATACATATCCTACAACAACTTTGTCCTATGAGCACTCTTCTTCGAAAATTCAGTAGCAGCAACAAGATCTGAATAGATGCGATGCTTGAACTTTCCCTCTGGAGACAGATGGTGGTCATACTCAACACAGAGTAGTGTGGGGAAAACCTGCCTGTGATTACAGTGTCTGAATGAAGAGCTGTTAATCTTCACTGATACTAACCTAATAGTGTTTTATGATATTTTTCTAAATTCAGATTTGTAAGAAAACTTAAAAAACTCTATCTGTTTCATTTAGACTTGATTCCCAGTCAAAGCTCTTCAGTCCTGTGTATAATTACTATTTTTTTCACCTCTATTCAGAATGTCATAATTTCAAAATATTCAGGGATACACTTTATTATTATATTTTTTCCCCTTCCCTGTTTCAGACATGTAGAATAGTAAAATATCCTTAAGTATGACATAAGCCAGTAGCTTTAATTCCTAACTGAATAAATATTTCATTCTTTACAATACCAGATTTGGGATGTTGATGCAGCATTCAGATACTGTCATTCTACTAGAAAGAATATCGAAATAAATCATCAAGGATTGTCAACTATTGCACAATTGTCACAACTCTTGTGCATTTCAATCATGTAGAGAGGACAGGTGAAAGAGGAGTTTCTGCTTTCTGAGGAGGAATTTTGGCTGAACTTCGTGTAAGGATTTGAAGGATTTTCATAGTTGAGAAACAGCAGATGCAGATTTTGCAAGCATGTCATTCATAAGACTTATGTATGTTCACGTACTTTTCTTTTTTGCCTCTGAGGGCAATTAATGCAGTAACAGCAGAACCCGGTTTTGCATACCAGAGCAAGCTGCAATCTATTCTGTCACCATTGACTCTCCAAAGGGGGTTAGGACAGGGAAAGTTAATAATGAAGAACGTGTGTGGTGAGTTTAGAATGCAAGTTTTAATATGCAAATGGAAAGCAAAATCACTACTACAGCTGCATATAAATACTGTTTCTCACTTCCCCCAAGTTAATTTCAACGCCGACAATAGAGAAATGAATGCCTTTTATTTAATATATTTGCCACAGTTCATTTCATTATGGATAAGATTCAGCTATATGTTACAGAGTGACAGTTTGATTTGGTTTCACTTGAATATTTGGGAGCTTTTTGAACGGAAAAAGATATAGCATACACCAGAACAATGCTTTACTTCATTTTAATATTCAATATTATATTCACAAATTGAATTAGTTGAAAGTCCCATAGTAAAGCTTCTACAGATTAATGCAGATTTATGCTATCAAGCAGCTTTGCTGTGGCTTTGTTTACCAGTTCTACCATTTATAATATACACCTTAAGATGATATGTCAAAGGCAATTCTAGCTGGAGCAGCATTAGTAGAAGAAACTGCTGTATTTCCTATGAAAGTATGCAAGCCCTTGGTATCAGAAAAAAATGTAATGAGAACCTGAAATTTGGTGTTGAACAGAAAATTTTATGCTTTTGAACTAAATCCCAGTCAATAATACTCAATCTGACTCATGGAAACTTGGATTCAAATTTAGAAATAGGCAGTAATAATTCAAAATGCTACTTTTGAATAGCACTGTAGTAGACTGGAAAATAGGAGCTGAAATTCCATATATTCCAAAGAGGGAATTCTGCTGCAGGTTTAACTCAGTGCAGGCTGTGCTTCCAGAAGAACTTCAGCACTGTTGATGTCTTGTAGCAACACACAGGTGCGCATGTTCTTCTATTCAGAGGAAGTGGGGGAAAAAACTCACTGATGAAGATTTAACAGTTTAACACTTAGGATGTTTCCAGTGCATAATCTATGTATATATAAACTACATAATTGATCTAGAGTAGCGTGAAATACAATTGGGTTGCCTTAGACATTAGTATTGCTCTTATTTGAGCAAACAGTGTTTCTATGAACATCTGCTGTGGGACAATTCTCCATTATGCTAAATATGACAGAAAAAAATAGCAAAAATGCAGGATGTTTTTAAACATATTTTCCAATTTTGAAGTGTAAATGAAATGAAGTAAATGAGAGAATCCTACCAAGTAGATAAAACATTATTGTCTGTGTGATTACATATGTATATATGAATGCGTAAAATTTTTCTTCTGTGGCCAACATGTCCCACCTACATTTCTAGACTACCCTTAGAAGCAAGCTGCAATTGACAGGCAAGTGCAAAAAAACAAGATTCTTTTCCCAGTCTGTTATTGGCAAGGAACCCTTTCTTTCTTACATGTGCACATATATGGAAACCCTAAACCTATTACCACTGGCACTAAAATCTAGGAACTCTTATTTCATTTATTGTGTCTTTGAAATATGCCTTTGAAATATGATACACATGCTGGCCAGCACACATTTCTAATGGCTGCCTTTAATCTTTGCAACTCACCTTTTTATAATATCAACATACATTCCTCATTACTTCACTCTCTAGCACCTTAGAGTAAACTCAAAATGAAATGACTTTGACAAACCATTGTGACATCTACTTCCAGCCCTTGTAAAGCAAGAGAAGGATGACTAAAAAACATTGGATTTATGATAGTAAGTCTAGACTTGTTTAGAAGCAAGTTGTTAAAACAACGTGTCTACTTCTTACTCATTGCTTAACTGTTTAGGAAACCAAACTTCAGAGGACTAGCAATGAGCGCTAACTTATATGGTAGCAACTGCACTTCTGTCAGCAAACAGGGCCAAGGGAACAACATATGCCCTGGCTGCCTCACCAATGTTCTGGATGAGGCTGCCCAGGTGGGCCAGTACCTTCTGGCAGCTGGTCTAGTCCTTCCTGATAGCAGCCCCCTATGGTTTTATAGCCACTCCCAAAAGGTTCAAACCCTCTTAACACCTCTGTAGAATTATTTAACCTCACAATCCCCTGCCCCCCCTTTTCATCTTTACAGCTTCACAGACCTTCTCAGTGTCCCTCTGTCCCACTCCAAGGCATTACTACAGTCTGATTCTAGTCAAAACATGCATCTTCTGAGTAATTTACTTTTTAGCCATCCACTCTAAATCCCTTCTTATCTCAGAACCTTCAGCCCATGGTAAGTGTCACTCACTTGCAGGTCAGCTCAAAGATGTCTGCTGGAATGTTTGGTGACAGAAGCCTAAACTGTGTGACAGAAGCCTAAACTGTTTGCCAGAATCCATACAGTTATCTCATCTTCCACAGGCTGCAGAGCTCATCATCTTCTCAGAACCATCCCTCTCTCTAAAACTCAGATATAATCTGTGTTAGGATCAAAAAACAGAAGAAAAAGCGGGGCCATGGTAGCCCTATCTTGGAACATATTGATTCTGTTGCATTGCCGCACTTATCAAGCACATTTTCTTCTCTGAGCAGCCAAGTCCTGTCCTCTGTAGCACACTTCTTCAAGGTAACCACCTTTTCCAAAGGTCCGCTGAAAGGCCAAAAGGTTGTCATTCAACATAACAGGTTTTCTGGGGGCTGAACTGCCTGTCTGGCATTGTAAGTCTCTGCTCAATATTACAGTAAAATTAAAATTCTGTAGTAATTCAGTTACACAGGAGAAGAGGTGCGTATGAACTGCAGTTTCTCCAGTCTAGTGGTAACTACCTTAAAGCAGCCTTTAGTTGCAAATGTTTTTTCGTTTGTTTGTTTGTTTGTTTGTTTAAAAAAAGGAAAAAATATATTTAATATTACATATGATAAACAGACTCTCATCTCGTGGATGCTCCCAACAGAGCTGGCAGCAATGTTTTGGCCAATCATTTTTTTTTAGAAGTGAGCAAGGTATTTTATATATATATACATATATACTAATCATACTAATCAATAACTTAAATATTTTGATTGTCCTAAAATATTTTAGGTCCATCACAATTGACACCTTTTCTTCTGCCTTTGTTCCATCTCAGGTCAGGAAAAGAATTCTGATGACTTTCTCACTTCTGCCTGATTCAGTGAGAGGAAGACTCAGTTTCATGTCTTTTGCAGAATTTAGTGTAATTTTGTGGCATAACTTTCCTGAAGGCCGGAATAGTGCTACAGTAAGTGTGTTTCTAGAAGCTGTGACACCTCAGCAGAGTGCCACCATGCTATTGTATTACCTCAGCAAGAAATAAATCAGTTTCTGATATGAAATTCAGTCTAATGTTATATCACAAAATCCTAATGAAAATTCTCAGGAAGGGGTTATGTTTGGAGTTTTCAGTAGAAGATCCTTCTCCCATTCTCTCCACCATCCCAAATAACAGTTGTTTCAGCTGATCTCCCTGTTGAAGTTTCAAGACCATCTTTCTGCTCTACAGTTTCCTCCTAAATTCTTCAGCATAAATGAACTTCAGTATTGAATGACCCCAATTTATTCGCTGTGAAACACTGGAGTTATAAATTTAATTAAATACAAACAAAAAGTTTGAAATGAATCACTTTGTTCTAGAACTTAAAATCTAAGTAAATAGAGTATTTAATATGACTGTGACTTACATTACTGGGAATTATAATATCTTACCAAATATACAGTGTTTTTCTTTTACTTAATCAGAGAAGTTAATTTACACATGAATCAGAAATATTTATTCAGGACACACACACAAAAAAATCAGCCTGTTTGAAGATAACATTATGCTGATTGAATTTTTAGTTGCTAATGATTGCAGTACTGTTACCATGCTGTAACTTTCTTAGATAACTTTAAATAATTCAGAATGCATTAAAAGCACACACTAATCATTGTTTTGCTTTGGAACATTATATGAGATACGTTTATTTAATATCCCACTTGTTCACAAAGAAAAGGAATTTCTAACCTAAAGAAAAAAAGAAACCATATTGTCAAAGTAAGATGGCTTTGCAAAATCTTCACTTTCCTTCCTGGGAACTCACAGTTTTAGCAAGAGCTTATGGGAAGACAAAAGTACACTGTCTTCTTTACAAAGTTCATGATAGGTACCTACGCCAAGTTGCCATCATAAGCAGGGAATAGCCCAACAAATCGACATCTTTGGTGTCTTCTTGCCAAAGAAGAGTTAAGCAGCTGGAGATATAATTGTTGAACAGGCAGAAAAAAAGACCCTATATTATTTCATCAGTGGCAGGTGTTTTCTTTTATTATAATTTGTGCCATGACGTTTTAAAAAAATCACATTTGTAGAGTTAACTTATTCTGAACTTTTCTACTTTTATGTTTACTTATAAACTTTTGCCTGGTTGTTTAGTTGCTAAAGAGAATAGAATTATTCTCGTTTTCACCACTTGCACACTGGTATATCTTCACAGAAATCAGGCATTAGGTAATTTTGTACAAGTCAAAGAGGGCAATCACTTAATTGACTAAAAAAATGAAATATTTCCCAGGAAACAAAGAATCGTCACAGCAATGAGTTTTAAAAATCACTGAAAATCTCATCCATGTGCCATAGGCTAATAAAGCTTCACTTATGTTTGGACGGGTTCTAATTACTTATTTATTCCTTCAAGTTATTTCTAATTTGCATGTGCTTTGCTTCACCTCATGGTCATTCTGCCACTTCTGCTAAAATAAGAAGTGAAGAAAAGATGATAGGTGCAAGAGGCAGCAGTAGACAGCTGTCATGGACTAATTTTGGTTTTACTCCTCTTGCATAATACACAGAAAACTAGCCATAATAGAGTGCCAATAATAAGTAAAAGTATCTCTCAACATCGTGTTCCTTATATGAAATATAAATAGTTTGGCTTAACCTATTCCTGGTTTGATATGTAAATATAACCCAAATTTAACCACATGTGATTGAAATACTTCTATTTCACTACACAGAGTTGCTGAATCAGTACCAGAACTGCTGACCTCTTCATGTGTTATTTTAGGTATATGTTACTTAAATAGTCCTTAATCTGTACACTATCCTATATTCCTATATAGCTATAAATGCTTTCCAGTAATTTTCTCTTATGGGTGGAATATGAAGGTCATATTGATTATTTATAGTGTTGTAATAGGCGAAGGCGGGGATTCGCGGTGTCACGGGACAGGGTAACCCCTCCCCCTTTTAGGGGCGTACACACGGTAGAGGTTTAGTATATAAGGTGTTGCACCACGTGAATAAACGGACCACTTTCTCACACCATATTGGTGCATGCTTGCTTGCGTGGTCCGGGCCGCAAACTGTAGGCGCATGGGAATCCACAAGAATTCCACATTATAGAGACTAGATGATTCAATTCCTCAACATTTTGACAATTGATTATTGGTTTAAAAGTCTTACTAAATATCTATTGAGGTAATTGCTTAAAAAATAAAACTTCATTTTATACATCTCTGCGCCAGTAATGTTTCAGTGCTATTTGTTTGTTTGTTCTTTGTTAAAATTCAAATCTGACCTGTAATAGCTGGAGATATAATCAGGTCAAGATCCACATTATCTCTACAATCTTCTGTTATATAGCCATACAAATCAGCAAATAGAATGTAATCCTCCAGCAGTGTTGGGAATTAACGAACATAATTTTTTAGACCCATGACAAATACATTTCTACTGGCAATCTGTGGGGTCTGAAAACCAAGAGCAGTCCTTAAATGGAGCTGAGATATTGAGTATTATTGGAGTTTCTAATTCTCATGGGTATGTGTTGCATGGAGAACACTGAGAGAGCATATGACGTCTTGAAGTGTGCAGTGTTACTGTATGAAGTACATTAAAGAACAAACAAAATAAGCTTACTCAGATACTAACTTCCCTTCAGAAAGGAAAGCTCAAAGCAAGCATAAGAACAGCGATGTGCGTGCCTATATGTTTATAAACTCACAGATAAGTTCAAAGTATGTTGCATTTTTTTCACACAATAGAGTAAATGAAGCTAAAATCTGTGGTCAGCTAAACATTTTATAAAAAACATTCAACTACATTTATATTGCAGACTGTGATTCTTTACTGCTCTTTCTGCATATAATCGGACATATATTTGCATACAGTTAAGAATTCACCAGCATTATTTATTCTACTATAAAATCTAAACATTGATTTTCAACTGTAATAAATTAAAGCTATATTTGTTTATGAAGCCATTTTAGGTTTTCTTTACTGGGATATTTGTGACAGTTTTCTTGGCTTAAGCTGACAAGAAAAGCTGTAAAATGGATTAAAGTCATTGGTGTCACCATTTTCCTGATTTTTAAAAATATAATTGAGAAAGAGTGTGTAACTGACCAATATCACAAAAAGGAAGATGAGAAAGAACATGTTACTGAGGAAAACATTAGCTTTACAGAAAATAAATTTTACTACTGTTATTTTAAAACGTGAGTTCTGCAGAAAATCACAAAGAGTCAAGAGCAGAAAGGAACTCTGTCCTTTCATCAGAATATTCATAGTTGACATATAAAATATTCCTGAAAGATCTAAATAGTCTTCTGTGAGTTTTAACCATTGTTGGTGTTTTGTTTTGGCTTTGTATCTGTTCTGGTTCTTCCAATCAACAGCTGATCAGTCTGTTACAGATAGTCTTTAATATCCATTCCTTGCATTGTGTTCCAAACTTTTAAAAAAGAATATCTCAGTCTAAAGAAAGATAGAAAGAAACAAAACATACCACAAAACAAAATATACCATGATCCTAGGCTAAAGTTAATTAAACATTTTTACATAAGGTTAGAATGACCTTCAATATCCACAATATCCATTATAAGCAGCGTCTCCTGAGATTTGATGGGGAGAAAGAAGGGGAGGAGGGCTGAAATGTTTAATTTTGGTACTGAAAAGTGGGAAGATAAGAGAAAAATCTGAAATATAACATAGCACTTTTCATTTTTTATTTTTATTCTGTAAAGACTTTGTGAAAAATTTTAACTGGTCAAGAATGGGTTCATAAGGTATCACATGAGTTTATCTAATCCAGCAGCCTGTCTCAAACAGTGGCCAGAAGCGGATACCTAAAGCAGAGCAAATGTCTGTGATTCTCCTATCCCTTATTTCCCCTGGCAGTGACTTGCAGCTTATGAAATTTCTAATTATAAGGCATAGTATCTACGTGTTTTATTTCCTGTAGTTTTCCTGCTACTCCTTGAACTTAAATTTTGGCATTGTATGATACCCAGGGCAAGGAGCTTCTCACCTTAGTTGCAGGTTGTATGAAACTACACAATTTTCTGCATATACTCAGTTTTCTTTTGAATTTTGACAACTGTTTGTCCATTTCTTTTTCTCTCCTGAAGCTTACGTTTTGAACAGATTACTGCTTAATTAAAAGGTTCAGGAATTGAAAACTGAAGCCAAGCAGAGTATCTCTCTGCAGGATAGCATTTTATTCTCCTGAGAAAGCCATTGAAAAATACAGGTTTTGTATCAAAAGTGATAAGATTTTTTCTGTTTGGGATTAATTTGGGCATGCCATATCAGCCATGTTTTCCCTTTATACTGGCACACCTGGAACTGGTGCTTCCACCAGAAAGCACAGCCATGGTTTTGTATGAGTGGAAAGATTCAGAAGCCTCACACCATTTGCAGGGTGAAATGGGACCTTTTTTTTTTTTTCTCCTGTAGTCCCATATTGCCACATTAGGCCTAAGTTGCCACTCTTTTTGGCTTCAAAGTTGAATATAATTTTAAATATTTGCCAAGCAGGTCTTGCTGTATTGTGGTTTTGGTTTTTTTTTTTTTTTTTTTTTTTTCTGGGGAGTTATGACTTTTTTTGTTTTTGATGTTATATTTGACTAGATTAACATCTAAAAGTCATCAAGTGTCCTGCTTTGTGAATGCAAAGTCCAGAAGTAGAAAGGAGAAAAAGGGAGACCAAGTGATAATAAAGTTGAGATGGTTAAGCAGAACTCACTCTTTTCAATGTATATATAACTTTCAAACTAATTGGTAGACAAAGTCTGTCCTTTGAGTTCCTTGTTTGAAAATTCAGTGCAAGGAGCTGCCTTTATTTCTTATCGTATAAGCAGATAGCTTACCTTTCTAATACACGTATGTTGTCTGAAACACTGTGAAAGTTGTCTGGCATTTGCTGAATGTAATGATGTTTCCTTGGAATTCCTTTGGATAAACTATTTTGCTTGATATTCATGTAAGACCATTAAAAAGGGAAACATCCATATTGGACTATGTTACCGATACAGAAATCTGTGAAAATTCTCAATAGAAAATCTTTTTTTTTCCTCATATTTTGATTGATTGTGAATTGTCTATGTTGTTTCTTTTTAAAAAGATTTCTAGCATATTTAGTAGAAAAAAAATGTTAGGTTGTAAGAGGAATAGAGCCATAACTCTTTCAGTATGAAAATCATCACAGTGTCAGAGAAGCCAGCAGAGCTACTCTGCTTTGCATCAGCTGAGAATCTCCCCCCTGGTACACGCATGAACCTTTGTTTATCCTGAATGATGAAAGCAGACCTCAGAATGTAGCAAGCAAGCAGGTCCATGCTGTGCAGTTAAGCCACATGAATCTCAGTTTTCATTGCTGGATCTAATTCTCATGTAATGTTTCTTGTAAGTCTGAATGTTCTGAAGCAATTTATACAAAAATCCAATAGGAAAGAAAATTTAATTTCCTGCTGTGTTGAAGTAGTTTGCAAGGCCTTGAACTGGATTTCATTTCCATGGAACTTCCTATAGACCTAAAAGCCTCATTTAGATTTACTGTTTGTCATTCATGTAGATCTAATTTAGCATGCTTTTTAGACTATATATCTGACACAATCCAGTTTTGAGTGGCTTTTTTTTTTTTAATATAAAAACATATTTAGCGGTTTTTACAGCTTAGGCTTTAAGTTAGCTTAATTAGATATAAAGAAGAAAAAACGGATCAATTTTCTTATTGTATCGTATTTAATATCTCCTTGCCTGGTAGTTTGTTACCTTTTTTTTCCCTAAAAAATAAATATCTGTTCTGTCTGCAGCACATATGTTATGCCACTGAAAGCATAGCTGGAGCATATGCCCTTTGTGTCTCCGTAGGGGTGATGCTCCAATGACCATTTCTTCATGTTGGTATCGAGCTCTCTAAAAACACTGCTAATTATTGCTAAGCTAGTCTGTGACACTATGAATTCAGTCATGCACTTTCAAGCATAAACTGAGTAACAAGACAGTCCCTTGCCATATCATTATAGCCTGTCTTACTCTCCTACTTGGGACACTGGGGGAGAGGATTAATGCCGTAATGCATTTGAAAGGCACTGTGTGTGACCCATGAACTTTGCAGTTAATCTCTACTGTCTGGAGGAGTAACCGGAAACCTTAATAATCTATATATTTTTAGATTATATCATTTGTGCAAACACGTTATATACAATATTTTCTCTTCATTGAGAATGGAGAAAAATGTCAATGAGAAGAGAGAAATGAAAAAGAAACCATTATAAAACAAAGCAGTCATGTAATTGCACTACCCAGTCTAAGCAGTGGATATCATTATTAGCAAGTGCAGCCAGTCGTTACTTTTCTTTGTCACAAGTCTATATATTGGAATTTTAACTAATATTTCCATAGCTATTGTATAAAGAATAGAAAGTTTTTTTTTCCCCTAGTTCTAAAAGAGATGTACTGATTAGGTACTTTGTGGCATCGGGTCAGGTCTGGGGATTTCTCATTCTTTGAAAAAAAGACAGCTCTTTTGCAGCCTCTGTGTCCTTGGAGACTGTTTAGAAGGTTATTCTTTTATCAGTTTAGATGCTTTTCAAATGCTTAGGACAGTGCATTTTATCTTTTTTATTGTTTGTTTTACTATTTAATGACAATTTTCCATCATTTCTACAATATATTCTTTTTGTTCCTATTTTTTCAGTGGCTGAGGTTATCATTTTGATATTGCAAATAATATGTAACTATGAATTCTTGCATGAAAATATAAAGTTTATTTTGTTCTTCTTTTAAAGGTATTTTGAGACAAAGGATGCACCCTGCTATCTTAGGTAGTATTCTTTCTGGTGAGACCGGTTAATTTCAGTAGGAATACCTGGCGACAGAAATCAGCATGAGGCTGAAAAATGGGATTTTATAACTATAGCTGGTATATTACCCCAAGCAAGAGTAGCTTCTTATGGCTAGCTCTTACCCAGACACGTTATACTTTAACTTGAATGATCGTGCTCTAACTTATTAATAAAGTTGATACGCTCAAGCTTTAAACATATCATGAATTCATACCACCATATTTCAAAATTTATTGATGGTTAGGGAATGCTTGGTTGCCCAGCTGTACTTTGAGTTGAATTGAGAAGGTTTGGCTGAATATTTCAAAACACATGCAAAAGCTCACACACAAAAGGCACACATAGATGTAAAATAAGCATTGAGAGTATACATATGTATGGTATATTTAAAACATAAAATAGTGTGTGTTTATATACTTATAACATTAAGTTTCATAATGTCTTTGATCTGGGTGGAACATATCTTTCACAGAAGAGTAGATTAAAACATGTTTCATTAAACAATTTTTTTTCAAAATTTCAAAAGAGATTTTTCTTCCTCCAGTTTAAGTGTTCAACATGAGTGACACCACATGTGATTTTCAGAGTCATTAAGGATCTATGACTTTTCTTGACTTCACTTATAAAAATGATGCTCTCAAAACCTGTGAAAGTCAGCATAGAGGAAGATAGCTTCAGGAACGCAAAGATATGTTCCAACACAGCAACAGTTTGGTCAGTACTGGTGACTTCAAGTTGTAGCGCATTAGTGCTTTAATAGTAAAATTGAGTCTTGACATCAAATTTCTGAGGTCTTATTTTAATTGTTTCATCTACTAGAAATCTGCAGAGATTAGTTAGAATGTAAACTGCTGCTGATTTTTTAATATGTTTCAAATGATTTTAGTTTTTACTTGATGAAGTAACACAAGAAGGCAAATTAAAAATTTCCTTCTTTTTTCCCTTCACATGAATGCTTATTAAAATAGAAAAAAAAATCAACACAAAAATAACAGAGTTTTGTTTTACTTATTGCATTTTAAATAATAATAATTTTTTAAAAGATACAAAATACATGCATTTTACTTCTCTAATTTTTGACTAGTTTAGCTCTGGGATGCTGCCAGTCATTCAGCAATGTCCTAAGACAAGATCAGCCTCCTCCTGATTCTTCTCTCCTCTTTCTCCTTCATTTCAGCAATTGCATGCACTATTTTCAACAGTTCTCAGCTGATGTAATAATCTCTTGAGTTTAGTAAGATCAGGAATTTATAATCAGGTGTTTAATGACTACTGTACCTATGTACACAGTCCCATGAATATTCCCATGAATATTACTGTTCTTTTAAAATGAAATAATAACACTGCGTGGCAAGGACTGGATGGAATCATCTATTAGTGATAATAATAAGAACAATAACAGAAACAAGAACCTTTATTCAAAAAATAAATTAAGAAATGCCAATAAAATTGCATTTAAAGCAGATTTTAGACATCAGAAATACTCTCCCCTGCTTTCTTATTCCTCTGAAGCTGCTTGTGTCTTTAGCACAGCCTTGGTCCAAGACGAGGACTTACTGACTTTAAGGTCAGTAAGATGACCTGGCCTTCTGTTTTATAAAACAACAAAAGAAAATCAATTCTTCATAATACACTCTCACGTTCTTTAGGAGCTTTTAGTGTGGACATGGTCCTTTAACCTCTTAAAATACATTCTTGGGCACTTAGCTTTGCATTTCCCTAAGAACGTCTACTTATTTTTCATACTGATGAACTCAGCTTCCATTGTGGTTTTTCTGTTAAGCAAGTATATAGAGAGTATTAAAGCCATCTGTCTCATCTCAAGGCTGTTATTTAACAAAAGCTTCTAATGGTCAAACTTATTCAATATAAGAAAAGTAGATGAAAGGAACAGTCAGCTCTTCCGTTTAAGGAACTAATTACAAAACAAGGGATCTATAAGTTAGAAAATGAACTACTCGCATTCTGTTGCATGTGTTTGGGTTTTTGTTTGTTTGTTTGATTTTTCTTACAGCTTGACCAAACATTCATACTGTCCTTTGATTGTAATTTACTGACAGCTGAAGTCTGTTTTTAGATATCTTGTACAGCTCTCATCTTGTGATAAAAATCACAAGTTTTGCTGATACTAATAATTTGTAATCATTATGCACAATATTTTTTTAAATTATTTTCATTTAAAATGTATTTTCATATGAAGACAGACTGTATCAAAATTAATGTATGCAATAATTCATTCTAATGAAGAACAACAATAAAATATTTTGTACTCAAGATTTGGAACAAAATTATATTAAAATAATTCCATTATGCTATTTCTCTCCTGCAAGTAAGTACATCAGTTACATAATGTTCTAATGTACAATTTGTTATAAAATTAATCCGTAATTTTGGAAAAGATCTCTTAGTGAAGGCAGATTTTTTTCCAGACCAGATGGAGTTACAGTTTCTTGCTCTTATAAACTACTAATAAATATATAATTACTTACAAAATTATCTGCATTAGCTACACAATCTGAAAATAATTAGTTTTTCTCCCTAGGCTTCACAGAGAAAGCCCTAATTATAAGTTTGCTAGAGTTTCGATACATTTTTAATAGTTTCTTTTCTTTCATTTTATTATCTTTTTCATAGCTACGGTATTCTTTAACATTACTATGTGGTCGCTATGGAAAGAGTAAAGATTTACACTTCCTTACAAAAAGCCCTGCTTTTGAGGCATCTGCTTCTCAATGAAAGAACCTGATCCGCCAGTATGAAAGGGTCCCCAGAGTTACTGTGCAACACACCCAACGTCTACGACACTGTACACTGAAGTTGTTAGCATAAACTCTGAAAAAGCTGAATGCACAAACAGGATTCTTAAATGTCAGTGTCTCTGTTTTCAATGTCTGAGACCCATGTGCCTCTACTGAGTCCATTCCTGATTCTGTTGCACCTGGGCACAGGTACAAGAAACCCTAACATGAGATTGGCATAGGGGATTTTCTAATGTATTTCCTTCTGTTAGTGACACACCTTCAATGATGCTTATAATCTTTTTGCAATTCATACTTAAAAAGGCATGCTTATTTGTTCTTCTGATACTTCTTCTGCTGTTTACTTTTTCTATAGCTTAAGGAAATGAAGATTTTTTATTTTTTTTTTTTAATAAGCAAATGTTACAGTATTTTTTAAAATCACCTAGTGAAGGAAGAACCTCCTGCCTAAATGAACCCTAAGTGTCTTCCACGCAACTCTGGGACATGAGCTGTACCACCTATCCATACAGAATTAATTTTTAAACTACGTGTAGCCAGTTTAGAGAGATGAGAGGTAATTCACTTGGGTGTTCTCAATTGCTTTGTCTCTCTTAATCACATAAAGCTCATATCTACAGCATCTTCATACAAACATCGTGAATACCTTGTAAGAGTTAAGTTTGACAGAGAACAGAAGTAACTATTTCAGCAACTACTTCTGCTTCCTGTAGACTTGAGAGTAGCCAGGAGCTTTTCACAACATATAAAAACACGCATACAAATTAAAATATTTAATCCCAGCATGTTAAAGGTTTTTTGCTTCTTTATCTTTTGCATCCTTAACATTTTTAGTCTCATCCTGTATAACACCATTGTTTTCATTGTTTACATGTATACTGCAAAAGGTAAACAAGACTTGTACCCAAGCCTTTAAGCTTTTTCTACTCTTATTACTTTGTTTTTTCTCACTGGCTTCTCCCTCTGCTCTACTTTGCATTAACAATAAAAGGAGGCAGAATCTTCCAATTAATTAGATTTTGCCATCTAGGATACTTTAACCATGTGATTTGTCACATTCATCGAGTAACCTGGGATTTAAAATTTTAAAATATTTAAATAAAATATAATAAATTCTTTTTCACTACATTGGAATTGGGCAAAACTTTTTCTTTAATGAGACAAAAGTGAAAAAGACTGAAAAACTGATGTTGTTTGAATTGTAGAGACTTAACAGACACGGTGTTCTCAGTGTATCAGCAAACTTTTTTAACTGAGTCTAAGTATTTTTTTTTCCTTTACTGTTCTGAATCCATATCAGCTCTGGAGTGGAGTACTAAATAAATGTGATACATAACTGAATTAAGTGAAATATAGGCAAAACTTGAAACTTTCTTTCTTACTTGCTTTCTGTCTTTCACACCTTTGTTGAATGCTGAAGATTGAAAAGTGCAGCCTGATATTTTTTCCCTCTACTAAGAACAGCTCAGCACAAATTCTACCATAACATATGCCATGCTGTCCTGATGGTGAAAATTGTATTTTATTGAACAGGTAAAACTTATTCTGAAGAATTTAGATATTTTTTGAAATTGCTTGATGAATTTTGTGTGAGATTACCTGCATATCTATTTAATATATTTTTATTTTTGTATTCAATACCAAAGACTTCAACTTCTGCCTGAGAAAAATAATTTTATCTATTTTACTGTGATATGAGGTTGAGACAATTTAAAATTTGTGAAAACCTATGCACGTATGGATAAAGTATTTCTGACCAATACTTTTCTAATTAAAAAAAAATGCTAGTTTCACTCACAGCTTAAACAAAAATAATTATCTGTCATGATGCTTACTAGAATGCTTAATTTGTGTACATATCATGGGTATGATTCTTTTAAAAGGCAAAACCCTAGATTCCTACAACCGCATTTTAAAGCTTGTGACAGAGCTCCAATGTAAAAATATAATAATAATCATAGAGATAGATGTGGTAACAGGGATGAGCTTCAAAAGGGTAATTTAAAAATACTGCCAGGGGATATGAGGATAGTGTTAACAAAACCTCAGCTTGGCCTAAGACTTGCCAAGTGACATAAAGAACAAAAAAAAAGAGTTCTTGCCACCAGCTTAGTAGTAACAGGCTGATTAAGAAAGATGTGGGACTACTGCTGAATGGGTGTGGAAGATGATTTAATGGCAAGGATGGTAAGGATGAGATTATAGAAAGAGCTCAAAGTGTTTGCATCAGCCTTCATTGTCAAGGTGTCCCAGGTCTCTCTGCTTAGAGATAGGCTGCATGGAGAGGGAGACATGCCAGCAATGACTGAGGATTGAGTCAGGTATTACTTGCAAACATTTCACCTCTATAAATCCATGTTATTGTTTCAGAAGCATATAATTAGGAATATTTAATTTTTCACCATACTTTAAGTCAAAATAAATCATTAAAATACCAAGTTGATCTTTTTTCCTTTGTCTCACTTCCCAACTTCTTTTATTTTTCCTCTATATTTTTCTCTTTTTGGGTTTTGGGTTCTGTACAGATGGGCTACAACATAATCATTTATTTAAATTAATAGTAATAAGACAAAGAGGAATGGTTTCATTCTAAAGGAGGGGAGAATTAGGTTAGCTTTTAAGAGGAAATCCTTTAGTCAGAGGGCGGTGAGGCACTGGCACAGCTGCCCAGAGAAGCTGTGGTGCCCCATCCCTGGAGGTGCTCAATGCCAGCTTGGATGAGGCCCTGAGCAGCCGAGCTGGTGGGGGGCAGCTCTACCTACGGCAGAGGACTGGAACTTGGTGGGCTTTAAGGTCCCTTCCAACCAAAACCATTCTGTAATTCTATGTTTTTACAATCAATTACGTATTTATGCTCAGCTTTGAAGAGAGTTTTATTAATTTAAATAGAAATGGAAAAAAACCTCAATTGCAGCTGCATTAAAAGACAATTTTTGTTATTTGATTTCTAATAAATTGCTTTTAAAATTCATTGAATCTCAGAATATGTACTTGGAAATACGTGTATATTTTTCTTAATATTCTCATTGTTCTTGTTTCTTTTTAGTTCTTGTTAGGCTATTACAGGCCTTGAATGCCATATCAGCTGGCACAATTAATCATAAAATTTCTTGCCTGTGGAAAAAAAAATAAAAAAAATAAAGAAAAAAAAAAAAAGAAAAAAAAAAAAGTGAAATGATAAGGCTATCTTCATAATCTTACTTAGATTTGGGAGAACTCAAAAAGTGCGGGGCTAAATTTGCCCAGGATTTCTAGTTCTCTGTTAAGCAGTAAGCCAGGTGTTGCATGTATGGTGAAGGTAATTTGAACAGTGTGTTGGAGTCCTAAACTGTGGTGATCTGACAGGTTACATAGAACTTACAAATTGTACTTCTTTGCCCCACTCCCTCCCTGTTCCCCTTTTTCTCTATAAATAATGTTTCCACTGAATGCAGCTCTTGCAGCAGGCTCATTAGCCTACTGGAAGGTTGCTTCCTTCCAGTGCTGTAACTGGACTTGAAACCTCCATCAATGAGCCCAACCTGATGCATCTCTTAATAACATAGAGTCAATCTTCTCTAATATTAAGCAAAATAAAAAGTTTAACTCTTGATTAAGAAACTGGAACCAAATAATTAAAATCTGAAACAAACAAACAATAAACCACATAGCTTTATGTTTAGGATGGCATTTGGTTTCTAAGCTATTATATAGAAACTTCTCATCTAGAATCTGTATGAAATATCTCCCTCAGGAAAGGGAGAGAGGTTTTCAAAAGAACCTTCTCCCACCTTCTTACTGTGTAAGAATAAGATTTTAAGAGTCCTTTAAATATAATAGGACAGTCCTATCTGAATTCTGAATGCATTTGGAGGAAGGGGCTAAGCACAGGAATGAGAGACTCTATTTGCAAGCTGGTAAAAGGAGATCTCTTACACAAAAACATAGCCTTCCTACGCGAAAGCAAAAGGCATTGCTGAACAATATGACTTTTGTTTAGGAGAATTATCTCAATTATGCTGCAATTTTGTTAGTCTATTTGCTTTAAGAGAAATTTCACATCTGAGATTTGTAAGTTTATTACTGTCATTTTTCAATTAACAAGTAGATACATCTCAAAGGTGGTGGTGAAACAGAAAAACTGGCTTATTTCCAGCAGATGACATAGGAACAATTTCAGCTGAAATTTTTAACACTCCCAGGTGGTATTTTACAGCGTTAGGATTATTTGATTCATTTATTAGGAAAATATAGATGATGGGCAAACTATGTAAATCAGAGTAAGATTTTACTATTTCTTTCTATTTCCTTTACTCTCTTTTAACTAGGACTAGGACTCAGGTTTTGTGAGGGGAGGTTCAGGTTGGATATTAGGAAGAATTTATTCTCTGAAAGAGTGGATAAGCATCCCTGCCCAGGGAAGTGGTGGAGTCACTGTCTCTGGAGGTGTGTAAGGAAAGAGTAGATGTAGTACTTAGGGACATGGTTAGTGGGCAATACTGACTGCAGTTGGATAGTTGGACTGGATGATCTTAGAGGTATTTTCCAACACTATAATTTTATGATTGTCAGGTAGCTCCACCAACCATTAAAAAGTTCTGTTCTAGAAGTAATTATCTTTACGACTTTGAGACTTTTTGCTTAATAGATGTTGTATTGCCTTTGAGAAAAACAGCTATGTTTTTTTTTTTAAGATTAAGCTCTTTTAAGAAATATATTTGAAAAAGTCTCAAAACATTCAATACTAGGGGAAAAATTAAATTTTATTGATGTTGAATTTCTTGAATATTCTGATACTTTACTTTCATAACTGCTATACTGATAATACATCAAGGAATAAATAATGCACTTTTACAGCTCAGCATGGATTTTCAGCTTAATGACTTTCCTCTGGTTATGAGACTGTCTATTTCAGAAATGATTTGCTTAGAAACAAAGTAATTCCTTGTTTCTTAACTCACCTTTGATTTCCCAAGGAGGACCGAAGGATCATGAAAAGCTTCAATTAGATATATGAGGCTGAAGGAGCCATTTCCATGTTATTCAAATACATTTATCATATAAGGCACGCTATTCAGGCAATTTGCACAGCATAACTGTAACTGTTGCATGTTGCCACTACATTTCTTTGAATAACAACATACATCTTTAGTTAGATAATGCTCTGCTGGAACTCATGTAAAATGAAAGAGAAGGGAGAGTCTTCAGGGCATGTCTAACTTCTGACCGAATACAGAGTACATGGGGCTCAGTTCAGCACTGCAGAAAATCTAAACTGCATCTACTTGAAAAGCTTATGGCATTGTTTATTCAATCAGTTTCTAAGATATAAAAGTACCCGCAGCTTCAAACAGGTCTTGTCACCTTTTCAAAATGATTACAGAGATGAAAGGGATGTATGGTCTACCAACTCTGAGGGTCCCCTCCTCACAGGTGTCCAAATTTCAAATGGGCAACATTCAGAAGATTTGTCTGTTCTTGTGGCTGTTTGGCAAAACTGGGGCTCATGACATACTGTGCTGGGACAGGCTCTAGATTTCATAAGAGATTCACATAAGAGAAACAAAACAATTCTGTATCCAGCTTTCAGTGGAATCTCAAATATGAGATTGTCTCAGAAGCAGCATGACTGAAATTTGTTTTCTGTATCTTTTTAAAATACTTAAATGCTGTGCTTTCTGATAAAGAAAACAGATCTACCAGCTGTAGAAATGGAACTACCAGCTATAGAAATGACTATGTGAGATGTTCCACTAAGCCCAGTTTTAGTGGTAATTCTGATTTTAAATATGCCGTTAAGTCTGACTTAATAATTTAAACATCTATAAGTAAAAGAAAGCCCTTACCTCAGCCTGAGCCAGGTGGGAAGAGTTTGTAAACCTCAGCCTACTCTGCACACCAGCTGCTGTGCACACAACTCCCTGCAGTGGTTATCCAAACAGCACAGTGTGCTTTATGGGGACACCCTGGGACAGTCTGCAGGAATACACACAGTTAACTTCAGGGATTTTTTTCACATCAGGTATAAAGTATGGACAGTGATCTTGGACATGGAATGACGTGAGTCAGAATAGTTTTCTGTATATCAAGAACTGGGCACTAAATGAGTTCTGCTCTTAAAAGTAAACACCTGGAAAAGAAACAAGAATTTGAGTTATCTCTGCTTATGGAAGAATCATGGCTAAAGTTTTGTTCATTTTGTCTTTTAAGTCTAGCCTCCTTGTCACTCTTTAAATAGCTATCAATTCTCATGTTCTCATATTTATAGCTGTCAAATCTTTTTTGCTACCCTTCTTACTATGTATTCAAAAAGTGAGATGACAATTTAAAATAGATTTAGATTTCTTTACCGTGGATGACAGCAGGGGGAACCCTGCATCGTCAGTACATGTGGATTCTCTTTGAACACACTTTAAGGTTTCTCTGATACTGCTGTCGTGACCTTCAGAGACTGATCTAGCATTCTATCTTTGCCAAAAAACAAGGCAATTAAAATGTTCTTCTGAACAACTAGGGTAAGCTTTCAGAGTCCAGAGCATTTGTGGCCTAGAAACCAGGGAGAAAAGTTATTAATGAAATGAATCATTAGATAGTACTCTCCCATGAATTTTAAATTGAGTTCTCTGGAGATCTCATGGGTAATAAGACGTGAAGGGACTCGTATTGACTTATCAAGAAAAATGCAAGGTCCTTTAGCAGAGAATCAGTTTAATAAAATAATTAAGTTTCTAAATACACCTTTCCAGAGTTAGTTTCCATTAATAATCTTGTTTCATTTATGTTCCCTAGTTAATATTGCTGTACAAAGCTGATGCTCTCACCATGAAGTTCCAAACTGGATATTGGTGCTATATTTCACCAAAGTAAATTTCCCATCAATTTTAAAGCGGGGACTAAGCGTTGCTCATCTTCTTTCAGTAATTGATGTAATTCAGCCAACTGGGCAGACTGCTGAGGTTTCTCTTGTATCTCTTTTATTCTCTTTTAAAGTCCTAAAGAAATCTCAAACACAAAGTAAAAGAAATAGGATATGGCCCAGAGCATCTGTCCCCAGGAGAAAAATTAGTAGGATTTAACACTTGTCATAAAATTCATCTTTACTTCTCTAACACTTAGCATTGTTGTTTGTTCCTGACATATATTTCATGCTAACAAAGCTTCATTTTTGCATTAGCTGTTGCAGTCTGTTTTCTATAAGCTTTGAAAGATTGTTGTTATTGGTAAAACAATGCAAAATTTAGTTCAAAATATTAAAGAATTTTACTACAGAGATGTTTCAGAGGAAAAAAGAATAAATGTGTCTTCACTGCAAACTGAAAGCTTAGTTGTTTTTGCCACTTCCATTGAATTTTGCTATCATATAGTACAGAATTCCTTAGGAATATTTCCCCTATTCCTTTACATCAGAAGATGCACACAATAAATAGCATAGTAACATATTAGAAAGTTCTGAAAAACCATTCACTCTAATTCATTTTTTCTATTCAGTTTCTTCTAATAGAAAGCTAGAAATCTTCTGAGGAAAAAAATGCAGTGTATATTAAATGAATAGGTACATATAAACTCTTCACCTGGAGAACTGCATTGTTCTAACCTGTGTGTACTGCATCAAGTTTCAGCTTCCTAACTCAGTTTTGGTTCATACAGTGTCTTTCATACTGGAGGTGATTGATGGACTGAAAAAGGCTAAGTAAATGATCTGCTGATGCAAAAAGTTATTCTGAGGATTTATGGGATATCATTCGATTTTACAACTTAGCTAAATCTTATGAGAATAAATGTAGTTTGTGATCATAGGTAATTACAGAAACCAGTAGAACACCAGAAGCTCCCACTTGCCCTCTTAGCTCTGAGAATCACGATTTCCAACTCAAGGCACTACACAAAAAATGGTTTTGCAGATGAATTTCAACAGAACTACAGTGGAGTCCTGCAGCCAGTTAGGTTAATCAGAAAAAATGTTATTACCTTTTTCCCCAAGGATGCCATTAATTTAACACTGGCAAGCTATCATTAGTGCTGTGTGAAATGACTAATTTTCCCTCAGGAGGTGCTCACATACGAGGCTTGGGGTTTTCTGTGAGCATTCACAAGCCTCTGTGAATCATAGGTGAGATGTTTTTGCCGCAAGTTCTAGGAAAGTGCGTGTGGATTGCTGCTTTTGCTTTTAATGCTATGACCTTAGAAACATGTTATGCAGTATCAGAATTAAACCTATAAGACTAACGTTATAGAGAGAAATGATCTAACTTCTTTACATCCCCCAAAATACTTGCATTTTCTTGTTCAGCTCCAACTTGCAACTGTGTAACATTGCCTCTTCAGAAGACTCTTGGTCAAGTTGAGGGCATTTTTTGTTTTAAAACAAACAAACAAACAAACAAACAAACAAAAAACAATCCAAATAATAATAATAAAAAACCACAAAACAAACACAAAAACACTAACCAAGGAGAAATAAATGTATAAATAAAAGGAAAGAGGAGGTAATTTTTCACTGGAATGTAGAGCTTTGTCTCCAGAGAATAAACTTATGATTCCTGTTTTGCAGCATGAAAAAATGCTGTTTTTCATATGTTGTGCACAGAGGGAATGCACACACATATAACTTTTTTAAGGGCTAATCTCAATAGAAATCTGAAATACAGCTGTACCTGTATTGGTAGGCTTAATGCCACAGGAGAAATCCAGAGAAGATTCAAGACATCTATGTGCAAAGGGAAGAAAAAAAATAATCCTTTACTAAATTCCATAAGCAAATTTTTCCAAGTATTTGTTGCTGGTAGAAAACAAAGTGAGCTCTCTTTATTTTTTTTCTCTTTAAAATAAACAACAACAAAACAAAAACAAAATAAACAACACAACAACAAAAAACTCACTAACAAAAAACCACACACCCGTGTTCAAAAATGAGATTAATTTATTGAAGAAATTCAGGATTTATTCCTCTCCTGTTGTAATCAAAATAGTTTCTTTAAGTTAAGATATTGCTTTTTCTTGTCAAGAAATTTTGTAACTTTATAAACTGAAGAGGAAAAGATGGAAAGATTATTTTTGTGTGTGTGTGTGCAGTTTTGCTTTGTTGAGATGGCTTTGCAGTGTTTTTCTGTTCTACTCTGTCTATAGGAATGTAAATGGCAAGCTGTAATGCTTTGGGTGCACAACTGTTAAATGTTAGCAGTTTCACTTCTCTTGCTATTTTTCTACAATGCATAGCAGTAAAAATAGCGATTATGCTCTCAGTCTCCAAATTATCCAGCACTACTGTTGAGAAACAGACTGGCTTATACACTTGAATGATCTTGTTCTTTGTCAAGAGACTCAGTTTTGTGACCTTTGCGAAAATGTTTCAACTTCTTATTCCTCTTGATCTCTTTGCTCTCTTCAAATTTGTTTCTTTTCTAAAATAGTTAAGAGGTGATATTTCCATATGTATGTTGAATGTTGAAGCCAAACTGCGCCTGGACAACAGGAAAAATAATATTTAAGTTCATGTACTTTCATGTCTTCCCTAGCACTTGCATATTTAAGTTTTATCAACAAACATGTATCTTTGTCCTCTTATACGTACTGCTGCATCCCATCCCCTCCAAATCATCAAAGCTCTCTTTTAGTGCAGTGAAAATACTTCTACATCCTTCTTCATCTGCAGCAATTCCTATAACATTTTGACCTTGCCAGAGATGACTATTGGGCATCTTCCCCTCTTTTCACTGACTATACTACAGGCTCCAATGGTCATAAGAACAGTTCAGATCATCTTTAATTCCTGTTAACATACTGAACTCAGTAATGCTTTCTGAAAAAAAGAAATAATACAAATTATTGTTAATTTAACTGAGACTTGTTTTTTGTCAATGCAATGCTCCAAAATTATCATTAATTAAAATTTTCATTAACTTTCAAAATAAGCAAAAGGAAACCTCTTAAAATGTTGTCTGAGGCTTCAAGTTAGCACTCAAAAGTTGTTTTACACATCCTTTTATATTCCTAACTTTTAACATTATTTAACATTTATATTGCCTTTCAGTTTCTCTGTTCATAAAGTTGCTTCAAAAAAGGTGCACCTTCAAAACATTTGAAATTTTCAAGTTATTTTTGATGAACAAAAATAGCAAGAGGAACTACAGAAAGAGAACAGAGATAATAATTATGTTATTAATCTAAAGATAATTTTTTTTTCTCATTCCCACTAAGCTCATAAAATTATAAAATAGCCTCCCACTGTTAACTACAGTGTGGTAGAAATCAGTATGTAACTGAATAATTGAAAGTATTTTAATTCACTGCATTATCTTTTCAAAGGGAAGTTTGTAAATCCATTGTTTTTATTTAAGAAATGCTTTTCCTAAATATAAATAAATATATGTAAATATATATAGGTATGCATATGTTAAGTAGTGCAAGGAAAATAAGGTACATACTAGTCAAAGTACAGAAAGCTGAATATAAATACTTTTTTTTACAAGTGAGTACACATGACATGGTATATGTAGTTGTAGAAGTTGCAGTCAGCATGAAGTAATAATTTAAAATAATATATCTAATTTATATGGGACTAAATATTTTCTTTCATGTAATTATGCCTTTATTTAAGTATATATTTTTGCTTAAAGCTCAGAAAAATAGCTGAAAACTCAGACTGGACTTTGAATGAAAGCTTTGAATAACTAAGATTATGCAGATTTTGAGTTTCAAGTTTCAAGCACTAAAGAACCAATTGTTGCCATTTCTCCTCATAAATCCATTCCACATCCAGTAGCAGCACTGGAGCATTTAACATGAATCTGAAATTCCCAAGAATGCAGCAAAATGGAGCTTTATGAATTGTCTCAAATTTTAATGGGATTGTGAAACCCGTAAAATTTTGCCCAAGTTATTCTTGCAAGTCCAGATTCCACTCTTGTCAGGAACAGAGATTTAAAAAAAAAATTGTCTACTGCTAGGTACAAATTCCTTGAAGAAAGATATGCATTAAAAAAACTGCAATAAGAGTCAAACCTCACAAATTTTTCAACTGAAAATAATTCTATTTGAAAGAGCACTTTGAATAACGTCACTTTATTCAGGTCTTTTGGATATTGTTATTCCAGTCACTCTCTCTGTTACTTGCCTACCTTTTGCTTGTGACAGCTGTTTCTTGCAATTATGTGTGATTTTTTTTTCCCCCCTTCTGGAAAGAATCCAGGATGAAATAGTGAACCTTTTGATTAAAGCTCTGTTTAACATGGTGAAAGAGAAAGGGCACATGTGGGAGCTGATTACCAGAGGGACCAAGGGCTCATAAAGCCATGGAAAAGGAGCCTGGAGAGACAGTGGAGATCACATGTTCTTTCTGCTACATACAGAAAGACAATGGGAGTCTCCAATGTGGTAATACCTAGTGCCAGGGTATCTGAGGAACCCGTCCATCACCTGAGCCTTGGGCCCACTGCTCTGGTCTTTCAGTGCAATATTGTCATAAGAACGCCTCTGAGGAAGGCAGATGCTGGAGCTCTGGCCCCTTCCCCTGGCTTACACCTGCCAGAGTGAGTGGAGCAGGGAAAGGGAAATTGACTCCAGCAATTTTTAAAATACTTAAATGCTGTGCTTTCTGATAAAGAAAACAGAACTACCAGCTATAGAAATTGAACTACTAGCTATGGAAATGACTATGTGAGACGTTCCACTAAACCCAGTTTTAGTGGTAATTCTGATTTTAAATATGCCGTTAAGTCTGACTTAACAATTTAAACATCTCTGAGTTTAAATTGGGTCATGGGGCCAACAGGTATCCCTCTGTCACCACACAGGTGGGCACTGCCATCACCTCTGAGAGACCATACTGACAAGTAGTGCCCACAGGATCATAATACTGAGACTTGTGAAATCATGATGCTGTCCATTCAGCTGCAAATAAAAATATTTTTATATTTATTTTCTGGAGTTCATGAAATTCAACAAGGCCAAGTGCAAGGTCCTGCATCTGGGTTGACACAATCCCAAGCACAGATACAGGTTGGGCAGAGAATGGCTTGAGAGCAGCCCTGAAGAGAAGGATTAGAGGGTATTGGTTGACGAAAGATTCAACGTGAGCCGCCAATGTGCACCTGCAGCCCCAAAGTCCAACCATATCCTGGGTTGCATAAAGAAAAGTGTGACCAGCAGGACGAGGGGGGTGATTCTGCCCCTCTACTCTGCCCTAGTGAGACTCCACCTGGAGTACTGAATCCAGTTCCAGAGGCCCCAACACAAAAAGGACATGGAGCTGTTGGAGTGGGTCCAAACGAGGACCGTGAAGATGATCAGAGGGCTGGAGCACCTCCCCCACAAGCACAGGCTGAGAGAGCTGGGGCTCTTCAGCCTAGAGAAGAGAAGGCTCTGGGGGGACCTTATAGCAGCCTTCCAGTACCTGAAGGGGCCTACAGGAAAGCTGAGGAGGGACTTTTTATAAGGGCAGGTAGTGACAGGGGAAATGGCTTTAAAATGGAAACTGTCAGATTTAGACAAGATATTAGGAAGAAATTCTTTACTGTGAGGGTGATGAGACACTGGAACAAGGTTGCCCTGAGAGGTTGTGGATGCCCTCTCCCCAGAAGCACTCAAGGCCAGGCTAGTTGGGGCTTTGAGCAACCTTGTCTAGAGGGAGGTGTCTCTGCCTATAGCAGGGGGTTGGAACTAGGTGATCTTAAAGGTCCCTTCCAATCCAAACCGTCCTATGATTCTATGATTCTGAGTTGGAAATATATTTCATGTGCAAGAACCTTCCTATAGTGGAAAGCTATACTTGGGATGGCATCAATTTCTAAACCATGTTTACCATGTTTATCTTGTGGAAAGCAATTACATCCTTCAAATTACTTTGTGTGTTTGCTTTTAATCAGAGTAGGTAGATTGTGTAGTGGCATGTACATACCAGTGAAATAAAATACCAGATTTTTTAAAAAATGCAGCTCTATCCTGACTATATTGCATTCTGTCATGGTTTTAGCTGAGATATATTTTAATTTTCTTCATAGCGGTGTGTATGATGCTCTGTTTTGGGTTTTGATGAGAACAGTGTTGATCACACATTGATGTTTTAGTTGTTGCAGAGCAGTGCTGCACAGAGCCAAGGACTTTCCTGCTCCTTGTGCTGCCCTGCCAGCCAGGAGCTGAGGGTGCACAAGGAGATGGGAGGGGACACAGTCAGGACAGCTGATCCAGTTGACCAAAGGGATATCCCATACCATATGATGTCATGCTCAGCAATAAAAGCTTGTGTAATGGAGGAGGAAGGGGAGGGTGTTCAGAGTGATGGCATTTTTCTTTCCAAGAAACGATTACATGTGATGATCCCTACTTTCCTGAGAGTAGCTGAACACCTCTCTGGTGATGGGAAGTAGCAAATGAATTCCTTGCTTTGCTTTGCTTGTGCCTATGGGTTTTGTTTTACCTGGTAAATGGTATTTATCTCAACCCATGAGTTCTTTGCCTTTCCAATTCTCTTGTACATCACACCTGAGGAGAGAGTGAGTGGCTGTGTGGTGCTGAGCTGTCTGCTTGAGTTAGACCATAACACTTTGCATTCTGTAGTGATAGTCCCTATAAAAGCATCAGAAGACTGAAACCAATATAGAGAATTTCTTTGTGTCTAGTGTCTAATTAATAAATAAGCATAGAATCGTCATGGTTTACCATGACGATTAGGCTTCTTTTTTAAAATGATTTTTTTCAAAACCCAATAAATATATTGCTAAAACAAATTAATAATGGCACATCTCTTTCTGTATTTTCATCATTGTAGAGGGAAGTTCATGGTGTTTCTGTTGCATGTAATAGGCAATCCGATTCATTATCTAACTACATTTTGAACCCTACAAATTTTGCATTCTAAGAAAATGCAGTAATTCTACTATGTATGTTTTGTTTTGTTTTGTTTTGTTTTTTGGCAGAAAGGATGATACTGTGGGTAACAGTTAATCATAAACAGACTGTCTTGATGTATTACTTATAGAATACTAAACAAATTGGCTATTGTATAGGTACTGCCTTGTGAAAACCTTAGCTCTAATGTCATTGGATAAATGCCCCTATAGCTTGCTGATTTTCAGTCACAGGCAATGAAATCATACTGCTTTGTTCAGAGACAAACAGCGCAGACCCAACAATATTTTATCTTAATTTAAGCCTTAATCCGTTTAAGTAGAATCTGCACTGTAATAGTAGTGTTAAATCACAGAAACGGGAATAGTGTTAACAGCAGGACATTATCTTTTATTGAGGGCAAGCAGCAGGGTTGCTGCTAATGAGGACATCATCAATTTATCAGTTAAAGGTCAATCTAAAAGGATTTCTGCCCTCTGCCTGTCCCCCGCCCCCCATGTTTTTTTGCTCAGTACTATCACTGTCTGGACCCTGAATCATTTTTATCAATCATTCTGTGCTATGACAGGAGACATCTTAATGTCTGCATAATGTTTACAAGAAGTACAGAGATGCCTATCAGGGAAATACTGCTTTCATCCTCTTCTCATCATTTACTGTGTTCCTAAAATATTTCTATTTAAACTACTTTCTATTTAAAGCATTACAGTTTAATATTTTTCTGTCCTGCCATGTTTCTTTAAGTTGCTGACTGCTTTTAAATCTGAGCAGAAAAGAAATATTTGCTGGTATGAATCTCTTGGTGACTGATATATTTTACTGGAATAAGTCTTGCAAAAGAATTCAGTATCCTTCACTCATTATGTGGCTATCAAAGACAAGAGTTTCCTAATACAATATTGAAAATCACTGATGCATATCTTCAAAGGACTTCTTGCTTACAAAAATATGAAATAAATGAGATATAGCACATTTTTTTACAGTCACAGAATAAAGATTAGAGCAAATGAATCATAAGTTATTCCATAGTAAAATACAATTTAGATTTTATCTAAGAATTTAATTATTTTTCCCCTCACAAACTTGAGCCATTTTCTACATACAACATGCCAACCAGAAAGCAATTTTATAACGTTCTTTTAGTGGAACTGTCAAATTTGCATGATGCCCTTTCACAATTCTTTATATCTAGTGGCCTTTTGCACTTCCCAAGGAATGAGACTTTGAATCAACTAAAAAACAGTATGCTTTCTTGCACTTAACTGAGAAAATGGTATTTTGTTTGAAGTTACAAATCAGCTGGTTACTTGTAATTTCATTCTTTCTGAACATGAAGCAATTGGTAATAGTGATACTTTTAAAATATACATATATATAAATAATTTGTTTTAATCCATTAGAAGCTTAAGTTTTCATACTGATTCTTTTCAGTTTTTATTCCTCTTTAATTAACCATATGCAGATTTGTACTTTAGAGCCAGCGATTTAAAGAAGATTGCAAGTTATTTTCCTCTTCCCAGCAATTTGGAACGTTCTTTTGTCTAGATAGGTCNGGTATAGAAAGCAGGTGCAACATTTCTGTGCAGAAAGTCCAAGAACCACTAGGCAGGAAATCCAGCATTTAGGACTGAACCTTTAAAGTATGGCCACCCCTGCATGTAAATTATGCTGTCATGATTATCATGAGTCCCTCTCACTGACAGCATTCCCGTGGTGCCAGATCCTGTACAAGGTTCAGGTTATAAGCTCCAAGGGAGACAGGAGTTGTAAAAGCAGTGTGGCCAGCGAGCAGAGGCTGAGAGACCGACAGCTACCAGGAAACAGGAAGACAATGGCGCTCACCGTAATAAGCACAAATCTCAGCATGTGCTGTGAAATTATTAGGTTTTTAAACTAATTTACCTAGTGGATTAAACAGGTTAAAAATGGCCTGTATATTGATTTTGCTCATTCTTACGAGAGATCAATTTAACCTAGGTTGATGTTTCAGTTTTAAAACAATTTCAGTGCATCCACTCAGGAGTTTTGAACCACTTTAACTAAATTCATCTTAAACCAATTTATTTTGGGGCTGATATAGTATTTTGGACAGGAAACTCTGTAAAAGATATATAAAAGAATGAACTGGCTTTATTACCAAATTAATGATCAGACTCTGCCTCCAGTTACTTGCATGTCATACCCTGTTAAAATCAGTAGAATTATGCTACAGCTGACCAGAGCTTTTCCTTATTGAAAAATACTCATCCAGTGAACAGATGATAAAGTGATGAAGATGATAAGTTTTAGGGTTTGTTTGTTTGTTTACTTCAATTAAGTGCTCCCAGATTGCTAGATGGGTATCAAAACCTTCCACAGAATGGAGGAAAAAAAGAGAAAATGATAAAAAAGAGTGTGTGTTATAATTGCAGTTTGGCCTTTTTCTTGGTTTCTCTTTTAATTATTAGGTAGAGAATCTTTACATTTCTGAAAAGTAGTATTATGTTCTTGAATGTGACATGTTTCTATCATCTCTTCTGAAGAGCCCATACATGCACAGGCAGGTCTTGCTCAGCCTCAGCTTCAGATGCAACATGGGTTATCTCATTGGCTTCATGCGATCTGAGGGAGCCAGCCAGCAACGCATGTCTTGTGCCTTTCAGCAAGCATCCCCCTCCCAGGACATGTTTGTTGAAGCTTGGTCTCCATTTCTTCCAGAAAAGAGACTTGTGGTCTAATCATAATCCTAGCTTAGAACACAGTCCTTTGAATTCTATATTATTTCTTTCAAGCCACAAAGGAGTAAAAGGCAACTTCACTTTCTCGTAAGAGCCTAGGGGTAGGCCATTTCCTGATGGTCTGGAGTCTAATCTTAAAAGATGTTTACATACAGTGGTGGATAATAGCATATTTCAGGTGCTTTGGATCTAGTAAATAACATGTGTACCTTAACAATGAATTTGTTCACAGACACCCATATGCCTGTCTAAGAATGCTGGATACAGTCCTTGCAAAGATACAGGATTCCAACATCTTGTATATATTGGTAGTATTGTAGAAATTGCTTGTAAACAATTCATGCTGCTTCTTTTTTTTTGTTGTTTTGTTTTATGCAAAGCCAAGAAAATAAGTGCTGCACAATAAATCCTGGCAATAATAAAAATCAATACTCATGAGTATATTTATTGCTGTTTGTGAACAAAATATACAAAATGCTACTTCAATTGCTATAAGAAGTGTTGAGATGAGGCCCATTTAATTCATGGATATTGCTGATATTTTAATTCTGTGGTAGTGCTGAAATGATAGAAACATCCATCTCTCTGAATTTACGTTTGCATTTAAATGAGAACCACTAGAAATACTCTTTAAGAGCAAATTTGCTGCTAGTTTACAACTGCAGAATCCTACTTTCACTTGTTTCATAATAAGAGAAAGTTCACCAGAGAATCAGATTCCTCAGCTGAGGAGTGGGATTGGACTGAATTACCAGGACTCTGCATTCACCTTTCCAGCTTTGGCCTCTGTCAGTAATAAGGTGGACTGTCATTTCCTACAGCCAGATCAGGACAATAAACAGAAGGCAAGTCCCAGTATTTACAGTCCCTTACACAAGACTTTATAAATGTATGTTTATAACCTTTCTTAGAGACCTTAAGCATGTCTCATTCAGTGCCAATAAGAACAGCTTTTTGGTTTATTGTATTTGGTCTCCTACTTCTTTATTACTGTTTGTTGCACTTATACACCTTACAGTTTGTCAGATTTTACACCCTTCTTCATTATTTGTGCAATTTTCTCTCATCTAATACCTGTAGCTGTTGTGAGTTGAGGCCAGGCCACAGAAGAAACATTTCATGCTGCAGAAATTATGCATTATGCATTTATTTTAGCAATGTATCCACAGCTTTCAGTCAGGGAACCATGGACCTAGGCAAATAACCCACTGCTGGCTGCTGAACTAGGACACTGAAAAGATAACTCCAGCTTAGTTTAGTATGAACAGACGTTACTTTTCTTTCCCCTCCTCCTTTCCCTGAAATGAAAGGCTGATAAATATAGATAAATATTTTTCTTCTGTATGGAAAATAATCATTTTAAGGTTTTTGTGAAGAAAACAAAAATCTTCCTCTCTATTTCTTTTGGGGATGCTCCTCTGGACACAGGTATCCCTGCTACTCTTCTCCAGGCACTAGAAATATCACCAGCTGACACTGCTTGGTTCTGTAGTGTGAATAGCATAGGGAACAGAAATTAGCCTGGTAGCTGCTTCTCCAGTGGATATCCCGATCAACAGAGTAAGTAATAGGTGAGTGTATCAAACAGCATGAAGGCTGCAGCTGCAGACCATGCAGGGTGCCAGTTTCAGCCCTCTGTTTTTAAAGACAGACTCTTTTGCCTCAAGTATAGATTTTATCCCCTTAGACTAATGAGAATCATTCCATGACTTTAAGTCATTCCATGGCTTTAAGCAAGCTCCATCTCTCTGCAGCTCTATATTCTGCACTTTATACATCAGAAAAGAATGATTAAAACAACCTAGTGTACTAGATGAAAGGGTTGCTCTCTCCCCTCCCTTCTGATATAAGAATGCATGGCAAAGGTGTCTTCCTGGAAACTGAATGCAATCTGAGGGAAGAGAAGGAATGGAGTTGATATTTTCCCTACTTCTTTACTGAATTTCAATGTGCTAACGCATTATCTGACCCATTCCAAATGCATCAGGGTTATAACTCACATGCAAGCCATCTGTGAGGTACATGCACATTTTGCTCATAGCTTCCCAGATGTATCAGAGCCAGTGCATCAAAGCAGAAGCCTAGGGACTGGATCTGCACTCACACATCCGTATCATCTTTACATGCCTGTTGAGTATGCGACTGAGATTTCTGGAAGTAATGCAAACAGGATTACAACTTGTACAGAAATCTCAGTGGAAAAGACAAAGGCTGGAACTCACATAAAACTTCGCAAAGATAAAATCCCAAAGTAAAGAAAAAAAGCTGCCCTTTTTCCTTGGACAAACCTCTACCTAGCAGTCTGGCATCTCAGATCCTTGTTGGTGCTCCCTGACCCTCTACATTCCGTAAATGACTTCCATCTGGTGAGCATACCATAAAAGATATGTACTTGGTCATGGACACTGTAGAAAGCAGAAGAAACTGATTTATACACTACGTAATGTAGATAGGAGACTGCTATTGAATGTCAAGGAAAAAAAATGACAATATTATTTTTGGCAGAGCCTTAGCAATGAAGAAAAAGAAAACACTTATTTGGTAAAGTATTATTGTATTGTACTACAAGAATTCTCATTCATGTCTAGCAAACCTAGGGAATCAGAAAGGACTGTAGGGCTAGAACTGTACAAATATTTAAAATAGGATTCAATTTAAATTTAATTTATTTCTGGCATGTTCAATTTTTCATGTTTCAAACATTTCACACATTTTGGGGGTATTTTCTTCTTCCAGTAGAGAGTAATTGAATCGATCAGTTCTGTTCCGTGCATTTCTGAAATTGCTGCTGTTTGGAACTAATACATTGCAATTGTATGACAGCTTCTAAATGAGACCAAAAATAAATCAGAGGTTTGAAGGGTTGCCTTGGGCACCTACAGAGGCTGGATGATTAAGTGAAACTGAGTGAATAATACATGGTGAATAATACACTTAGAGAATTTTTATCCTTTTTTTCCCCTCTAGTGTTACAGAAACTGCAATCAAATAATGATTTATACAAATTTGTTATTCATCTCAGATGGCTTATTGTTCGAAGAAAGTTGTTTTGTTATTTCATTTTATAGACAGACTTTAGTTCCTAGTGTAGTGCACAGAAATTTGCTTAGTGATATCTGCAAGTGACTGATGACTTGGTCGTATGGTTGTAATTCTCTTTGGTTTGCTGTGACTTAGGACAGATAGCAATAAAACAAAATAGCGAGTTTTGATTAATGTCTTTGTAGAACATACAAGTTTATGCAGGGTCACATATTTGTGAAATTGAGCTGAACCAATATCAGCATCCTCGAAAAACAGCAGCCCAGTTGTGTGATCAGAACCTTTAAGTGCTAAAGCTTTAGCATTTTTGTCTACATTTTATGCATGCAAATTTGCTGGTCGCAAACTTGGCCTGAAGCATTTGTCCTGTCACTAGAAAAGGCCACTGAAATGTGCTTTGGTTCATATCCTCTGATGGATAATAGAAATAAACTGTCTACAAGACCTATCAGTATGCTCTTTCTTCAATATAGATCCATAAAACTTGACAACTACTTTGGATAAAAGTAGCCACAGGGGCTCAGAAGAGTTAGTGGCTAAACCATTAAAAAATATGAACTGATCAAGAATCTAATTTGATGAATTTGGTAGGGTTTTTTCAGTTTTTGCATTTTTATTTTTATTTTGGTTTGGTTTTGATACTTTTTATTCACTAATATGATTGTTCATATGGTGCCACAGGCATTCCTGACATTACACAGGCAGACAGTAAGACAGGGCTCTGGCCCAGGCAAGTTTGCAAATCAATTTAATATACCTTCACAGTCTGGATGTCCTAACTTTATGCATTCTGAAGGAAGTGGTCAAGAGAAGCTGCAATTACAAGGGCTGCTCTGAAAGCAATGCCTTCTATTTTATTATATTACCACAATGTCAGAGGTAGATATTCGTGGTATGGCAGTAGAGGCTGAACTTTCCCACCAATATTATGCTACATGTTGTTGCTGTGTGACAGATGGCAGCAGAGGGGCAGCCTGACAAAATGGCATCTGATATGGAAGTGCGTACGAAGAAAAAGAGTGGAATTTAATTCCTCCACATGGAAAAAATAGCATGCACTGACATTCACTGATACTTGCTGAACGTTTCTAGAGACCAAACAGCGGATGTGAGCAAAGTGAGGCAGTGAGTGGTGCATTTCAGCAGTGGCCACAGCAACAGTGGGTCACCTATACTGGCACAGGTATTTATGTTTGTGGCATGCAGGCTCTTGTTCATGGATGGCCAAAATGCATAGCTCATGGTGACTGTAGTTTCCATGGAAATAAATAGGAGGCATTACTTTCAGAGTGACCTACATACATTCTATTAGTTAAAGTTCAAATTTTCTTGGCTTTTTTTGCTCCAGGCTGAGAATAGTAAGTCAATATTTTGTTATCTTTGGGAATACAGCCTCAGAAGCAGCACAATCCTGATTTTAATATTGATTTCTCCATTGTATAAGAATTAACATATGTCTTGCTTCGTGAATCACAAATCTTATTTCCTGTATATACTTCACAGAAGACCTTTGGAATAACAATGAGTAGTTTATCATTTTGCCTGTTTAAGCTGGTCTTAGGCATATGGAAAGGAGATAAAATGTAGAGATGTTTGCCCCCAAATTCTTCATAAATGTGTTCTGCATGTAAGTTACAGAAATAAGTAAAGGCTCTAGTTTGGCACAGAATTTGAGACAATTCAGATGAGGTTGTATGGACTGCCTTCAAATCTGACTTGTGAATAAAAATAGATTAAATGTTTAATCTATTTATTATTTATTCATTTATGAAAAGAAGAATGCTATGGGTAGGTGTTCCATATTCTGAACTTCGTTCAAAATCTGAAGCATATTGTTGATATGACATGGTTTGGTTATCCAACAGTTTTTCAGACGATATCATAATGCAGTATACTGGAGAAGAAAAGTATTTCCATTTGAGAATGAGTTATTCTTGAAAAATATTGCCTGGTAGGCTGGCATTTAAATCATTGTTATATAATGATATGTATTCAGGGATTGTTTCATGAAGAATACTACTACTTATGATGAGACGGAAGTCAGGATCCAAATTATCTGGTAAAATCATATAATTTCTTGGTGCACTCTGCATTAAAAGATATATCTTCCTATTCTGGTATCCCTCTAGCTCTCCTGTAATACATCAGTGGAATAACAACTTTAAAACCTAGGCAAAACAGATTTGTTTTCTCAGAATGTAGTCTGGTTTATTGCAATTCTTTCTCCCATTCCTGCTGGCTCAGCTAACCTCAGTGAGATTAAGTAAGGAAGAGATCAGATGGTAAAAATAAAAAGAATTGTGCTAAGATCAACCCTTTTCCCTCAAATCACATTCTCCCCAGGAGACACCAGCTGAATATTGCATCTGGAGGTAAGTACATTTGGGAGTCTAGGAGATTCCCAAAGAGAATCCATTTAATGTTTCAGAGACCACAATGAGCTTTACTTAAATGGCTTGTCAGAGATGTACATCTGCAGGTTTGATTGTTGAATTTCCCTTTTACAATGTAGTACTGTGTAAGATGCCAAATGACTGCTGATTTTTTATACAATTCAACATTTCCTTCCAAGAATGTGTTGCTGCTTAATTAGTGCTATTCTTCTGATACATCCAAGCATCATTTTCTGTTGTATCTCTTGTTTGTTTTCATTAGGTTGTCAAGGAAATCTTGGAAATCATTGGCTTGTAACAGATTTCCTTGAAGTTCAGCAGCTACATAAGTAGCTACAGCTACATAAGTAAATGCAAAGCATTTTAGTTAGGATTGCTTCTACAAGACTATACAATGCTACCCTCTAGTTATTTTACAGTACAATAGCACCTTCCTTTAATTCTTTGTGCAGGTGTAACAGACTAAAAACATGTTTAGTAGATCTGGACAAACTAGTGATTTTTCTTGTTTGGCAGTCAGAAAAATATTCAATCTATTTCAGCGTACCTACTGCAAGAAGCAAAAAGGTTCTCCAAAGGAGTTTGTCATTAAATTAGAGATAAAGTTGTTGAAATTATTTGCTGCTGTGGGTGGACAACATTAACTTGCTGCTTGTCTTTTACTGCTGCAAGCTGTCAGAAGAAAAAAATGCTGAACAAATGCAGTTCTGCTATACTTTGGGAGCTGAACTGAACCGGCTCTGTTGCATCCTTTACTCCTCTACCGGACATACATTTAGCTTTCAGGTCCCAATCTTTTCAACAACAGCAACAGGAACTAAGATAACCCACAGTCAAAGCTACTTTATAATCTAGTTATGAAGTTGCCAGGCCTGAAAACTGTAGAGCTAACAAATAAGCAGTATGAGTGTGAATTGAGCCAATACAGAGATTTTCAGATGTTTTACATAATCAATATTCAGGCTTGTCTGACACAGTACATAATTTCTCTTGTGATTCCTATACCAAAACTTATGATTGAAATCACCCTATACCCTAAGCAAAAGTTTCCCTCAAAATAAGGCTGTCACTGATTCTTCTTTCAAGTTGTCTTACTTCTCTGGACACATCAACACAATACAGCCCATGTGACAAACAGACCTTGGGCATAACCCCCATAGTCAGAAGCCTCATTGCTTTGTATGAGCAAAGCAACGGGAGATACTGTCAGATAAAATACCTGCTCTTGTTCAAGTTACAAAAATTATGCAGTAAATATACAGCAGTTAGTACAAAATTACTGCAGCGTTTTATGTACACTTGCATTCCACAGGCCTGGAGTCTCTTTGTTGGTAGGCACAGTGTTTACAATGTGATAGCCATTATTAGTATAATACCAGATATCACTTGTTCAAATCATTTTCATCACAACAGTCTTCAAATCTAAGGACCTTTCACATGAGAAAAGTTATTATGAGTACCAATGATGTGCAATAGTGCAGTAAAGTGGAACAAAGTAGAAATCTATTATTAAATTTTTAGGGTAATCTGAGTATTTAATGTCAATATTCAGGAGATTGTGAATTTTCCAAATGTGGAAAATCTAGTTATGTTGTCTGAAATACCATTGTTTCACAGTTATTAACAAATGTCAGCTTTAAATAATAATAAATGATGCCTTTTCCTCTATATTTTCATGTTAACAACAATATTCCCTCAAAATTAAATAAATCGTATTTTCTTCCATTATAAAATCATGAAAGAATTTAACGGTATATAATGCAAAGCATTAATAATAATGTCATAGGAGTGATCAATAATGCCTTGCAGGTAATCCTTGGAAGACATAAAATTTGGTTCAAAAGTTTACCTGAAGCTTATCCAATCTATGTAAATCTCCCGGGATGCACCACATTTTATAGGTATTTGTTCAAGTTCATCTCATATCCAGCTGGCCTGAAAGTTAGACAGGAAAAAACTTTGTTGGATGTCATTTCAGTGCTCAAGCTTCAGAGCTATCAGGAACTTTAAAATGCAGCTATCATGAGTGAAATTATGGATAATGGCTAAACATTTTCAAAAACTAAATATTAAACTTGAATTTCAGTTAAGAGGTTGGTGCACACTGGTTCTCTTCATTCTACCTCGGAATTAATCTAGTATTTAGACATGGATTCTTAGAATTGATGGACTGTCTCAGACTTATATTTTCATTATTTTTCAAAAATGACAAAGTCCGTTTCTTTTTCCTCATTTTTAATTCTTAATGTTGAGAAATCTGTCCTTGTTGCTGTAAAAGAATGTGAAAAATAGGTTGGCTTTGGACTCATCCATCCTTGATTGTCATTTTGGCAGAGTGTATGGGAAAGCAGTAATCACAAAAAGAAAGATCTCACTTGAATCATAACAAGTGGTCAAAGAAAGAAGATAGAAATTTTGGATTTGGCCTTTATCTTTATATTTTGTTTTTCATAGATTGGACATCTTTTAAGCTGAAAACCTTGTCTTTGTTATTTATATACACCCACTGCCTCCTGACACAGAGCAGAATAATATACACATGCAGATATGCCAATGGAAAGCCCACAAGCAGGACATGCAATACATCTTTGTTTCGGTCTTCTCTGAATGCACAGTCAGCATTTCCCTGACCCACCGAGGAGAGGGAGTGAGAAACCAGCATGGTGGGCTCCTGGCAGAGAGACAAGGCACCACAGCTAGGGATGTCATTTGTAAGTCTAGTTGTAAAAAACAGAGCCAAGTTGTAGGAAAGAATCAAGGAAATTTGCAGCTATAAGGAAAAATACCAGGTGCCACCATCATATAAATTGGCTGTAAAACCAGATTGCAGAGTCCAGGGGAAATAATGAGATGCAGTAGTGGTTATAGTCCATCTCTGCTCACACAAATCTTCTGAAATTTAATGGGAAATAGATATCTTTTTCCAGAGCCCTAAAAGGGACAAAAGAAGGTCCAAATTGAACAGTGCAGAACCTGAGAATATTCTCTTTGTACCAGATGCTTTGCTTTCTAAGACAACGTCTGTACTTAATAGCACTCCTAATGTTTGCTGGACCGTTGTTTTTCTTGTTTTATGCTTCTCATCGTGACTGCTTTTCAGAGCTCTCTTTTCTTCTGCACCTAATGGACTCTTACACTGTCTATTGACCCCTGTAAGCCTAACGACTTCTGAAAATCATTACATCAGAAAGGAAAATATATAAGGCAGAAAATAATGAGACCTTTTGTTACAGCTTTGCATGTGTTTCTAAAAGATGCTGATTGTCTTTTAATACTACGTAACACTGCTTCCTTGATGACAGTAGTACACAAATAAACACAAATACATGCAACATGTACATACTAACAGAGTTACTTCTGTTATAATATTTGTAATTCCTTCAGTGGTTCTTTCTGGATTTAAAAAAAAGGCTAATGATTCTACATCAAAGTTTCATGGAAATTGAGATAATGTATTTTATTGTGTGTTCCAAAAAAAAACCAGAAAAACATTTATTATCCAGTTTAACTCGCAACTGTGTTTTAAGACTGTTGCAGTTTACAAGGCAGCCTACTTTCTAATAAAAGCTATAATCTCAGATGAAACAAAAGCAGAATAATAAGAATAATGAAGTATTGATTGATGGTTAAGTGCCTCAGGACAAAAATCTAACTAGCAGGTACCCTAGCTGATAAGTACGTATGAACAAAAGACAAAAACTAACATAACTGTGGAAAGAGCTATACTATATTGTAGAATATTAAACCTCCACCAGCAAAGTCAGGACAGAAGAAAGCCCTGACCGTGCAAAGTGGTTAATGAGAGTTGATTCTTTCACCCACAGAGCTCTAGTGAAATCAGCAGGACAGAAGCTGGTATCAATGGATTACACTGCAAAATCAAATCCTAAAGTCTGATTGAGAAATTGTCTGAGACTACTCATTGCACTAAAAATATATTGGTGCTGTGTTATTTGACAGGAGAGAAATTAATTAAGGAGTTACAAAGCCCTATGAACTTCATCTCTCCCAGTCCCATAGTAGGATTTCAATTCTCATGCCAGTGGCAAAAAAAAAAAAAAAAGATTTCTTTACACAAATGGAGTTGGGAGTTGCTGAAACCCTCTAAGACCTCTACGTCCAAAGAAAGTACAGCACAGTGTCCCACTGCTCTTCCCTTGTTCTCTTTGCTTTCTGTTGTTTACTCTGTTAGCTTGCCTGGAGCTGTTTGTTCTGGTTGGTTTGTATTTGCTTTAAGGATGTTGTTGAACACAGACTGTATCTTGTGTTTGCTTTTCAAATTCAAACACTTTGCTATTCATAGTTAAAAGCTGACTGCAGTACCAAAAAACCCCAGACAATTCATCCTGAAAATATCCCTTTGATTGTGGTGGAAATCAAATGTTGAATATTAGTGTGTGCTGTCTTTAAACAATATCAACATATAGGTAAGTTAATACCTGTCGCTAATGGAACTATTTCCATTAACATTTTCCTAATATAGCCTGGAAGAGATGTTAAGGCACATGAGACATGTGGAAGTGATCCATGACTGCCAGCACAACTTCACCAAGGGTAGACTGTGCCTAACCGATGCGCTGGCCTTCCACTAGTGACAGCACTGGTGGACAAAGAAGGAGCACCTGATATCATCTTTCTGGACTTCTTCAAGGCCTTTGTCTTGGTCCCACATTACATCCTCATCACTAATTTGGAAATATATGGTTTTGAAGGGTGGACTATTCAGTGGAAGAGGGCCACAAAGCTGATCAAAAGGCTAGAGCACCTCTACTGCATGAGCTGAGGCAGCTGTGGTTGTTCGTTGCAGAGAAGAGAAGGCTCTGGAGAGACCTCTTTGTAGCCTTCCAACACTTAAAGGAAACTTACAAACAAGAGGGAGATTAACTTTTTACAAGAGAGAGATGAACTTTTTACAAGGGGCAGATAGTGATAGGAGAAGGAAGAATGCTTTTCAACTAAAATAGGGGAGATTTAGGTTAGATGTTAGAAGAGTGGTGAAGTGCTGGCACAGCTGCCCAGAGAAGCTGTGGAGCCCCAACCCTAGAGACGCTCAAGGCCAGGTTGGATGGAGCCCTGGGCAGCCTGAGCTGGTGGGGACAACCGTGTTCACAGCAGGGGGTTGGAGCTGGGTGGGCCATAAGGTCTCTTCAAACCCAAACCATTCTGTGATTCTGTGATTCTGTGATTCAAGTGAACTTTCAGTCCTTTTCACTAGCTATTTTACTAGAGATTTCTTTAAATTCTTCTAAGAGAATAGAAAAGATGGATAATTAAATTTCAGTTTCTTATGGACAAAACTTTTAAATTAAGAAGCAACTATATTCTCTTTATCTATTTCACTGCCAGAGACAGGTAACACAGATTAAAATAGGTAAGAGAAGGATAGAATCCCTTTATATTTATATATAAAATATATTTTTTAAAAAAATGGATCTGAAGGCGAGCATTTTAAAGAAAAGAATTATACCGATACAAACTTTATCCGAGGAGCTTAACACCGTAAGGACACGATGAACGAACTCTCGTCTCTGCGCTCCCTCCGTTCCCCCAAGCCAAGCGCTGAGCCGCCTGCACGGCCGCCTGCCGGCAGGGGGCGCTGCTGCCCCGAGGTGCGGGCGGAGGCTAGCGGCTGTCACGGGGCTGCGCGCGGCCAGGGCAGGGCTGCGGGCAGGCTGGCGGGGGACTCCCACTGGGGCGCCGATCGATGACGCAGCCTTAATTATCATAATCACCTTATCTTTTTTTGGTTTTGGGGGTGGTGCTGGAGACCCTTCGTGTGTCATCTTAGGAAGTAACTGGTTGCTGACAAGTCAAATTCTTGCTTTCTCTAAGAAAGTTGCTTAATTTTATATATATATATATATATGTAGTTATGTATTTGTATGTATTAATCCTTTGGCACCTTGTGCCTGCATAAATCACAGGATTATTGCTACTGTAATTATAAAATAAAGCTCCGTTGCGTTAACAAATTGTGGTTTTTACAAAGCACATGGTAAATGGGGATTGAAACAGGTGGTAGGTATTGAGGAACATGGCAGAATTTCATCACTGATAAATTTCAGCACCCTGAGAATAAACAAATAAGTATAAGAGTAAACATGAAGTAAACCAGAGCCATGACCCGTGATGACTCTGAAGGCATGACCATGTGTGCTAGATAGTCACCACGAGGAGCTATGCATTTTCGCCAGGGATGAACAGGAGCCTGCATGCCACACATGCTAAAATCTGCACAAGCAGAGGTGACCCACTGTCACTGTCACCACTGCTGAAGTGCACCACCCACTGCCTCACTTTGCTCACATCCACTGTTTGGTCTCTAGAAAAGTTCAGCGAGTATCAGTGAATGTCAATGGGTGCCATTTTTTCTGCACGGAGAAATTCAGTTTAACACATTTTCTTCACATGCACTTCCATGTCAGATGCCATTTTGTCAGGCTGCCCCTCTGCTGCCATCTGTCACACGGCAACAACGTGTAATGGAATATTGGTGGGAAGGTTCAACCTCTACTGCCATGCCACCAGCATCTTCCTCTGATGTCGTAAGCCAACAACATAAAATAGGAGGCATTGCTTTCAGAGCAGCCCTTGTACTTTTGGATGTCATACTATTTAATTAAATATGTTCTTGAAAAATCTAATTAGTTTTCTCCATCTTTATTCCTTCAAGGAAAAAGAAGCTAGGAAAATTGTATGTTTTTCTTAGAAACGATGTCCAGAACTTTTTTTGCATTCATCATTTGATCATGTGCAAACCTTATTCTGTTCAGGGATAAACAGAGTCACGTTAAATTTGCTGTGAGCTCGAGCCTCTGACAGTGCTCATTTTATCAACAAAGACAAATGAAGGAGCAGAAATTGTAGCACGGCCTCTACTATTTCATCATTGTCAACCTTTAATACAATCATTCACTGCTGATACATTTTTTTCTTCCTTCTCCAAACTAACAGTAAGCTGTCAGAATCCCTCTTGATATGGTCCTGAGCCCCAGGAGCAGTGATTAAAGAATAAGGAAATAAATTAACTTTTTAATATCTATATCAATATATATCCTATTTTCAAATAAAAAGTTCTGATATTTTGTCTTTCTTCGTGTACACATCATTTTATTTTTAAAAAGGGGGAAGGGTTGACATTAAGTGTATATAGAAACTGAGGATTAGGGGGAAGCATGCGTTATCTTAAGACACTAAATTCTGAAGTACAATGGAAACAGTTCTCCCATTAGATGTTTATATTCTGTAGAGAATTCTGCATGAAAGACCTTATGTTAAGCTACATGAGTTTAGAAAATGCCAATAATCTGATTCATTTCACTGATAAAGCATGCATCTAATGACTCCAAAGAATTACCTCAGGTGAGTAATGGCTTCTCAGCATAAAAAGTCATAATCAAGTTCAAGTGATTGAACACTTTTTTTAAATTTTCAAAGATTCCCTATTTAAGAAATTTTCTTTTTCATCTGTGATTTGCTAACATTAAATATCGATTAACAGTTTCAACGATGAAAAGTACTCATCTGCTTGCCATATCAACTTAGATTTACATGATCCAAATGGGTTTTAAATGTTGCTGTTTAGTTACATAGAGAAGGTTTGATTACGTAGGAATTGAGATGAAACAAATTAAATAAGGCAAGGCAGATTTCAAAAGTGCCTATTTTACCCCTATGAAAAAGGATATGATTGGCTGTCAGATTGTTTTTATCTTGTATGAAATAACTAAAGTAGAATCCAAAGAGAATGGAGTATTTAAACAAAACAACTCAGAACAGTGTAAAATATGAAAACTGCAGTAAGATGAGTTTGATAGTTCCCATACTTTGCAAACATGACGTGAAGATCAAATGATGATCCATTGAAAAGGCTAACTAAGCAATGCAAAATTGTAATGTCTGCTGTAGGGAGCCTGCTTTGGAGGGAGGCTGGACTCGATGATCTCTGGAGGTTCCTTCCAGCCCCTAAAATTCTTGATTCTGTGATTCTGTGATTTAAATTAGTCATAATCAAGAATATTTGGAAGACTTTTTCTTCAGATACTGATGGACATGGAAGTAAAATAAATACTCACAAATGGGTTTTCCTCCATGCTCTATTTCACTGTTTTAAAATACCAGTGGTTCTTTTAGGTGTTAATTTTTACCCAATTTTAAAATGCTCCATGCGTTGTTTCATGTCAAGCTCCAGTGATAAGATCAAGTACGTTCTTAAAGATAGCACAAGAGTCCTGTTGACCTTTGCTGAACATATGTTAAAGAAAGACAACAACTGAAGTTACTGTAATTTTGGTTTAAAGATTTTCAGAGGTGAAATAAATTAATGGTAATATTCACCTTTTGTGCAGAAGGCTCATAAGGCTACGTACTTCATAAATCCCTGTAAAGCCCCGTTCAGAGAATTTAAGTTGGATTTAAGGGATGCGTAGGCCTTGTGCTGGCCGGGAGCACTGGTGTGAATTGCACTTTAATGATCTGAATGTCAATAGAGTTAGACTAGTAGGAAAAGAGTAGACAATCACTTACAAGGCCCTATGACACTGTAGCCCTGTCTGTTATTTAAACATGCCAGTTTGTTGTGCCTCTATATTAAAATAAACAGATTCCCCCTCCACAGAATATAACAGCTGTACAAAAAGACATGAAGTGTAATTATAATATCAGAAGGCTCTTCAGATTTGGGATTTCATTATTAACTCACAGTACAAACTGTCTTTGAGTGTGAATATTATTTCCATTTTCAATAGCCTTTATGATTTTTCATCTTTTAAAAATTAATATTCTGGCATACTTTTTGCATGTTAGCATGACCTCTTGTTATGACTTCAGACCAGCAACAGCCTCACATCAAAAAGCCAGATCCTTTGCTTCTGAAAGTACTTAGTAACTCAGTTTAAATGAGAATTTTCCTGATTGACATCAGCCTAAGGATTTCTAGAGGTGCAATATCAGAGAAATTTAAAAAGTGCATATAAGCTCATGCAAAGCAATGTTATTAAAAAAACAAGAATAGAAACAACAAATACCTAAGGTCATAGAAACAATAAAATGGAACAGATTGATTTACTAGACCCCCGAAATCCAATGTATTATTCCTTTAATAGTTGCAGAGCATGTCTAACACTATGCCAGCCATTACTAGAATGGGAAGATATGCTTCTTTATCTTTCTGTGGAGGTTCAGCAGGCAAGCCTAGGGGAATAATGGATGAAAGGACAGGTGTCAAACTGAATATGGAATCAAAGATATGGCTTCTTCTGAAAAGAATAACAAAGTGTTTCAAGATGCAAGTCTATGAGGTTTTGTTGAAACGTAAGGGGACAGAGCTGTGTTTTCTCACCTGGGATGGGCTGATGAAAGAGTCATGAGTTGCTTTTTTTTTTTTTTTTCCCCTATTTTTTTTTTTTTCCTGTCCAGAGATTTCTCTAAAAACATGCTTATTTCTGTGGATACATTATCCAGATGTAACTACCAGCAGGGTACATGAAACAGTTTGGCTAAATGAAATATTCTGAAAATAAAGACCGTTTTCTGTGCTAACTTGAACTTGCAGTCATCTCTATAGACTCAGCTAAGTCATTTAGCATATAAATAATGAAGACACATTGCAATTTTTGATCCAGATTATATATTTATGATAAGGGCAATATATTCTTGAAGGGTGAAAACTCTTCCAAATGAGCAAGTCTTTAAAAAATTGTTTCATGCTATTTATTTATTTGTTGGTTTGTTTACTAAATTTCACTGAATAGAATGATACCCTTTTTCTCACATTTGTATAAAAACATTAAAATGAGAGCATTGTGTTGACTCAGAGAGACTGAATCACTCGTGGTGTTAAGGGATGATGTTGGGATCCAAAATCATAGAAGGCATCTGGAGGAGGAAAGCAGTTGCCAGTGTTAGAGGATATTTACCATTTTTTTTTGCAAAAAGGCAACAAATAAGGTGCAAAACGTGTTAGGAGGTTTGTGGTAAATGAACAGAAGACAGTAGTTAAAGAGGTATCTCAGTACCTGAGGATACAGCCAGGCTATTTTTCTTATGTGTGAAAAAGGTGCACTATCAGAGCTCTATGTTAGCATACGTTGTATATCATACACAACATCACAATAAATATGTCCAATATAGCACAATTTGACGCTACGAAATATTATGTATCAGCTGAAAAAATTGCAAAACAAATTGATTTTCTTTAAATGGCTGTTGTGTTTAACACAGTTTTCCTCTCCACAAATGCAATTTGTAAGATTTTTTTCTACTTATATATCAGTCTTGTTACCTATAAAATTGATGTGTCCTGTGATGCTATCAATGGGCAAAGAAGAAGAGTTTTGTAGCACAGATATTGTGAAGAGACAATATGACAGAGAGATGAAGTGTCAGAAGAATGCAATTTTGATTTAGAGTCATCGGTCTGACTTTATGTTGTAGCTGGGAAACTAGAGAGAGTACTGTGAATATGTGATGTTTCTAAAATAGAAATTTACATCCATGTTTTGTATGTCATAAATTTACAGGGATTTTTCTCTGCCAGTGTTTGGTAAGGATGATAAATTTTCCTTGTATTATCTAAAAAAAAAGATTTTTTTTTTGTGAAAATCAAATCCTTGCACAGTATAAATGGGAATGATGTTGCATCGTGTGAAGAATAAACAAAATCCAGTTGGCTCTGTACTCTCATAAATATAACTGTACTTCTCCCTGTCCCCAGTCACATAAAATGTCATCCATATTACAATGCCATTGATTCTGCTTATGTGATTTTTTTTTTCCCCAAGGCAAAAAGCCTGCAATGTTGGTGTCTATTGATCTCTTTGATGGAGGCCCACACCACAGCATGCCAGAGAAGTTTTTTGATATGTAGCTCTATTGGATGCTGAGCATCCTTGCCACCCCTAAACACTGACAGAAGGTGCTGCAAGATTGAGACCTTCTATCACATTTTAAATAAAAGCACCAGACAACACTGTAAACACTGAAACAACTAGAGAGTGTCTGTACAGTGTAACTGAGTTTGTGACAAAGACAATTCTGCACAATAAGGAGGCGAAAACAAGAGGTAAAGCAGCAGAAAATTACACCTTGTCTATTAAGAAGAGGTACTTTTAAGTTCTGACCTTTCCACCCTTGATTAACCTAGGAAATACAGGAGACAGTGTTGATGTCTGAATAACAGCAAAAAAGGTGTTTGAAACAGTGAGGAAACTGTGATAATATTACAAAGTTTTTCTGCCATCCAAAACCTTAAACTTCACGTAGGGAGCACTGAAAGAGATTAATTAATTAATTAATTAATTTTGTGAGAAAGCAGACTTTTACTTAAAAATCTGAGTTCTATGCATCTCAATGTACTTAGCATGCAATCAAATACCTTTTTTCAAACTTTATTCTCTTCTTTTTTTTTATTGGAGTGCATTTTGCATGAAGACATTAAACCAAAATTTCCCAGGTTATTTTGAGTTGAGTGGTCTCTTTGATTCCTTGACACAAACAACAGCAACAATGAAACTCAAAAAAAATTCCCATCTAAATGATGTTGTCCAGCCATCTCTCAGACAGGCCCTCTGAATTTGAGCTTTGCAGTAACACTGGATCCAGGCATGCAGAAATGAACCTGGTTCAAATCCTTTTTCCTGTTTCTGAAACCCACCTCCTCTTGAGCATTTCAAGACAGCCACTGTCGAGTTAGATCAAGTAAATTATCCCACATAAATATTATTTTACAAGTAATACATCAGTCTGCCACATATCCCAGTAGTTCCTTCATATAGGATGAGGAGACCAAAACACTCTCCTTAACATTAAGTGGAAGAAAACAGAGAATACACCATCATTTTAACGTTACAGTGCTTTGCTGCTAGTGCAATAGACAAAGCATAAAGCAGCAAAGATACATACTCAGAAATACACACAGTGATAGTCCGGCTAATTGCAAACTCAGATATTGCACATTTCCTCATTCTTTCTGTGCCCTTGTCCTGCAAATGCAGTTCATTTCAAATGCTGTAATGTTACAGTTTATGTGTCTCTTGTGTCACACAGCTTCCAGGTAGTTTACCAGTGTAAGAGGGACAAAGTGCAAATAGAATTTGTTTTCAAAATAAAACAAATACATGCAAGGTAGTATTTCCACTTTGCATTTTTTCTTCTGTAAGAAAATAAATTCTCAAATATAAAAGTAACAGTTAGGTGAGAGCATAACAGCAACACATTAAGTTGTTCTGAAAAGAAAAAATACATAAAACATTAATTGCTTGCAGCTAAAATGCCTGTATTCCTGGCTCTGTTTGAAAGAATGCTGTTGAAAACAAGTCCTTTGTTTGACTTTGACTTAAGATGTGTGGGCGAACAATTTTTATTTCATTCCAAATACAGGAGTAGTTCTGTAGCTGGCATAAATTGCCATAGGTCACCAACTGTCTATAGAGCTAAAGCTACTTAATGCAGGTGACCTACCCAATCTTTTTTTTAAATTCAGGGAAATTTTATGCCTCCTCACTTAGTCTCATTCGGAATCCCTGATTAATCTAGTTCTTATATATATATA
>JACDJE010000198.1:1581129-1635679 GCA_016647715.1 Pavo muticus
AAAAAAAAAACAACTGTAAAATCTGAGGGAGAAGGGCACTTTTCTCCTCATGAGGTACTGCTTTGTTTGCTGTAATATGTCTGTCTTCCTGGAGAGGATCTTCAAGGATTACCTTCCTTAGGTCAGAGTAGAGGTTATCTTCACCTCACAGTCATGAGAAACAAGGAGAAAAGGGAAGAGGTGAAAGAGAGGGGAAAGACATTCACAAGAGGAGGAATGAGAGGAAGGACATGAAACTGACCTGAGAGTTTTGTCAGGAAGAGTACTGTGATGGCCAACAGTGGCAAGAGAGCAGCTGTACAAGGACACAGAAAGCAACTGTTGAGCAATGTACGTACTACTAAGTTCATAAATAGAGTGGAAAGCATGAATTGAGTAAATTCAAAATATAAGATAGGTAGGTAGTACTAGTAGTAGTTGTTTTGGAGGATGTATGGAAATCAAATTACTTGGTAAGGAGAGAAAAGGAGTAAGGCCCAAACATACAGGACAAAGGGATGGAAAATTTGGGAATGAGAGAAGTAGAAAACCACTAGAGGGGTCAAGAAGGAACAGCATGCTCTAAACCAAAAAAGCAAAAGAAGGTATAGATCAAAGAGAGGATATAGCAGAGATAGAGTGTTTCTTCTGTTTCTTGAGATGCTGCCTTTGTTCTACATGGAGTTAAATAATTGTAGCCTGATATAATCAGAGATGTAGCATAGTATATAGATGTACCAAGCCCTGACAAGAGCCAGTGTTTGCTTTTAAAGAGAAATGACCAAATCAAAAGATACAGATCTGTACAGCTTTCAGCTGTTGTTGTTGTTTTTTCCTTAATTCAAGCCATCATACAAGTAAATGTGACACAACTGTGTTCTCACTTCTACTCATAAGTAAAAATAGTCTGACTCAAAGAACATAGAGAAAAAAAAGAAAAATATTAGTATTATTTGTACATTTATGAAGTGAAAAGTATTTCCAAGAACATTTTCAGATGCCCCTTTACTTTCTATCTGCATTCTTCCATTTACATTAAGAAAGATTTGAATTTCATATCATTGGAATTCTGGTTTCTGGGTTTGTAAAAATAGAAGAGTAGCACTGAATTCATAAAATTTCTTGAGCATAATGAAAAAGTTGACTTCAAAGTAAATCTGAATGTAGGAAAGTTCTGCAGATTGCTTCTAAAAAATTGCTATTCTTAATAATTCCTATTATGCAAAATTATTTGTGTCTGCTTTATTTATGTCACTAGGAAGTATTTCAGCTTTAAGGAGAACAGCACTCTATTCAAATGACTTTGGCTTTTACCTAATGATCTAATAAGTTAGTGACTGTTTGATGTATGCATATTGTGTTTCAGTAGGAAGTTGCCAAGACTTTTATTGAGTGGTAATATTTTCCTCCTGCTAGTTTTGGATTTCTCTGAGGATCAGCAGTTAACGTTGCATTTTCTTTTACAATTAAATTGAAGTGCCAGAGATTTGTTTTTCCTTCATTCTATTTTATAAATTGGGTAATTCCTTAAAAGGATATCTTAATATAGTAAATGCACTACCTCTGTGAATGAAGCATGCTAAATGATACATGGATTTTTGCCATTAGGGCTTTGTACAAAAGATTTCTTACATCAAATTCATATGCTGGCAGAAGTAGTAGAACAAACTCATCTGCTATTCACAAGTGCAAGACTTGTCTGCATACATAGAAATATCAATCCATACACCAAAAATAACAGAAATATGTAGAAAGTCTTTGATCTTTTAAACTCAGTGGACTGATCATAACCAACTAAGAACTGGTCCATCATTTGATAAGAAGCATTTTATAGGTTTATGCCAGCTAAAGGTCAGTCCTGTGCAAATATCAGTTTTAGTTTTCATTGATTTTGCTTCAATCTCTGAACCACTGTAATAAATGGCAAGAAAAATTTGACTGGTATATTTTTATACCGTAGTGACAGATTTTCAATTATTTGAGTAGGTGATTGTGACTTGCTGGGGTTTGTTGAAAAAAAGTTACTGGAACATTGAGCTAGCTTAGCCTGAGTTGCAACTTGTGGTTAGCTTGCATGCACATTGTCTTCAGGACTTCTCTTTCTGACAATGGAAAGAAAGAACTGTAGACTGGTACCATCAGTCTTCACAGATTATCACAGAATCAGAATTATTAACGTTGGAAAAGACCACTAAGATTATCTAGCCCAAGCACCAACCTATGCCTTCCATGCCCACTAAACCATATCCCTCAGTGCCACATCTACACATTTCTTGAACACCTGTGCAGACAGTGACTCAACCACCTTCCTGGGCAGTTTGTTTCAATGCCTCACCACTCTTTCTGAGAATAAATTTTTCCTAATAGCCAACTTGAACCTCCCCTTGCAAAACTTGAGGTAGTTCCCTCTCGTCCTGTCACCTGGGAAAACAGACTGACCCCCACCTTGCCACAACCTCCTTTCAGATAGTTGTGGAGGGCAGTAAGGTCTCCCCTGAGCCTCCTCTTCTCCAGACAAAACAATCCCAGTTCCTCCAGCCATGCCCCAAGACTTGTGTTCCATACCCTGTTATGTCCTAGTTGTACTGTACAGGCCCTTTTTCTGAAATCAAGCCAAAAATACCACCAGTGGAACACGCCAGAGCACTTGATTGCAAAAAAGGTAAAAAAAAAAAAAAAAAAAAAGCAGAATAAAAGTTGTCTCCAAGCACCACACTCCTGGTGAAATACGAATTTATCATAAAAAAATTATAATGGAAGATTTTTTGATGTGATTTCACCTCCTTTTATGTGATTCTCCAGAATAAGGAAAATATTTAGCAGAGAAAATGCAAAATACAGACAATATTTAGAGGTTCTTCTTGTGATAGACCTTCAAAACTACCACTGAGCAGGCTAGGAGTTCACACACTAATAGCTTAGCACCGTCATTGAGAAGAGCTTATCAAGAGATTCATGGAGAGCTAAAACCTTGAGAAAAGCTCACATACAATGAAGTACTACTGGATCAAAGTACAAAATAATCTGTAATCCTTGATTGTAAACCTTCCAATGCATGCTGACATGTTCCCAATTTGACCATAAAGGAGCTTGTTTGGGGACCGTTATCAAATTCTGTCAGATTCTGGTCTTTGATTTCTGTAATATTTTCAAGCAATGTAGATATATTTTATCACTGGATTTAAATAGTTCATGCGTTGTTTCTCTTTGGCCTCTGTGGAGTTTGTAAAGCCATTCTGTCAGATGCAACAAAGATGACTGGTAAAAGACAGTCCTTAAGCCAACATTTTGTAACCTAAGTAGACAAGAAGTAGTGGAACCAGAGAGAAGAGGTTATGAAATGTTATCCCAAGGCACCATGGATCAGAGCCAAAGAATCACAAAGTTTCCTTCTATATCCATCGCTGAACTGTTATGCCTTATTGCTTTTGAGAGATGATTCATGCTTACATTACATCCTCTTGTGTTTTGATACTTGTAGTCACATCTATAAAAATCAAGGTGCTGGGTGAAAATTTCAGCCTGCTACTAGGAGGAAATTTAAGGAATATTGGAAGTAATTAACATTTCTTGCTTTAAAACATGGTTACTTGTCTTGAATTTTTAATATTTTTTTACACAAATCATGTAGTGTTTGTAAATAATGCCTCAAATAACTTGCAGATAGGCATATAGAATCAATGTGATTGCTTACCAAGCAAAACTTTCATCCATAAGAAAGTGTGGCACACTTAAGAACAAAATTATGAAAAAGGGATGTTTTTCATTTGTCTGCTAGTACAAAATTACTTTCTACTGTTAATTATGAATTGACTAAATCAGCCTTAAATATACTGATTTACTAAGCACTTCCAGTTTTGAAGATCAGAAAAACTGTTGACAGTCTTGTCAGAAAGAGGAAACATACAGAGCAGAAATATCCCCCAGTCATCACCTCTCCAATATGACCAATTAAAGCATCCTATCCAAGTATTTAGTATAATCAAAGAGTCAAGGTATTCAATTTATTAATGTTGTTATTAATTAGGTATCAAGCATTGTGAGTGTTTTAAAATGCATGTAAGATGGAAAGATTCAAATCCTTCCTTAAAAGCCTGCAGCATTAATGGAGACAGTTACGCAGACCCCACCAGTACCTGTCAGCAGCCCCAGAGGAAGGTCCACCTTAAAAGCAGCCTGGGAATATCATTTGTTTTATTTATGTAGTGGGTATTCTGGTGACACAGAATTTGCAAGAGTACACAGGATGACTGATCATGTTGAAACTGGGGTATGTAACCTTACAAGGTTGGATGAGCCATGTGTTAGAGATGGTATGCAAAGGTGTCTGAAGGAGAATTTTCTCTCTATTAAGCAGAATCCATTAGAAATTCACAGCTTCAAGACTAAACTATGACCCATATTGCTTTTTTTTTATGTCACAATATTTACATAAGGGAGCTAGGAGACTCTCCTTTCTGTAGGAGACTACAGAAACATTTGAGGCCTGTAGGTCATCTCTCTTCAGTGTATTCTTGCACAGCAACTGCAGTTACTTCCCGTGATTGCCATGAGTGCTTACAACAGTGCGTGCCAGAGGTCAGACTATGACTTAGTGATAGCTCTCTAACTGGTACCTGCACACACTGATGCGTGTATGTATATTTGCCTTGCAGAGATGTTTAAGTCATGTGCATACCAAATTTAATTAAATCTACATCTATTTTGGAAACACAAAGTCTTGTAAATTTCGCTGAAGAAACATCTGAATTTTAAGCATAGACTATTAGTTCCAGTAAATCATTTGCCTACAATATTAGACTTACTTAATATTCACATTGGCAGAAGTGTTTTTACTACAGGTGTTATATTCAAGTAAAACTTCTGAACTACTAGAATGCTGTGCATTAAAACCTATGCAAAAGTTGTCCTTCTTCTGCACTTTCCATTACCAAATTTAGTAAACTTACTCGAGCATATATATTTTAGATATTTCTGTTTTAGCTCAAGTTTTGTGACAATGAAACATTTTATTTTTAATTATATCCACCCTTCTGAATTCTTTCCAGCACTATATATCAAAATGAAAGCAGATTACACTGAGTAATACTACTTGAGATCTCTGTTACTCTAGAACAGTATGGAAAGAAATGAGAAATGGCTCTGAATATAAGATAACTGAGAGAATGCAAGATTCAAAATAAACCATCTAAACATCAGTACAAGGCTGTGTTGCATGTAATGTTACTAATTTTTACATTGCTAAAGATTTCACCTTATCAGGAGATCAGTAGTTGAAGGAAGCTACTTAATTACTGAATATATTACTTATGGGAGAAACTATTCTTAAATGAAGACGAAGAACCAAGGGGTCTGCAAGACTACTTGGTTTTAAATAGCATACTTAAATCATAGTAAGCAGATAGGAGCCAAGTGAAGGAGACAGTTCTTTTAATAGTCTGAGCCTAATGTTTCGTCTTTATAGCACCAAAAGTAGTAACAGACGAACAAGAGGTCACAATAATGTTTGACGCACGATGGAGAGTACTGCAGGGTTTACAAACATTACCAGGCAAAAATAATAACATAGTCTCTATTTATGGAAATTCTTTCTGAGATTCATTTTTCTAGGTGTATCACAGAATCACAGGACATCAGTGATTGGAAGGGACCTCAAAAGATCATCTAGTCCAATCCCTCTGCCAGAGAAAGAATACCTGGACCAGGTCACAGAGGGACACGTCCAGGTGGGTTTTGAATGCCTCTGTAGAAGAAGACCCCACAACCTCTCTGGGTAGCCTGTTCCACAGTTCCATTACACTCACCATGAAGAAGTTTTTTCTCATATTTTTGTGGAACCTCTTATGTTCCAGCTTGCACCCGTTACCCCTTGTCCTATCATTGGATGTCACTGAGAAGAGCTTGGCTCCATCCTCGTGACACTCACTATTTACATATTTATAAACATCAATGAGGTCACCCCAAAGAGACCCAGCTCCCTTTGCTTTTCCTCGTAAGGGAGATACAGTGGGGTGTACATCTTAGAATCATAGAAGGGTGTAAATCATAGAATCATGGAATCACAGAATCACAGAATAGCTCAGGTTGGAAGTGACCTTAAAGCCCACCCAACTTCAACCCCCTGCTGTGGGCAGGGCTGCCCCCCACCAGCTCAGGCTACCCAGGGACCCATCCAACTTGGCCTTGAGCTCCTCCAGGGATGGGGCACCACAGCTTCTCTGGGCAGCCCATGCCAGTGCCTCACTGTCCTCTGAGTAAATAATTTCTTCCTAATATCTAATCTAAGTCTACCCTCTTTTAGCTTAAAGCCATCAGCCCTTGTTGCATCGCTACACTCCCTGAAAAAGATTCCCTCCTCATCTTTCCTGTAGGCACCCTTTAAGTACTGGAAGTCCACTATAAGGTCTCCTCAGAGCCTTCTCTTCTTCAGGTTGAACAACCCGCTCAACCTGTTTTCATAGGAGGGTACTCCAGCTCTTTGAATATCTGCGGGGTCCTCCCCTGGACCTGCTCCAACAGTCCAAACCTTTTGTATGCTGTGGTCCCCTGAGCTAAACACAGTACTGAAGAGCAGAGGATGAGAATAAAGTTGAGGTTTGGGACAAAGAGCTTTTAATAGAGGAAAAGGTAACTACACTATAGAGCATATGAGGATATTTGAAGGATTCTTTAAAAATCCTTAAAGTCACTTGAGACTTTACAGTTCCTATAGGAAAAATGGTGAGACACTATAGCAAAAGGAAAAGGTGGAAAGTTAGGTTAGCTCTTTTTACCACTATTTTCATTTCTCAGTAGTGAAGTTCAGATAGGAAATCTTTCTTTTTGGATGAAAATTCCAGATCCTCCTTCTCAGTAATGTTAAACTTCCCTCTTCTCACAGAATGTACTGTGAATGTTATCAGTTTTATTTTAAAAGCTTGGTAACCTGGATTTTAGATGACCGGTTTCTGCACACTGGGACAGGGCTACAGGGATAGAGTGACATTTTTCACCAGGAAGCTGTCAAGTATATTATAGATCATCTCTGCTATTCCTGGGCCAACAAGGGGCAGGGATCCAACTCTGATCATTTACGTAAGGTGAGATGCACAGAGACCATAAAGAATGAATTAGAAACCTGAAGTGATTCTTAAGTCCTGTGCATATATGGAGGTTAGAAACCCTTCCTAGAAACTGTAAAATGAATGCAGGGTTCAATGGAAAATACAGCATGTAAATATGAAGTTACAGCCTTGTAATGCATGTGCATAAGGAGGGTGAATTAAAATTACACTGATATCTTGTAGCTTTTGACTCCTTACCTCTAGCGTAGTTTTACAGGTCCCATTCATGTTTGCTTAACTGTATAAGCATTCCACACCTTCCTTTATAAATTCTATTACTGAGTTTTTAGATACTGTTCTCTTGCCTGGCGAGTGATTAAAAAGAAAAAAAGTAAATCCTAATAATCTTATTTCATTGTTACACATTTTTTTTTTCTGACACGTATCACAGCAGTCATAAAAGAATGCTATGAAAATAAATATTAAAAAGTTATATGTAAAGCTCAAAATATCTTCTGAAAATTTCTGTAACCTGATTTTGTTTCTCATGTAAGATATATGAGCGCCTTCTTTTCCGAACAATGAAAACTCCTCTCTATGGAGAAAAGGATTGAAGACCAAATCAAATACTCAAATCTGTTTAGTTTGCACAGCATGTTACACTTTATGAAGAAGAATCCACTTGAAATTCAAAATAGCACTTCATATTAATCACCTTCCACACTGCACAGAGTGTGCTAACATTTGTGCTTATCTAAGGAGCATTTAGATACATGGGAATGAAGAATTATTTAACACTTGCTAATATAAACTAAATACCCACATGAGTTACACAAGAATACAGCCAAATATAGGACCATCTTCTGTCTATAGGGACACTAAATTCCCACTGAGTGCATTTGAAGACAGAACTGAGTCCCCCACTTCAAAGAACTTAACTGACTGGCTATGTGCAAAAAAGTGGACATGATAGTTTTGTGTGGAACTTTGTGTAGCTAAACTGATAACAGACACAAGAGAGAGAAAAATAAATTTGCCAACACAATGAAGAGTTAGCGATTGCTTAATTTCACTGACTTGGTCATAATATTGGATTAAGTAACTCAACGGTTCAAAGTCTCTTTTCAGAGAAGCCCTAATGGATTCTATGGATCTCCTGAACAAAAATGAATTTGGACTAGGTTTATAAAGCAAGCATTGCCTAAGCAAGTGAAAAGAGTGGTTCCGACACCTTCTTATTATATGCATTTGGAAAAATAATCAGATGAATTCATAACAATTATGTATTTTTGAATATATTTTTATAAATAAGAACACATCAATACACTTCTTTGGCAGTGGAAGACTGTCTTATACGCAGTACTTAATATCTTTTAATCAAGGTTAAATGTCCAAATAATGGGATAACAGATAATTCTGTCTGTTCAAATATCTGGGCATTGTCCAGAATGTCTATGTGCATTTTGTTAAGTTCCTTACAACGTGTAGTTTTTGGTAATTCAACAAATGAATTGCATTTTCTTATATGCTTATTAAAGCCTCGGAGGAAGATATTCCTTTCATGCTGTACCTTACTGAAAGGCAAATATGATCTTGGTCTTACAGAAATCATATCTGAACTCCTTGGGATAATCTTTAACTCATTACAGATAAGAGGTTTTTTAATATAATATACTCACTATTCTATTCTTTTCAATAGAAAATGTAAATGTTCATTCCTTATCCAATATGCCATTCATAGCATTTTCAGTTAATTTTCCTGCCAATTAAATCTATTCTTCTTTATGATTTAATATATGCAGTAATTATTTTGAGTCTTGATGCAATCATTCTGAGCATAAAGAAGTAAGAACTTCAGCTAAGTTTTTCACACATCTGTACATCTTTCTCTTTCTTCCTCTCTCTGTGCATGTTTCAGGTCCTGTGTGGATTCAAGGTGATAAGCCCTTGAGAAAACCATAATGTGATTATCTTGCAGAGAGGTGGTAGAATAAATAAGATTATCCGTAACAAGCTTAGCCACTGATGAGTTCAAGCTGTGCTGATACAGAAAGTCCTGACACAATTGTAAGGTAATAACAGAAAAAGTATGCGTTTGCAAAGGAGAGAATACTGTTTGAACTATGAAACCTTCAATGATTAATGCAAATGAACCTATAGCCCTTTTATAAAAGCTTCATTACATTTTCTAAACCTCTTTCACAGAACATTCCATTGCAGAATGGAATTTAAGACTCTTAATGTCTATCAGCATCACTGTTACTTAAAGTGTGCTAAATTTCCCTTTTTTTCTTCTTTTTTTTTTTGCTAATGGCCTTGAGGGTGTTTAACATTTGTCTGAATTTACAGTTATCCCTGATTTGTGTTTGTGTGAATGAACAGTTTTGATGAATTGTGTTCATATGACCACGCAGGTCATAACAAAAAAACCAGAACATGCAGACTATCTTCCTACAGCATGAAGACAGCTACTTCATGTCATCCACACTAATCTTATTACAGGGATGGTTAGTATTACTTATTTTGTTATTTTTTTAGGAAACATCCATTTTTTAAAAAGTTTCTTACTTTAATCCATCTTTGACTCCAATAGTTCACAAACCTTTTCCTCTCTTCCCTTCTCCAGTCCACTAAAGTAAGTGAAAAAGTTGTTGCTGCAAAAAGTAATCTAACTACTTAATTTACTATTTTGGAAAAAAAAGAAAGAGAAAAAAAAAAGCATATTTGACTGTTGTATGTAATAAATCAATGCCAAGTAATCAAGAAATAAGTTTATAATTGTTTTCTAATATTCCTCATATGAAAAACAGCATATGCAGAAATCAAAACATTTCTTCAGTATCAAAAGGAAGTATGCAATTTTTAGTAATATAAAAATTCTATGGCAAGGTTTTCAAATACTACGAACAGACTCAGCTTGCTACAACTTGATTTTCAGAAGTTTAGTGTACAGGGCTTTTTAAGACCATTGTCCATTAGGTCACGTCACAGTGTGCATGTGTACTAGTGTACAGATTTGGCTAAAGAATTCAGTTTTAGATGATCAGTTTAGAGCCTAAAAAGATCTTCTAGGCCAAGATAAAATCCTTTTTTTTTTTTTTCTAAATTATAATTATAATAATCATTATAATAATTATAATTATAATATAATTATGGGAACTATATGTTTTCAGGGACATTGTTGCCTTCAGCTATTCACGGCGCCAAGGAAAGAAAGCATTTCAATTAAAAGAAGCAGATTCTATTGAGTTGGTAACAACAGATAAGCATTTATTATTAATATAATACAGATAAAGGAGCTGACAATCCTATTGTTTCTAAAGTGGCACATAAATGTAAAAGCCTTTAAAGAGTTTATAGTAGAAGACAGAACTTAACATATTCACATGTATGCTCATATATTTTTGTTTAAAAACATATGCTGGAAGTGGTACAATGCAATGATACCTTTGCAGTTAATTTTAGTGTGAGTGAGGTCAGAATCAGACTTCTCTTGTTCAAAGGAACTAACAAGTTGCTGTTAGCAGACCACTACTGAGGCTTTGGACAGCCTGTTCATTAGTGTCGGCAGAGAAATACTTGGCCATACAGACAACCGGCATCTATGGTGAAGTTACATAGCTGCCACCTGGTACTCTAATGAGATTGAAGGCAATTAAAAATAATTACCACAGGAAACTCATTAAAATTCTGAAGGTTTGTTCAACTCTGGCCCCTCATAATTGCTGCAGAACATTTTAGCGTACCTCAAAAATCGCAGTGAAACTCAACTATCATATTTTAAATCAAGAACTGAAAGTTAATCACAAATGTTTATTTCAAAGAAGATGACATTTCTTAACTACAAAACACTGAATGAGAAGGTAAGCATTTACATATTATTGTAGTATCAGGGGTTTCATCACTTCACCATATTTGAAAGTCTTTCTGTACATTGTTCCCAGGTTTAAAATTTTGATATGCATTTACATACACAGACTTCTTGTTCTTAGTGCTTTGAAAAGTAAAGCCATCAGGAACTTTTTTCAGTTTTCAAGGCAACATAACAGATGTAATGAAAATATTTAAAAAAAAAAAAAAAAAAAAAAAAAAAAAAAAGGAAGAAAAAAGCATTTATCTTACTATGCAATGGTTTCCATAGGATTATTTACTAGCAGTGTCATGAGAGAATTCACAGCTTTTTGTGGCATCTTGTGGGAGGCCTTTAATTTCAGGACTACAGGAAAACAACTGCCTTTCCAGGTAGGGCCCTGCTTCTAAACAGTTAAGCTGTAAGTGGTGTCACTTACAGGACAGGAACTTTCTGAGATCACTACATCTCTTTGGGGGTTATCAGCCTTACACCCTTTTACAAATAGTGCAGTGGTGCATTTATGAGGCTGTAACCAATTGGACTCTTTAAAAGCATGTAAAGACATTTATAGGATCCCACTTTTATCATCCAAAGTCATTCCTATACTCCGTGTAAGTTACACTAAGTAAACATAATGGTTCTTTCTGATCTGAAAGAGATCTCCAAGTCTTGAATAATGATCTAGACAAAGTGAGCTATTTGTTTAGGTTTTTCTGTATTCTTGTTCTAAAACATTTTAGCCAGATGGGAAATAGAGTACAGCATGCTTTATACAAGATACATATACCATACCATGCATACAGGGTGAGCCAGAAGTTAGAATCTAGCTTATGAACAGTACAAACCTTGTAATACTTGCATAATCACAATTTTATAAGTAGAACCATAGATGGAGACTTTGAAAAACAAGCAATGAATTCATCCTCACAGTTAATAATCAAACTACCTTTACTATCTGGTGCTGTGTGGTAGTCTGAAGTTCTGTGGCATCTTCTAGAAGGCATCTAATTACTGAGATAACTAGTGTCTGGTAGGATAAGGAACACTTGTGCAAAGAAGGCGAATAAAAACCAAGATTAGAGAGAATAGAATTAGATTACATTAGATTAGAATACAATAATATAGAGTACAGTAAAATAGAACAGAACAGAACAGAGGAGCAGGCATGAGAATTTTGCCAGCTTTAAAGAGGGAGGAGGCTGGCCTCCAAGCGGGACTTTACTGCAGTCTAGGCACATACTTCCTGCATCCCCTTAACACAAAGTACTGATCTTCTGGACTTCCGTTTTCTAAAGATACAATGCAGATGCAGTAATAACCAACTAGAACATGAGATAACCTGAAAAAACTACAGGAATAGTTCACACAATTCAACCTCCGCTATAGTACAATACCATAACGCTGCTGTAGGAATGACCATAACCTAGGCAGTTATAACTGGGCTGGTTACAGGGCTTGATACAAGAAATTTTAGGGTTTTTTTTCAGTGTAGTTATACATTCTTATTTCACATTATTTCACAAATACTGTATTACGAAGAAATGCTGTATCATAACCCAGAAGTTTAGTAAGACGATATTCAACTCCAGAAATTTTCAGATTTTAATTCCTCATTGTCTAAGCCATAATTATCTTTTACATCTGCTTTCTCTTACAAAATAAATGAAAAAAAAATGCACGTACCAGGGGACTGGTAACTTTTCCTAAAGGCTCAAATCTATTTTTTCCTTTCTCACACTACAGTTATTAATGATGGCAATATGTTTTTCATTTTCTTTTTCTTAGAAATGTGTTACTCTCCATATTAGCAGAGACAAGTCATAGTACTGCAAAAGTGTGCTGTCATTTGTCATTAGGGATGACAGCAGTAACATACTATAACAACTGTCTTTTACTATTAGTTTACTGGTATCAGGTATATGATCACCAGCTATGCTGGGGCAGCCAAGAAGACAATATAACACATTTTATCATTGCATGAGAATGAAAATGTTCATCACTACAGAAATACACACAAATTCAAAGAGTGGAACGCTACCTTTTGTGGGCTTTCTGTATTTATATTTGAAATACTGCAGCTGATGTGAGAGCACTTGGTCACAATAGCTGAACACAGTTTCAGAGGTCTAATGAATTAGGTTTTTCCTTGGCTCTCTTGAAAGTACTACAATCAGCAGTTTCAGCAACGGCAAGCTCATCTAATTAAATTAAGTGCCTTAGCCATCGATGCCAACAGGACTACAAAAGGCTTATGTATGTACTAAAGTTTTCTGATACTGCTAATCTGGCATACATCCCAATGAGATGATTGTACACATTTTAGAGAATGACTATAAGGTCATACAATATTCCAAGTTGGAAGGGATCCACAAGGATTTCTGAGTCCAAATCCTGGTCCTACACAGGATGACCCAAAATTCAAACCTTATGCCTGAGCGCGTTGTCCAAACACTCCTTGAACTCTGGCAGTTTGGGGCCGTTGACCACTGCCCTGGGGAGCATGTTTCTGTTCCAGGGTTTGACCACCCTATGGTGAAAAACCTTTTCTTAACACCCAAACTGACCATTCCCCACTGCAGTTCCATGCTGTTCCCTAGGGTCCTTTTACTGTCACCAGAGAGATCAAGCACCTTTGCTCCCCTCGTCAGGAAGCTGTAGGCCTGATGTCTGAATGGTGTCCAAAATACCAAATCAGGGAACAGCTGTAGCCAAGTCAGGATGAGTGGGGAAAAACGTAAGTGAGGACAAGTTGTTTATTTCAGTAGGAGGCTGGACAGGAAAAAGGCAGCTACCAAGGCATCTGTTGGGTCATTGGGAAGACGAGACCAGGGTCTCGGTGTCTGCTGAGAAAAACCATCATCAACACCACAGTAGCTCCGGTGGGTGTGTAAAGGTGCAGTGTTGGTGCCAGATGGAGTGCTGTGGGACTGTCAGGCTTCCCAAGGGTGACAGAACTGAGCAGTAAGTTTTGATGCCATGAAGTCATGACGTGTGACATCTCCAGGCAATGGACTGTGACCTCACAACCCTCTACTGCATATATTGGGCTGACAGTAGAGCCTGCCCCAGCCTTGCTTATTCCTGGATTCTGGCTGAGCATGTTTGCAAGGCCTGGAGGCTTCAAGTGAGGCTCTGCATTGGCTATACTGCAGGGCAACTACCAGCTGTACTCAGTGCTAGTCCCCACGTCGTGGCCAGCATTTCCCCAGCCCTGCTGGTTCAGTGAATGGCTGTGGCCTCTCCTTGCAGCATGTGACACCCAGTGCCACCAGTGAGGAGAGCAGCTCTTCACCTTCAGCTCCTCCCAGGCCACTGCAGTGTGAAGAACACAGCTACGGAGGAGGTATGTTCATGTTCCATCTGCCATGACATGAGAACTGATGTGGCCTATCTGGTTCCCAGTAACCACACATTCTGCCTCAGCAGCATCCTCCAGAGGACCAGGAAGAAACACATCTGCCCTCTCTATAAGAGGCTTAGAAGTTCTACTGAATTTACAGTGACGGCACATGACTGTCCAGCGTGTCATCACACTTCCATTAGAGTCCACAGCTGAGAGCAGTTAGCCTCCCTGCAGGGCACTGTCACTCCAAGCCTTGGACCATCTGTCAGCTCTGCAGGTCCCAAATAAGCAAAAGCCCCCCAGCTCTTCCAGTACAGCTCCTCCTAGAGATCTTGAGGGATCACCCCACCATATCCATCCCCAGGGAAATGGAGGAGCCCCATGGGGAGTAGCGGCAGGTCCTTCTAAGCAGGGCTGCAGCCACAGCCCCTCCACTCCTGACTGCTTACCTAGGAAGCCCAGGCATCCCAAAAAGAGGATAGCAGTGCACAGGACACCTCCCAGCCCTGTAAGAGGCCACCTTCCTGGCACCACTAACACTAATCTTTAATAAAAAAACAAACACAAGAAACAATGACTATCCCACAGACATCTCAGTCCTACTCAAAGCTCAGGGCAGAGCACACGGGTCCTGCTAGCAATTGGGTGTGGTGTTCCTGACTTATGAGTCACAGAGGTTGCGGCTCAGCAGTCCTGAAGAAGGTCCCCTCGGATCCTGCCGCTGTCTCTCAGTAGGAAGCTGCAGGCCTCCATAAAGTCTCTTCTTCTCTGGGCTGAACAAATCAAGGGAGCTCAGCTGCTCCTCATACATCTTGTCCTCCAGGCCATTCACCATCTTCACAGCCCTCCTTTTGATGCTTCAGCTGTATTCTAAAAATGAACCCATATTGTGGATTACTGTACATCCTTATACTGCCATTCACTCAGGGGTCATGGAGGGTAACAGGAGAACAACTAAAAGTTACATTTAATAAAACATCTTAAAAAATAGAGGAAAAGATACAGCACAAAAATAGGTTATAATTCCTGCTGGAAGATAATAATATACTTTATTAGCATGGAAGAAACTTGTATTTTATTAACACAACCACACTGATTAATTCCTTAAGTCTCAGTCACCAAAGGGAGGCAGCAGGTTCTGCACTGTTGAGGAAGGATGCAAAATGCCATGTTTTATTGATTTGTACCTATAATATTTTTCAATATCTATCCAAAAGCACTGTTCGATTAATATAAGGTAACATTTCATTGCTTTTGTTCATCTTGTGGTATAGTCACATTGACTTAAGCGGCATTCATCTTGCAGCAAAGTACCCTCTCCTGTTACTACAAAGTGAGGAATCACAGGATTGCAAGGGCCCTCTACACTTGCTACTGTTCCTCCCTTCCCAACTCTCCAGTCTGTCCAGGTCTTGCTGAATGGCAGCGCAGCCTTCAGGTGTGTCAGCCACTACTCCCAGTCTTCTACCATCAGCAAACTTCCTGAGGGTAGACTATACTATCATGCAGGTTACTGATGAAGACGTCCAACAAGACCGGACCTAGCACTGACCCTTGGGGAACACTGCTAGTTACAGATCTCCAACTAGACTCTGTGCCATTGCACAAGTCTATGAGCTCTGCTAGTCCACCAGTTCTCAATCCACCTCATCGTCCACTCATCTATCCCACACTTTCCAAGTTTTGTTACAAAGATGCTGCAGGAGATGGTCCATGTTTTTTTTTCTCTCCTCAAAAAGAGCAGACTCATGCAAACTCCTTTTCCAGAGTAAAATGAAGAGACTTAGAGCTTGACTGGTGTGCCTTTAAGATTTCCTCTTTTAATACTGAAAACCTGGTGTTGCCTTAGCCCTTTTTATTTTCATTTCCTTTTTTGATAAGTCCTAAAGCTGGATAATACAGAAAAGATCTATTCCATGTTGTTTCTTCATGCTTGGATTTGGTATTTAGCAAAACTTCCACAATACAACAGACTTGTTTCTCACCTACTTTTATACAGACATCAATGAGGACATGGGGTTAAATCTGCTCACTTCCCCAGTCAGACTTCTTATCACAGAAGTGAATTTGTTTTCTGATAAAATAATAAATTGAAGTTATTATTTTCCAGCAGTGGAAAATGACTTACTAGGCTTGAGGTTATAGTTCTCTTTATTTCCTAGTAAGTGGTATAAAATAGCTCAAAACCCCACAAAATAGAAATTGTTCTTAATGTGGAGGTATCTGCTATGATTTCTAGAGAATTTCATGATGTTATCATAGAATCATAGAATCACAGAATCACCAAGGTTGGAAAAGACCTCTAAGATCATCCAGTCCAACCATCCACCTATCACCAATATTTCCCACTAAACCATGCCCATCAGTACAACATTCAAATGTTCCTTGAACACCTCCAGGGACAGTGACTCCACCACCTCCGTGGGCAGCTCGTTCCAGAGCCTGACCACTGACTCAAAGTATTTCGTAACACCCAATCTGAATCTTCCGTGGTGCAACTTGAGGCCATTTCATCTCGTCCTATTACTAGTTACATGGGAGAAGAGGTCAACTCCCACCTCACCACCTGGGCACACTACTGGCTCATGTTCAGCTGAGTGTCAACCAATACCCCCAAGTCCGTTTCCTCTACACAGTCTTCCAGCCACTCTGCCCCAAACCTGCAGCGCTGCCTGGGGTTGTTGTGGCCAAAAAGCAGGACTTGGCACTTGATCTTGCTGAAGTTCATCCCATTGGCCTTGGCCCAGGGATCCAGCCTGTCCACACTGCTCTGTAGGGCCTCCCTTTCCACAAGAATATCAACACTACCTGCCATCTAGGTGTCATCTGCAAACTTACTGAGTATGCATGCAATGCCCTCACCAGGTCATCAATAAAGATATTGAACAGGCCCCAACAGTGATCCCTGGGGAACACCACTCACCAGATAGATTTAACTCCATTCACCACCACACTCCGGGCCCGGCCATCCAGCCAGTTCTTTACCCAGCAGAGTGTATCTGTCCAAGCCACAGGCTGCCAGGTTCTCCAGGAGAATACTGTGGATGACCGTACTGAAGGCTTTGCTGAGGTCTAGGTAGACTACGTCAACAACCTTTCCCTCATCCATCAGGAGGATCACTTGGTCATAGAAGGAGATCATGCTGATCAAGCAGGACTTGCCTTTCATGAATCCATGCTAGCTAGTCCAGATTCCCCAGTTGTCCGGCACATACTGTGTGATCTCCCTCTAGATGACCTGCTCTATAACCTTACCTGGCACCAAGTTCAGGCTGACAGTTCCCTGGATCCTCTTTATGACCGTTCCTGTAGTTCAGTCACGCTGGCAAGCTTCCAGTCCTCTCTCCGGTTGACCAGGAACACTGACAGAAGATGGAAAGCGGCTTGGCTATCACTTCTGCCAGCTCCCTCAGCACCCTTAGGTGGATCCCATGAAGGTCTCATGGACTTGCAGCAGTCCAGGTGGAGTAGTAGGTCTCTTAACTGTTTCCACCTGAATCATGGGGGGTTTATTTTGCTCCCCATCCAACACTTCCAGGTCAGGGGGTACTCCTTAAGGATATAACTGGTCTAACTTTTAAAGACAGATGTAAAGAAGGCATTGTGAACCTCAGCCTATTTCTTATCCTCAGTGGTGATGTAGAAGCAAAATCCAATTCATTTCTAAGGGATACTCTCGACGCAAATTAAAATCTTAATGATTTTCAACATGTATTTGAGATGATCATGGCCAAATAAAGAATAAGCTCTGGATTTTTTTAATAAGGCAAACTAAAATTCAATGTTTCCATATGGCACAGATTGGCCTATCTTTATTGACATCAGCCAACCTTGTATCTCTGCTCGAGAAATTCCTATTTCTTTTCCTGAAACTATGGTGTTGTGCCAGCTGTATGAATTATCAAATTCATTATGTTCTCATTTCGTTGCTTACTGTGGTTGTTAAGAGTGGGATAGGCTTGATAATGTTTTAAATTCTAAGTTAATTAACCCATTCTCAGTTTCATAAAGTCTGGTTATGCAGTCTGGTTATTCCCTTCAGATAAAAACCGTGCATTTTGATTGTATTCACTTGTTTCTGTTTTTTCTTATTATTGGACAGATTTATAAAGGAAATATTATTTTATATCTGCATACATTCCCTAAAGAATAAATGCATATCAGACAATTTCTTGATACATAAGTGATTCTTTAATCGCATCCTAGGTAGTATCATCCTTTCCAACTGTGTTAATATGACAAGCCAATTTTCAGCCGATATTTGTAAGCTATTCCCATCTAAGCATCCTTGCTAGATGCTACTTGAACTACATCAGTTCCTTCCTGAAGTGATGTAATTCTCTTTTCCAAAGCAAAGCTCCTTCTAGCAGTCACTAGCTCTCAACATCTGTGCAAGTTCACTTTCTCAGCCACAGATCGCAGAAGCTCTTGCTTAAGTCTATAGTGATGATGCTTAGATTCCTTCCAAATTTTCCCTATACAAAGAGGTTTTCCCTACTTGCAAACTTCCCATTGTTCTAAATAAATAAATAAATAAGTTCCTTTTTTTCTAACCATCTAGCATTCCTCTGATGTTAACACCAGCCTTGAGGAAATAACCTTGTTAGGAGCATCATGTCGGTATTTTCCAGTGACTAGATAATCCCTGTTTCTGTAAGAACATTGATATTCCCTCTGCACATATCTCTGCAAGATACTCGCTGCTTTTCCTGCTTTTCTTCCTCTACAGCTGAAGCTGATTTGAATCCATGCAGTCTGTTAGATTACCAACAAACAGCCAAACTAAGACATAAACAAAAGAAACACAGCAATGGATCTATGTAGGCAGTTCCAAAAGTAATGTGTCCTGTTTACTTCCATGGAAACAACAACAGATACAAAGAGCAAAATAACACTATTTGATAGAGGAAATTCTCAACTACAGAACACTATTTTTCAACATAAGTCACCACCACTAGCCAATGGTGTCAATGAATATCAATGGGTACCATTTTTAATGCATGAAGGAATTCTGTTCCACACCTTTGCTTCACCTACACCTCCAGATCAGGTCAGATGCCATTCTGATACACAGCACTGCTGCTGCCATCTGTCAACAACAAAATGTAACAGACAACTGGCAGGAAGGTTCAACCCGTATTGCCATACCATCAATATCTGCCTCTGACTTTGTGGGCCAATACAATAAAACAGTAAGCATTACTTTTGGAGTAGCCCTCCTACATTTGAAAATGCCCCTAAAGACGACACTATCACTACTTACTCATTTTGTAACTCAACTGTTCTTGTTGTCATGTATTTATTCACTGCAACACTTCACAGTTAAGATTTCTTTTCTGCGAAGATATGGTGAATTAAATACAAATGCTGCCTCCTCTTTTAAAAAAAGCAAGAGTATTTATTGTTCTTCTTACTCTTTGGTCATAGTATTTCACAGACTGGAGACAGATAGTTCTCCATACATTTGAAGACTGGTGAATAACTTCTATTTATACGCTGTAACTACATTAGGTTAGCATCAGGATGATAGTTATGTCTGATTTCTGATTCCAGTAAGTTATGTAGTATAAACATATGGGAGCATGACTTAAAACCTTGTTCAGGAAGAGGTTTTCTCAGTAACAGTATGGAATGCACTGCTATAATGTGCAGAGTTTTGCGTATATATCTATACAGTAAGTACTCTATGTAGTTTGTTTCAACTACAACTTCGAGGAAAAGTTTATAACAAGATTCAGAAATAAAAAAGAACTGTTCTTTTTTAGTTGAAATAGCAATAGTAACACAGGTAATCTCTACATAGGTCCGCCACTAACAAACGGCCTGCCCTTTCCCCCTCTCTTCCCCTCTCGATCCTCTCTATAGGCAGTAAATGGATAAAATTCATACTAATACAGAATTTTAAAATCCATTTTCAGTATCATATGGGTCACTGGAAAAAATTATGTGAATCAGAAAAGATGTGGCAATTTGCCACAGGCAGATCATCTTCAGAGATGAAGTGAAAAATGTTATGTTATGCTTACTGTTGAAACAACACATACATGAAAACATACATACATGAATGAACTTTGCTTTTAGTTCTATGGTTATTCCAGGATATGATAATGGATATATCTAACATGATGAAAACAGAGAATGTGAAGGAATGGGATAAAGGTTGAAATTGTGTCTGTCAACCATTTTTTTTTACCCTTCCTCTTCAAAACTGAAGTAAATGGTATAGTGTTACTTACAGGCTTAAGCACATACCCTGTTCTGAACTAGAAACCCTCTGACCCACCCTGAATAGAGGTTATGAAGACTGTCTACTTTTTGCACTTCAGTCATTTCAGGTCCAGCTGCCTTTTCCCTCTCAGTTATGCAAAGCAGAAATATTCTTCCACAGTTAGCAATCTGCTTAGCATACAGCATTTGTAATGGCAGTGAGTGACTTCTAATGCTTGCCACTAGATGCCACTAACTTATATTAGTCACACATAACATTCCTGAAGCCATAAGCTTAAAATCAACTTTGCCCTTTTTAAATTTTTATTTGTTATTAAGAGTGGAGGCTTGTCCACAGCACAGTTTAATGTGTTCTTTCCCCTTTACTTCAAAATATTTGATTTTCCTTTCCAGGTCAGCATCAGGCTATCCAAGTACTACCGTAACTCACTTCTGCTCCTCCAGCAAGAGGAGCAGCAACTGCATTTTATGTATTTGGCCTAACAGGCACATCAGAATACACCACACAAGATCAGTTTGCATTTCATCCCTTTTGGTCTCCTAGCTTCGTCAGTGACTTTCACCAAACTATCAGAATAAATAATAGGTGGATTAGACCTTTTCCCATCAGATAATCAAGCAGTTTTACTGTTTTAAAAGTTAACTTGAAACTGTATACTTTACTTGCAATAAGAGTCCTTTAAAGATTATTTTAAATTAGGTAGGCATATAAGAAGGAAACTGCAAAATGCAACCTTTAAAAAGCGACAACCTCCTGGTTTCTTACAGAAAATTGAAACAGACAAGTTTTCTCCTTTCTTCCTCTTCTTAACTTCCAATTTAATTGCAGCAAGGCACTTGCCTCCATTTCCAACCCCTCAACCCTCAACAGCATTATGTTCCCAAGCAGTCCTTCATTTCAAATAACAAATAGGTAACTTACTTACACTGTGATGTAAGGCATCTCTGTCATCATTTCTCTTTGCTTGAAGAGAATTTTTTTACCGAGGAAAGTGCCCTGAACATTCATTTATGGATGTTCTAGTTCGAAGGGACTGTCTGCGTCCTGCTGAAGTGGTCATACTCTGAATGATGAACTTAATAGCTGCAGAAGAAGAACAAATTACTGTTACTCAACAGTCTAGCAGTTGACTTCTCTTTCTTGGGTAGGTCAATCTTTTGCAATGAAAATTTTGCTCTTTCATAGTAAATATTCAGGATTTTGTAATGGAAGTAACAGTATCTTTGCACAAACAAGGAAACTGAAAGGCAAAGCAATGAAAAGCTTACTGTAGTTCCAAGGCTTAGATGCAGGCAGCTGAAGCAGCTTTCTCCACTCTCTGCGCTGGCAGAAGTTGAACCATTTTTGATCCAAGCAAAATTTACACACATCACTGTAATGGCACCCCAGCAGACAGTTGACTACCAGCTTTGCAGAATGTGAGAGGCAACATTCATATTCTTAATCTCTCTCTCATAAACCTTATTAGCTTTTTATTCTTTGAATTTAAAGCCTTTAGTTTCTACTGCTCGATATACAGTATGAATGCAGCAGAGACTGACATCCAGGGCTTTCATATACCTGTTCTGTTAGTAAATTTGAAAATTTGCTCTGTCTTTAAGTATCATGGATAAATTTGCACAAATGCAAAGTCCTCAGTTTCCTGAAATCTCTCTCATGTTACGCATAGACTCCAGGAGTTGACAGCAAGCTGAAAGACAATTGAAAGTGCTGCAGAACAGACCCCACTTTCGATATGGGATTTGTTACAGGTCGCAAAGACACAAGACTTTGATCGTGTGGATTTTGACATCTATGGAGGTAGGTAGTAGCTGAAATCGAGCTGTAGTTAAAAACCAAGTAGAAAAGTAGCATCCCAAAGAATCTTCAGTAGCAAAACAGAGTGATGTGACAGGTTTGGGGAGTTCCTATTAGCAATCTCACAGTGTCTTAGATCATGGACAAAAACTAACTACAGGGATTTGTAAAAGGGAAGTTCTGAGTCCTTCCGACACATTTTCTTGTTTCTTGACTTTGAATACAAACCACATACTTCATGGGTAATGTGTAAGAATCAGGTTTCCGTGGTATATATCCTAGCCTCATTAGTTACCTCCAACATTCATGGTAATGATAACTGAGTCATTTCTTTCACATATTCAACTAAGGATGCACCCAAGCATTTCTATCATCATCACAGTACAACAGTCTCGCAGGCAATTGCCCCAGTGGCCTTCATCTGCCTGTTCTCTAAGAAATGCAGGTGTTTCAATTTCCTGATCAGCCCTGCTTGTACAAAAATGGGTCTCAGACACATCCTGTTCATTCCACTATATCTTGTAATTTTGGATTAATAATGCTGTTCTGTCTTCCCAACCAGAAGGGTCACAAGCCTGACTGGCTTGAAAAGTAAGACTGTGTCCACCACGTAAATTAAATCTTTTTAGTTTCATTATATTCTCTTGGCAGGGCCAACAGAAGTGAAATTCTTATAGTCCATCCTGAAGGAAAGCAGACTGGGTTGCAGAATCGTGTGGCAGTCAGCAAAGAAACATGTCGTGGCCCTGCTTTTTAAACATGACATGTTACATGGCCCAAGTCATGCTACCAATCACTTAGATAACATACAGCTCAGAAAGTCTGTAACTGTATTGATTAATAGATGTAAAGAGTGAAAAGAACCATTATTAACTCACAGTCTGACATCCTCTAGTGGCAATGGTTGTCAAACTTTCTGCAGTGACTCCTGAACTACGCTTTTTAGCATCCTTTGGCTGGGCCAGGGGGAAGAAAATTGACGGAGATATTCTTTTCCTCTTGAAAGCCTTAAAAATTACCCATTAACTTTGATGAAGCCAGAAATACTATTTTGTTTTGTTTTACTTTAGCTCCTCACAAAACTACCTACCTTTACACCGAAGAATTTCTTCCATAGAATATTCTATAGAATACATTCTGTTAGGAAATGCACTATGTGTTCTCGTGAGCAAGAAAAGTAACAACTACCCTATTTTCACAGTCCAGAATGCTACCATTTCAAGAGCAGATTTGAATGGCTATGCACAGCTGAGGAAAACAGGATCTAAGGGAACAGACATTGAACAGGAACATACCTTTGCTTACAGTCATATTGTTGGCAAATTTGCACTGACTTCATAGAATCACAGAATGGCCTGAGTTGGACTTCTAGTGAGAGCTGGTATTTTATGCAGTCCTATTCACTATATTTATAAATTTATATTTATAAATCTACAATTTTATTTGAGAAGTACTGTATTTGCTTTTTGTTTTCTTATGTTTGCTTGGCCATATAACAGCTACTTGGGAAAATTCTGACTCCAGTTCAAAATGTGAACAATATCCACCTCAAACAATGCCTCTCCAAATCTCTGGTACTGATGTTATGCAATACCCAAATAATAGAATTTTATCCTCACTATTCTCCAATTTCACACCAATCTGACAGACAAAAGAATCATTCACAAACTCAGAAGCTGATCTACAGCAACTGTCTACTGTGAATTCTTTTAGCCCATGGCAAAAGCAAAATAAATTGAGTTTGCTTAGCCTTGTTTCATGCTAACTTGAATTAAGCTGCATTTGCCACAGGCTAAGAGCACTCAAATAGATATTTATTGTGGATCTGCCAGCACACAGTAACTTCTTACCCTGTAGTAATGTGTTTGTGTGATGTCTCAGGCAGAGAAGTTCTAATGTTGCAAGTTCTCACATTAAGCAACAAAATTAATAAGCACTTCACAATTTAGTGCCAGATCCTGTGCAGGGAGGTGTGAGAGGGGAGGCTGCATAAATTGGAGTCTGAAATTCTGAAGTCATTTTGTGGACAGAGAACTGAAAAGAAGTTGGCAAAGTGGTATCAAAAACGAGTCCATTCTACTCATGAATCAAGGAAAACAAAGAAAAAAATAACTTTTCAGTTAGAAATCTGTTTGAATATATTTAAATATTTGAAGTAAGTTTTGGATGTTTATCAAAAATTCTTCAAGATATGCTTCCTGAAAGCATGGTTGTGGTCCTTTCATAAAGTACAAACTCACTGACTGTTTTCTGATAGTCAGACACTTAACATCATGACTTCACATATTAACCTCCCAGTTTTCTTTGAAATTGCTAGTTAGTGTTTGACCTCTATAGCCATGTGTATGAGAACACAGGTTTCATCATACAATCTTTAATCCAATAGCACAGTTGAAATAGCATAGCTGTGACAGCAATTCACTATTAATAAAAACACTTCTTACAAGAGGTTTGTTATCAGGAGGTTTTATGTAGACTTCTCAAATTTTACCACAGTTTTTATATTTAAGCTCTGTTCCTTGCTAGTTATTCGGCACACTGGCAGGCTTTCTTCGTACACAGAAGAACCAGGAGGATGGTAAAAGACCTTAGCTCCCTCCACTCATGAAAAGAGACCCAAAGATAACAGCTTATTTTTCTTTTCTAACCTTCATATTCCACTGAGATCTAAAATCTGTATAAGTTAAAAAAAAAAAAAAAGNNGAAAAAAAAAAGAAAAAAAGAAAAACAAGAAAAAAAGAGAAAAACAAGAAAAAAAAGAAAAGGTAAAAGTAACGTAGAAATCCAAACTGCAGCTTTCTCACCATGTATTGTATGGCTTCTATTCTTACCTGTCCCCATACTACTTGTGTACCTTGTGGCTTGTGTACATGGTTAATGAGAATCTAACTGAATTTAGTATTCAACAGAAAGTTATACTTAAGACAGAAATTCATTTGCATCTTTAATTTTTTTTATTTTAGGGCTGGATGGCATTGGAGACAACGCGTGACAAGCAGCCATGCCCATTTCATCAGGAAAGTTTTACCTGAAGGAAAAGTGCTAAAATGCCTGAGAGAACTTAGGGTGCTGAATGACTTCATCACCCCAGAAAAGCAATGAGCCCTAGCTCATCACTTGAAAACGCCTCATCCTTAGATCTCCCACACTTCACTTTACATTTAGCAGCTGATATTTGACCAAGCCATTTTTTAATTTAATTAGCTCAAGTGAAAACTTATCTTTCTTCCTTTTTACAGCAGAGATCTCACTCATGACGAGCAAATGAAAACAGCTTCTGCCAATGATATTTCTCTTCTGTCTCTTTTGGCTTAGACTACAAGATCATCCTGTTCTGGCTTTAGCAGGGATAGAGTTAATTTTCTTCCTAGTAGCTAAGCATTTTGCTGTGTTTTGGATTAAGTATGAAAAAACTGTTGCTAACACAATGATGTCTTAGCTGCTGCAGAGCAGTGCTTAAAAAGAGACAAAGACTTTTCTGTTCTTCATGCTGCTTTGCCAGCCAAGAGCACCAGGGGCTGAGAAGGGACAGAGCAAGGTCAGCTGACATAGCTGACAAAATTGATGTACCATACAAAATGGCATCGTACTTGGCAATAAAAATGGGGAGAATTGGCTGGGGACTGGCTGACACTTGTTTTGTACGTTGTGTTTATATTTTATTGTTGTTCTTGTTTCTTACTTATTAAACTATCCTTATCTCAGTTCATGAGTTCTTGAAGACAGGACAAGCGGAAACAGCCAGAAACTGGAGCACAGGAAGTTCCGCACAAATGTGCACAAGAACTTCCTTACGGTGAGGGTGACGGAGCACTGGAACAGGCTGCCCAGGGAGGTTGTGGAGTCTCCTTCTCTGGAGATATTCAAGACCTGCCTGGACGCCCACCTGTGCAACCTGGTGTAGGGAACCTGCTTTGGCAGGGCGGTTGGACTTGATGATCTCTGGAGGTCCCTTCCAACCCCTACAATTCTGTGATTCTGTGAACTTTCCAATTTTCTCCCACATCCCACGGAGGGAGGAGTGAGCCAACCGCTGTGCTAAACCAAGACACTCATAATTTTCCATGCTTTCTAATACAAAAATTACTACCATTTCCACTAGCCTGAGAAAGCAATTATTTTTACATACATAGTTCTGTATACATAACTATACATATAGACATTGTATACAAAGAAATGTGTAGGTGGATCTATATTCAATTTTCACAGGTACATTTACGTACTCTTTGCGTTATTACTTTCAATATTTCAGTTATGTCAAAATTATTCAACTATTTGCTCTTGAAAAGCAGGAAAACTGGAAAGTCTTATTTTTAGGAAATGCTAAAAGGAGTTGATTCTCTCGGAGAAAACTAACATACTTGGTAGTCTTAGACAGACGGATTCTCACATAGGGTACCTGTAAGAGATTATTATTTTTGCACCTTTGCCTCAAGGCTTGCTGACGAACACAGATGGACAAGTCCAGGCAAGTCCTGGTCAAAGTTGGAGAAATCTTCTGTCTGAAGATTTGCAGGCCAGGGACAAGGAGAGAGAGATGAGTAGTAGCTTAATGGCCAGGAAGCAGTCTTTTGCGTGGGCTCGAGTGAGATAGCCATACCTGCACACTCAGGGGTGCTGCACATGACTCTTACCTAAGTGCCCAGGAATGCCACGTTGGCAGAAGAAGAGGACAAAAAAAAAGGGATGTACAACCAAAAGGGTTGTGTCTGACATCAGATGCCTCATGATGTGATAGCTGCCTGCTGACTGACCCTCCTGGGCCTGCTACCTGAGACCTGCCTCTTTCTCCTGGACTCGCTGTCACTGTACCTCTTGCTGCCTAAGGGCAGCCACTCTGCTGCTGCTCTCCCCTGCGCTTCTGCTCCTGTATTGGCCTCAGACCATCAGAATGGCATGCAACAGGATGCTGCTGGATCTTGGTGGTGACTATCCCCACTTTATGTAACTCTTGCTCCTTTCCTATCTTTCTTATCACCCACTTTCCCTTCCCCATCACCCTAATTTGTAATAGTCACTGGCCTTCCCTTCCCTATCTCCCTGATTGATTAGGATTTGTAATAAACTGGTCAGACTGATATTTGAACCGTTGTTTCTTAACGTTGCGTCGGCTATACATATATCAAAGAACCTCCTCTGGCTCTGATAATCAGAGCAAGACAGTGCCCTGCTCAGATGTGGGCCTCAAGGACCATTCTCCTGACAAGAGAGAACCTTAACTGCCTAAGACGCATTTAACCTTAGTAAGCAGTCCCCAAAAGCACTTGCAGAGAATGTAGGCTATAGGCAAAGAAGCCTTTTTTGATCTAATTATCAAGTTAGTCAGTAGTTGCAGTCACTGAGCCATCTAATAGCTAGGTAGCTGTAACGAAATATCAAAACCAATGGCTGTCAGGTGGAATAACTAGAATTAGTCATATCAAATAGAATTAGACTACCCTCTGTTATTGCTGCTTATTTTCCCAGTATAAAGACAGCACTACTGTGCTAAAGGAGGCCCTGCTCAGGTACCTCTGGCCATGCTGATCACCCTGCCATAGCTGCCTTCCCCTTAGGCTCTGAACATCTGCTCTGTGCCCTTCTTCCTCATCTGGGAAGCTCTGGCCTTGCTGCCTAATGCCTCATCTTTCCCTTCTGGGCAGGAAGACTAAGCAACTTATATGTTGAGGGAAGAGTCATTCCTGAACTGATCTGTCTGCTCATTTTTCTTCCCCTTAGTCTGCTAAACACAGCTTGCTAAATACCAAATACAGCTGCTAAATACAAAACAATAGGGCCAGCTATTTTTTTTTTCCTGCTTGTTTGTTTTTAAGTACTAGACAGGTGGAAGAAATTAAGAGTGGAGAACAGTGATGTGTGACATTTCTCACAGGTTGGTAGTGGGACAAGCACTATTTAACATCCTATTTAACATCTTTGTCAGTGACAGGGCAATGGGATTGAGTGCACCATCAGCAAATCTATGTATGACACAAGTTGAATGGTGCAGTCAACATAATGAAGGGAAGGGATGCCATCCAGAGGGACCATGATCAGCTTGAAAAGTGAGAAGTGGGCATATGTGAAAAACATGGTTCAACAAAACCAAGTGCAAGGTCCTGCACCTGGGTTAGGGCAGTCCCAAAACTGCGTACAGAGTGAGGAGTGTAGCCCTATGGAGAAAGACGTAGGGACACCAGTGGATAAAAAGCTTTATGCAAGCTAGTTGTATGTGCCTGCAGCCAAGAAAGCTAGGTATATCCCTTTCTACTGTTGTTAAGACCCTAGCTGCAGTACAGTGTTCAGCTCTAGGGCCTGCAGCATATGAAAGTCATAGACTTGTCAGAGCGAGTCCAGAGCAGGGCCACAAAGATGTTCAGAGAGCTGGAGAAGTTCTCCAACAGAAACAGGTTGACACAACTTGGTTAATTTAGCCCAGAGAAGGCTCCAGGGAAACCTTACAATGATTAAAGAACTTAAAGGAGGCCTACAAGAAAGATGAGGAAGGACTCTTCATCAGAAAGTATAGCAAAAAGACACGAGGTAATGGTTTTTAACTATAAATTAGAAAGAGATCTGCAAGGATGTACAAAGATAAAGGTGTTGGTGTAGATCAGACAGGGAAATCTGGAGATAGATCAGGCAGGCAGCAGAGACAGAGTAGTCCTCATCACTGTTTCCCTAGACATGGCTGCAGAATTTGTTCAACATGAGAGAACAGCTGCTGCCATAGCAGGATTCACAATCACTGGCCAAGAAGCCCACTAAATCATTCCAGATGACCAATGATTACAGATGCATATCCAGCAACTTGAGAGTCCCACAACGTTTAAGATTCTGGGAGATACAATACCATGTAACACCACCAACCTTTCTTAGGATATCTCCACATCATCAAAACCAGCGATTGGAAGTCTTTAATCTTTCTTACTTTTCAGAGCTGAATCCCTCCAGAGGCTTCCCCATTTTCCTCAGACATACAGTGCTTCTGCAGATATGGAATGCCGATGCATTTCTGTGGTGGAAGAAAATTATAGAGCATTTAATGGCTGTCCACAAGTAGTTAAAGTCTTGACTACATTCAAAAATTTTGGAGAAGGCTGTTGTTCTTGAAATAATATACAAACATTATATACATACATATATTTTAAATCAGTGAAATATTATCCTGATGGCTCAGTTCTCTTTCTCACTTAAAATGCATCCTCCTTTACAAGTAAAATGAACGAATACCTTAACACCTATAGTACAACCATATACTTCAAGTTATGCAATAATCACTTTCTTACACTGTAGAAGTGGAGGTCGATTTTAAAAGATAAACTTTTGAACTGGGACCTGACTGTTTAATTGAAGGCAGCTTTTCAGTGGCAATTGTTATTGTGATCGTTCTTAACGATGATATAATCAGATACAGCACCAGAATTTTAAATGGCCAAGTAATTCAGGAAACTTAAATCCCACGCAGAAATATGACAAGTCTCATTGTGTATATCCTTACACACCAGCACTGAAAACAAGGATTTCATATGCAAATGATTTGCGTACCCCTGGGTAGGCACAGTTAAGAGATGATGTGTATACCATATATCTTGGCTGCACTCCTGCAGAAATTGTGCACTTTAAATACAGTCTGCTAGATTGTTACCTCTCAATAAGGAAAAATATTAAAAACTAAAAATTAATATATAAATGGAAACTGTCAAGATAAGCAATTATAACTTTTAAATATTTTCCCGGCCTCACTGATTCAGTGTAGCTGAATAGCAGAAGCTCTTTTCTTTCTGCACAAACTGTAGGGTGTCACACAGGCAGCATGAGCCTGTGTGTATTTTGCTGTTGGTGTATTTTAAAATAAATGTTTCTAGAATCTCCAATATTTTCCTAGCAATCTACTCAGCAGAAATTATTCTTGCTGATGCTGCGTACCATTTTATTGGTTTATGGAGTCACTGAACTTAATTTGAAATTCATTTCCACAGTGATGCGTATTGTGCAGAACACAAACTGCTGGTCCTACCAACTTGATCTATACTCTCTCTCCTTTTCTTACTACAAATGAGTGGAAATCACTCACAGCTACTTTGATGTGTCACACTGCCTGGCATAAAAAATTCATTAAAAACTATTCAAAACTGAACAGTCAGCACACAGCAGAGCCAAAGGATCTCACTATCATATCTATAGAAATGGTCATCAAAACTTAGAGTGACTATCAGTGTAATCACTCAGGTATTTATATTGCTGTCTAGTTTTACTTCAATGAACACCTGTTTTATAGCAAGTTACACTTGTATTAGGGAAGCTGTGAAACAGTATAGTGCCAGCAGAATTTGGACATGCTATTTCCTGTTGTTACGTAAAGCTTCATCTCTCTTCCACAGTTTATCTGTAAACTGAAAATCCTCCTTTCTCAGGAAAGGAAAACAAAACAACAACAACAACAAAAACTTCCCATAAAATACTGCAGAAACCACTATGTTTAATTAGGTATTAATATAAATGTTGTTTCTTCACATTTAGCTGTGGATTCAAGGACACAGCTACATTTCAGAGCAAAGTGCTGACGCTCCTGCAGCTGTTTCTCAGGTCATTACACATGTACAAAGAAAAGTATGATGAGCTAGTATGAAAAAGGACATTCAAGACTAAAATGGGACTGAGGATTTGGACTCTGATACCTAATCTGGGATGCTGCAAAGGTGGGGAGAGTTCTGCCATCTGTGGTTTTAGCCCCTAGTTACTGCTAGGAAAATAAGGTCACTGAATCTAAATCTGTTCTTCAGATTTGAGTCAGAAGGGTAACAACTGGTCTGTTGCAGAGATACATCAGCTGACCTTACTGCTGATTAAACAAAAGGGCTATGGATCTCAAATGAACAGTGGTATCTCTCTGTGTGATGCATCTTGGGGAAAATCTTATTATTTCAGCTGCTCACGTTGCCCACACGTGCCCACATATAGCCAAGGGAAGACCTGTACACTTTTTACCCCCATCATCATTACAGAGTCCCATATTCAGGCAGAGTGAGCAGTCCAGAGTCAGATGCCTGGATGCTGAATCGGTAGACACTCAATTCTTACAGTTAAAATAGCCCTATACAAAGAAAAGGTTTTGTGCTGGAGCAGCAGAGATATGACTTCATCAGAAGCAACGGATACTGACTGTGACAGCCCTGTAAGCAGGAAGAACAACTGAATAACACCTTATTCCTGTGTACGTCAAAAACTACTTGAAAAGCATGACCAGAAAACAATGCTTCATTAGACTGCTCTAGGCCTGGCTGAAATAGTGTTGATTTTCTTCTGGTAGCCTGTATGGTGTTGTGTTCTGGATTTGTGACAGAAATGGTGTTGATAACACACAAGTGTTATTCACAGAATCATAAAGGTTGGAAAAGACCACTAAGATCACCTAGTCCATGGGGGGCCAACCTTTTCACTTGCCTGGGCTGCAATGAGTAAGGAGGAATTATCCTGGGACACATGTAAGTTGCTTCTAAGGTAATGCCTCCTATTTATTTCCTTGGAAACTACAACTGCAAAGAGCACAATAACACTATTTGATAGAGCAAATTCTCAGTTACAAAATGCTATTTTTCAACATAGTTGCCACCACTAGCTCTGTATTTTCACCAGCAACAAACAAGAGCCTGCATGCCATACTCATAAAAATCTGCATCAGTGGAGGTGAGCCACTGCTGCCACAGCTGAGAAGCACCATCCACTGCCTGTGCTAACCACACTGAGTGGTCTCCATAAACGTTCAGCAAGCATCAGTGAATGTCAGTATACGCCACTTTTTCCACATGGAGGAATTCAATGACACACCTTTGCTTCATCTGCACTTTCACGTCAGACAGCATTTTGTCAGTCTGCCCATCTGCTGCCATCTGTAACACAGCAACAAAATGTAATGGAATGCTGCTGAGAAGGTTCAACCTCTACTTCCATACCACCAACATTCGCCTTTGATACTGTGGTCCAATATAATAAAATAGGAGGCATTACTTTTGGAGCAGCCCTTGTAAAATACACAATACTGTTACAAGGAAATTAACAAAACATATTAATATTTTTTCTTAAAATATTTAAAAAGGGAAACACAAAAACAAAGAACTAGTGGGATATGTGACCTTGTTTTTGTGAAACTAATCCATCTGCCCTGTTCAGTGGCAGTGGTTACAATTCTCCGTGTGCTCTCAATGTGTTCACCAAAGACTTTTGATGAAGTTTTACTCCTCCTGTACTTTATCCCTCACAACTGTTCACAAATTTGCATACTGCCAAAAACTGAGGACATGAATAAGGCATGGTTGTGAAGGGAAGGATATTTTTCTCTGGTGAGAGGTCTTGTGAAAGTCTGGTAAAGAGACATAATCAGATTTTTGAATTGAATATCTGATTGCAATCCTATACATCCCATTTGAAAATATGCAGGTAATATATTTATATTTATACCAACTGAAAATTGTGTTGCAAACTTAAATTGATGTCTTTGCAATCCTAAAACCTATTCTCAAACCTCTTTATCAAAACAAAAAGCACAACTGAGTATTCTTCACTGTTCAGAGCACAGCCTTCAGCCAGTGTTATCAAAATGCATATAATTATTTGCCACCACTTGAGTCAGCAATGCACAGCACCGCCGTCCCTGTGCCGTTTTCAGTCAGCAGCGTTAATAGCACACCTAAGGTTTGGCTGTCGCTGAGCCATGAGTGCGTGCCTGGGGACAATCCTTGGGGAAGAGCCGCAGGGGGCAGTGGGTGAGTGGCACTACAAACCATGCTGGGCCACATGCAGCCCACAGGCAGTGAGTTGGACACGCCTGACAGCTCAACCATCAATCCATCAGCACCATGCCTACTAAGCCACATCACTCAGCGCCACATCTACACATTTCTTGAAAGCTTCTAGGGATGGTGACTCCACCACTTCCCTGGGCAGCCTGTTCCAATGCCTTATCACTCTTTCAGAGTTTTTCCTAATACCCAACTCAGATTTCCCCTGGCGCAACTTGAGGCCATTAGCTCTCATTCTATTCATGTTATGTGGTAGAAGAGGCCTAACCCCTCTTCACAACCTCTTTTCAAGCAGCTGTAGAGAGTCATAAGGTCTTCCCTGAGCCTCTACTTCTCTTTTTCCTACTCTTACCCCCAGCAAGTACGCAGGGGGTGCACAAAAAGATAAAAGGGGAAACCCAAATGGTGTCCATGCCATATGACATAATGCTCTACCATAAAAGCTCAGGGAATGAAGGAGGAAAGAAGGATGTTTGAGGTTATGGCATTTGCCTTTCCAAGTAACCACTGCACATGCCTGCCAATAAATGAATAAACATCCGCCTTCTGATTGGAAACAGTGAATAAATCCTTTATTTCCCTTTAACTGAGCATGTATTTTTGTTTCACTTATTAAACTATCTTTATCTTGACCCACAAGTTTTCTTTCTTTGCTTGTCTGATGCCATCCCCCATCTTGAGTAAGCAAGCAGCTTGGGTGGGTGCTCAGTTTCTGGACAGGGTCAACCCATCACATCGACAATTTCTCAGACTCATATTGTTGCTTTAAAAATCATTACAACTAGTATTTTGTTAATCAACATTTTTTCCTAAGAAAACCTCTGAAAGATTTTTAAAGGCTCTACTTGAATCTTTAGATCAGACAAGCACAAATGTGAGCAGATACAGCAAACAGACTCAAAAGAACATCGGTACTGTAGAAAAGAAATTCCGGGCTTCAGTTTAAATAATACAAGCAAAGGGTAAATAAGTGCAGATCCCATTACATTAAAATGAAAGAAAATTTCTACTTATCAAGAAAAAAAAAAAAAAAAGGCTTTTTTCTTGTCAAGAGACAAATTACCTTCATCGAGGGAAGCCAGTTCTTGTCATCTCTTCAGGAGGGCCATCAGCAGGCAGCTCCCCTGCACTGCAGCCTGGGCCATTGGCGAGTGCAGTATGCATCTTCTGCAGGCCATGGCTCAGGTGATCTTCCTTGCCCTGTCTCTGCTGGGCATCACCCAGAAGCCACAGCTGAAGACTGGCCACATAGACACAGACACACAAGCACATGCAGCAGCGTGCAGAGCAGCTGAGGCAGGACATGGCTCAGGTGCTGCATGAGATTGAGCAAATGAGTCAGGAGAAAAGTGCGGTGGCCAAAGGTGCCCTACTGCTTGCTGCCCTGTAACAGCAGCAGTTCTAGGCCTTTGCTGGGCTCCTTGTAGTGCTCTTTGGGCTCTGCCAACAGCTTAGGAAAAGGAGCTGTGAGCCACAGAGCAGCAGCAAGCAGGGCAGCTCCACAAGCACGGAACAGGACAAGGATGATGGCAAGGTAGAAGACGACAGTGACTCAACACATGGGATCTGGGCATAATTTCTGCAGATCACCTTCAGTGCCCAGTGCCATACATGGCTGACAAGTGTGAGGTTATGGAGCAGCTACTGGTTGGTGTTCTTGGGACCTGCCAAGAAACACCTTCAAGCCATGGACACAGCTGGCTGTCAGTGGCTTGCATCCTGGAAGATTAGACTGCCCGAGAAGACAATATCCTCTACCGCGTGCTCAAGTCCAAGGTATCCCTGCGGGCAAACCTTCCACCAGGAGCTGGGTGACACATTGGACACGCTGGTGCAGAAGTCCCGCCTATGCGTGACACTGGAGTCAAGCTGAATGAGGGGAAGGCTGCTGGCGGACATGCTGTGCTTTCTCCACCACATACATGACAATCTGGGAGGAAAATGTGAGCCCAGCCTCCCTGTTACCTTCTGCAAGAGCTCCTACCTGAACACTGAGGAAACCATCTCTTGGTTCCAAACCTTGCTGAAAGAAGCCTGTGAGGTTCTGCTTCAGTCACATCACTGCTGCCTGACTGTGCTGCCCTCTCACCTCTCCTACAGCAACAGGATGACCCGTGCCTCCACTAGTGCACTATCCATTGAGATAATGCTTGGGGTGCAGCTCAATGACTCAGACACCTTCTGTGAGCATGGAGTAGGTCACAGTCAGATTCACCAGCAGCACAGCACGGCCAGAAGACTTTGCTGCAGCAGAGATGCAGTTTGTTGGACACAAAGCCAGGCACGCCCAGCACCACAGCTTCCACCTCAAATGTCCGTAGACTTGCACCCATCTACTGGTGACCAAAGATTTTTCCCACAAGCCTTGAAGATATCTGTAATTCACCACCTGATTACTCTGCTTAGCCTGGAGCAAGAAGGGACTGCCCCTGAAGCTGGATCTCCTCTGGTACCTCTGCTGCAGCCTGGAGAAGAAACGCCTCAACCATTCCTCTTAGGCAATGACAGAATGCCCAAGGAAACTGCATGGTCCCTGACCTCCCGAACAGCCAGACCACTCAACCTCTTCCAATACCTGGCGTAGGAGATGGCCATCCACACAAGTTTGAGGAGCTATGAGATTGGCTGATGAGAAAGCCCTTCCTCCGCTCACGCTGGAATAGGACTTTTCACACAGAGATGTGTTTGCAGGGCTCACTGCTGGTAGCAGATGATGACCTGCTACCAGAAGAAAGAATCAAACAATACGTGGGAGATGAAAAGGAAAAACAAAGGCCTGTGCAGCATCCCATTGCCAAGAGACAACATTTTCTCCTCAGGAGGTTTCCCCAGCACAGCATCCAATGATGACTGCGGTACTGCAAATTGCACAGTCATAAATTTTCACTCTCTTCCCCTCACACAGCCTTGCATGGCCTAGGTAGCCATTTTCAATGGTCCAGACATTTCCCCTTGGAGCTGTGATTGCATAGGAAACCAAGGGAGAGGCACTGCCCATTGGCCTCAGTGTGCTTGCCAAGGGCAGGGTGGAGAACCTGACATCCCAGAAACTCCCTGGGCACTGGTGCCGCAGGACAGAGCACACTGGGCACACAGAAGATGCTGCCCAAGACTGTGGGAGATACCTCCACACATTTTCTCCACAGCTAATCCATTCTGGGGAGATGGACCTCATGCAGCTGAGGAAGATGTTGCATGGTTCCTGCAGTAGAGATGAGCGTTAGCACCCAGGCAGTGACCACCCCAACTCCTGGAGAGTCCACTTCCCCGGGAGATTCACCACACACATGAGGAAAAAAAAAAAATCCTGTTTAATGACTTATTTTTATGACAAGGTTACCTATTTAGTTGACCAAGCAAAGCCAGCTGGTGCCATCCTTTCGAATTTCACAAAGCTTTCAATACTGCTTCTCACAATTATCCTTCTGAGCCAACAGCATACAGCTAGATGAATATGTAAAATAATGGGCTAACAATTAGCCTGAGCTCAAAGCATTGCTATAGTAAATGAGTTTACATCAGGCTGGCAGCCAGTCACTGATGGGGTTCCAGAATGCTCCATTTTAGAGCCAGTTCTCTTTAATGCTTTTAAAAATGATCTGGAGGCAATACTCAAATGCACACTAAGGAAGTTTACAGGTTATTCTAAATTAGGAGGAGCTGTTGAATCCCACAAGCATAGAGAGACCTTACAGAGAAGTACTGACAAATTAGAGGGCTGGGTAAATACCAACTGCATGAAATTTAACAATTCCAAGAGCCAGATTCTGCATCTGGGATGGGGCAACCCTGGATCTGTGTACAGACTGGGCAACATAAGGCTGGAGACCAACTCCATGGAAATTGATCAGGGAGTTCAAATTTTGGCTTGCCATTCCATAGCTCATCACTGGCAAGCTTGCCTTTTCATACTTTATCAATCAGCCCTACTAACTCCTGCACAAAAATCCATTTTCCCCTCTGAGAAATGTGCATCTCACCAGGTGCCCGCAGGCCTGGCATTGTGTAGACCATCCCACCATCAAGAAACCCAAATTACTGCCAATGATACCAGCCTCGGAGCCGCGTCTTGATCAGATGGGTCTGCCTGTTCCTTTCAATATATTTCCCTGCTACTAGAAACATTACCTGTGCCCTGACCCTTTAACCAATCACCTCAAGGCCATGAAGTAACTTTGGACAGCTCTTAGAATCACAGGATCACCAAGGTTAGAAAAGACCTCTAAGACCATCCAGTCCAGCCGTCCACCTGTCACCAATATTTCCCACTAAAGTATTTCCCACACGTCCCTCAGTACGAAATCTAAACATTTCTTTAACACCTCCAGGCACTCCACTATCTCCCTACCTGGGCAGCCCGTTCCAGAGCCTCAACGCTGGCTTGGAGAAAAACTATTTCCTAACGTCCTATTTCCTTCCCTGGTGCAACTTCAGGCCATTCTCTCTAGTCCTATTGATAGTTTTCCTATTGATAGTTTCATAGTATAAGAGGCCAACTCCCACCTCACCACAACCTCCTTTCAAGTAGTTGTAGAGAGTGATGAGGCCACCCCTGAGCCTCCTCTTCTCCAGACTGAACAATCCCAACTCCCTCAGCTGCTCCTCGTAAGACTTGTGCTCCAGACCCCTCACCAGCTTCACTGCCATTCTCTGGACACGCTCCAGGACCTCAATGTCTTTCTTGTAGGAAGGGGCCCACAACTGAACACAGTACTCAAGGTATGGACTCACCAGGGCTGAATACAGAGGGATGATCACTTCCCTGCTCCTACTGGCTATGCAATTTAAGCCAGAATACCATTGGTCCTCTTGCCCACTTCGGCACACTTCTGGCTCATGTTCAGCTGAGCATCAACCAACACCTCTAGGTTCTTTTCCTCTGCACAGTATTCCAGCCAATTTGTCCCAAGCCTGTAGCACTGCGTAGGGTTGTTGTCTTGGACTTCCTATTGTAAATTCATCAGAGTTGATATGAAGAAACAACAATTAATTAGAGAGATATACCAAGCTAGTGAGATTTTTAGTAACACCTCTTACCCTGGTCCCAGGGTGGTTGCAGACTTCCCTACAGGCCAGGTCTGGCCAACATACTACACCCTCTGTTCCCCTCCGAGAAGTCACCTATGACATCTCTGTTCTCCTCAGAGATGGCCACCTATGATGACAACCCCTCTTTTTGTCTCGATGGATGTAGTCAGGATGCAGAAGGCAGGCTGATTAGTCCTAGGTGACTCTTCCAACCCGGATGGGCCTTCATCCACATCATCATTTACGTTCCCATCAAGTTCCTGAGCCTCACACCTGCTCTAAGTTTAGGAAAAGGCAGGCAGGCTGAGCAGCTCTCCTGCCTGGTCCCACCCCCCCCACGGCTGTGTTCCCTACTGCCCTCAAACACTAAGGGAGGCCCTGTCAATACACACGCTGCATCCTGAAGCCTGGATGGCCGCGTCTTCCCTCGGCTTCTGCGGCTGAAGAGGCCGCGGAGCACACAACTTTCTACTCCCTGCTCCCCAGCAGCCGCAGCCGCATGTACTGCAGGAAATGGCTGCCGCGCTGCCGGCCCCGCCCCCCCCACCGCAGCCGCTGTCGGAGCGCTCCCGGAGCCTCCCCGGCGCAGCGGCGGCCCTGCAGGCTGCAAGAAGCTAATCAGGGAGCGTCGGAGTCAGGCGTATGGCTTATATGCAAATTTTCAGTTTAACAAGGAATCTGTTCCCGGTTCACTCAAATTAGAGCCATATAAATTGATTTGCTCACTAGATAATAATATTTCCTGTGCAAAGCCTTGTATAAATGTAATCGTCTTTATTTCTAAAAACCCTTGACGAATAATTGCTCCTGTGACACCATTAGAATGGCAGAGAAGTCACCTACTGAAAGGTTCGCCAGTGAGTGTGAGGCTAGATAGTTTTTGTACATTTTTTGCAGTTCAGTATCCAAAATTATTTAGTAGTATTTAGCAGTAACGACTCATCTGTACTCTGTATAGTAGTGTGTTCAGTGGAGAAGGGGACGAAAGAAGTGGATTAAGACGTACCACTTTAATTAGCAGAATGTCCCCAAGAACGGGAATATAGAGCTGCTTTTGAATCCCCTTCTGATTTACAGTCTGGAGGGGATCGATAATACCTGCACAAAAAAAGAGAGTACCATAGAAAGTGTCTCTGTCAGTGCCTGTTTGTGTGTTGTCACTATGGGTGAGTGCCTGGTTGCTGTTCTGATGTGTGTCTATTCTCCAACAGATTGAGGCAGCAGAGGTTAAGAGTCAGGTGTACAACATATATCTATTTTAATGTATGTCATAGTTCCTGACGGATCTGAAAGCTTTTCTTTACCACTGTGCTGTTCTGCGTATTACTCCAGCGTGGAGTAATTTGTGAATATTTCATCTTTGTATATTAAGATCCAAACACAATTAGTTAATAAACATAAATGAGTACAATTATTCCTTTAGACCATAAGCTGTTGGCCATCTGGATGAATATCGGGGCTGTGGATTTGCATTGTTGTCACATTTTAGGATTGCAGTGCTTTTAGTATTACAGGCAATGTATTGCCTTCACAATCCCTATTATTGTTTCCAGTTCAGTTCTAAAATCTATTTTAACATTAGGGTGGAGGCTGTAGCTTGATTATTCCCTGTTCAGAATTCTCTATGGACTACTCACTGACTGTAGGAAGGGAAATTAACCTTGCTAAACTAAATTAATCGTCATGAACATTGCTTTATTCCCTCTGTCCTTCATCCTACAGCCATAGCTTACAGATAACCCAAACAGAATACTCAGGTGAATGCAAAATATTATTTTTCCTTCCAAACATGATAGATGCGTACCAAGGTACTGCTTTCTGTTTTCAGTAGGGTTGTAAAAATAACTGGCCCCTAAAGAGGCATGATCTGGAATGTAACAGTCTCTTTCAGACTTTGATTTCAGTTAAGAGTACCTCAGAGTTCTGGTCAAAGTATATTAGCAACTTGATTAAATTTCTCTCTGTTTCTCTCAGACAATGCCCTTAACGGCTTCTGTTGTTCCACTGTATTAAAGGCTCATCAGAGTTATGGCTCCTGACTTAGAGGGTATTAATCACCACTGGAGAGTACCACCAGTGTAAAGTCACAACATTACTGATCTACTTCTCCTGCCGTGTTTTATGAAGAAGGTCAGTATTACAGAATCACAGGATCACGGAATTGTAGGGGTTGGAAAGGACCTCTATAGATCATTGAGTTTAACCCCTTGCTAAAGCAGATTCCCTACAGTAACTTGCAATGACTAAGATTATTGAATTATAATTATTAGCTTTATTGAATTGGCATTTGTAAGACAGCAGTCCTAGACTTAAATTTTTGAAGTGTCAAGGACCTGTTGCTACTAACTGGATATGTGATGACAGTTTCAAAATTCCCTGCAGGTCTTCTTATTAAGATATATAAATGTCGTTATTGTACTTGTATGTGATCTAGAAAAAAACAGTAGTTTCATAGATGCATTAGGTCATTAAAAATGATATCATTATTAACTATACACATTTTTTCGTTTCATTTATATTATATTGGTAGAGCCATATCCATTGATACACTGGTAAATAAAAAGGTATGTACACATAGTAGCTTGATATTCACGTGGGGGAAAAAGCTGATATTGCCCAGATTATACACGAGTAAACTCTGTTTATATTTAGTCTGATGGGACCTTTGGCTGCAGAAATATGAAGTTAATGTGAAAGCAGAGTTCTGGATTATGATTATTAAAGCAGTAGGTGAGCAGACTCGACTGTATACGCTGATTAAATTGTAGATGTGCTGCTTCTACTAGATAGATTTCTTTCTGAAAACAGGTAAATGTTACTAGCTATTCCTGATTAACAACATAGCTATGTGTATTAAAAATACTTCTTAGATGTAAGCCTTCAGAAAACAGCATATGGGAAACTAATTTATGGTTATGGAATTGGAAAAATGATTTAGTCTTGTGTTTTTAGATACTTAAGTATCATTGTAAACCAGAAAACTTCACCTAGTGAAAGTTGCGCCAACGAGTTTGAGGTTGGCTAGTTTCTGTACTTTTTTTGTATGTTTTTTTCCCCCTGTCTTTTTCACACTTTGTTGTTTATCAAATACAGTCATAAATTTAATGATTAATCATTTGATATGAGCCATGGTGACCTTTTTAGTGAGCAGTAGCACTACTTGTTTTATGCTTTAGGATGGTAGGCCATTTTTTATTTATCATTTACTTTCTTAGTAACGGATTTAGGAGAGATGTTTATCAGGACAGTTAGTAACCCTAGGGTTCTATTGGTTAAGAAAACAAACCAGAACAAAATTATAACATCCCAGCATGCTTTTGATCAGCTGCAGCATGCTCTCTGTGGACTCAGAGAACATGCGTCTTTGCCAAGAACATCTGGCTTTTGAAAAGCTGATAATAAGTTTGGGATTCCTTTAACAAAAACAGAAATGAATTGTAAACCCAGGAGTAACATGTAGTTTTTTCAAAGCAGCATCAGTTTAATTTTGCTTGGGGCTGAAGAGCAGAATGATAAGGACTTACCAGTAAAGCTGCCTAAACAAATTATGCAGTAGACACATGTAGTTCTGCATACACCAGAAAAACCCCAGAAGTTTCAATTTGCAAAATATGTTGGCACCTGTACAATGTGAACATGAAGCAGTGAGATAAATTTTTGGATTTTTGAAAACTTTTTTTTTTCCCAGTTCTCTAGGGATTGACCTAGTTATCAGTTTATGCATATATAATTCCAAAAACATGATTAACTTCAAGGAGGGTTTACTCATTTGATTTAAGTCCATCGTGTCACTGAAGTAATTTTCTGAATCAAGGTCCACATTTTGTGACAGCAATAATATCCATACTGTTTCCAGCTGTGGTGCAAACATGGTTAACTTGACATTATAGCTAAGAAGTCTTTTAGTTTAATTCATACTACACTGTGTAGCTACCAAAATCTAATGACCTTTTTTCATTTTCCAAATAATAATTAAAATTCTTAGACCATTATCAAGTATATTTTGTCTTCCTTGAGGTAGAACGCATTGTCTTCTGATGATTATGCTTAACTTTCCCCGAAGTCCAGACAAGCAGAAGATAAATGCAACCAGGACAAGGGAGCAAAGGTTTGTGTTTTCTCCGTAACACAGAGGTTGTCATTTTCCATACCAGTGAAATAAGTGGCAGAATGACTCATCAACCAGATACATTTAATTTTCTGAAGTATCTTATCAGTAAAAGAAACAGACTAAAATATCATCTGTGCATACAGATGAGTAATTCTGTAGTTTTGAGGTCCTTAATTTTGCACAGATGTATGCTAAGCAGCAGTATTATAAGGCCTCAGCGAAAGGGAAAACTGATCTTTTCTCTATGAATACATAAGGTTGTCCTTGCTATATCCTCCTGACATATACCATGTGTTTTTTTGGAGAGCAGAATGAAGGCTGACTGGAAGCAGGTCTTGTGTGCTGCAGGAAAGCTAAAATTTGTTGTTCAGTCCCAACATGCTGCTACCTGAGAGGACACAGGCATACGTCTTTTGGGAAGACAAGAATGAAACAGGTATAATTACATATATTGTCATTTATATGACAGTAATCCAGTTCTTGCTTGTGTGTGAGCAGTACTTCAAAGACCTCAGTGAAATCAGTAGTCAAATAGCTGTTGTAAATTAGCAGTAGTTTGTGAATATAGATGAGAATTTTGTTTGTTTTATATGTTCATTGGTTGTATGATTTTAACATGAGCTGTTTGGAGTAATTAGGTGTACACTGCATTTGGGAGAATGCTTAAGACTGTTAATGTTTTGAACAAGTGATAAATTTAAACTATGTTAATAGGATTTATTTACTATCCAGCGATAATTTTGTTTCCTTGCTTGCCTTCTTTTTCCAAATGTGCAGCAAGATCCAGTGGTTTTGTGTTTTTTCACAGAATCTCAGAATGAAAGTCAGTGAGCTATCCCTTTTTTAAAGATTGGTGTATTCTTCATTTACATAATTGAGTGAACTATGGCTTGTGGTATTTTAGTAGGAAAAGATCATAAAGAATATTTACATATTGAGGGATTTGAACAATTACGATCAACGTCTTATTAAGTTTCATAAGAACTTAACAGAACTTATTTTCTGTGATGATCATAACACCAAGTTCCTTAATGCTACATTCATACTCTAATTGCTGTCATTCTGTTTGCATCTCATTACCTTTGTTGTGTTTTTCATTCCAGTTTTGATCATTCAGCTTGATGAAAGTTCAGCATAGTACTGGCATATATGTGTAACTTTTAAGCATTGATTTATTTGTCATGGTTTTATGATTTCCATTATCAGTATTCCACCTCATAACATCATGTAGTACACTGGGAGTTAAAGAGTTAATGAACCAGTTCTGTTCATTAATTTTGTCTATAGTTTGTCTATAGTTCCAGGTATACCTTTCTCAGAAGAGAAGAACAACAGCTCCCAGAAGACTTCATTATTCCATTCACCTTTCCCAGGGTATGGGTCTGTGGGTCCTCCCACCACATTAGTCGTGGAACCAGGCCGAACTGGGTCAGAACTTTGACATTATCTTATTAGCTGGTTGCACTTTAGCTCTTGTTAACAGTCCTCCCCATTCAACAGTATACACAAATATGCAAAGTTTTCCTCATTATGTTGGAATGAATGACTGGCTTGGTGTCTTTAACATAACTTTTTCATTAGACCCCGCTAAGGAACCTAACCAGGTTTGATGTTTGAAGTCCTGACCTGGGACAGCATAAGTCCATTGGAAAATAGAATTTATAACATACTCTGTAAATATAATCAATAATGCAGATTAAAAAAAAGGAGTAGGAAAAAAGAGTACAATATCAAAGATAGGGTGATTCTGTAATGCAAATTTAATCAAAGTCTTCTGATTTTTCCTTTAGAGAGAATGGAGCAGTCTGTAAAATTATCTTTCTTAAGTGACATAATCTGCTGGCTGTCGCGGCAACACTGATACGATTACAATTTCAGGTTTTTTTTGTTTTGTTTTGTTTTTTTCTTCTACCCCACAATGGTTAATATAGCTGTTTGGAAAATCACAAATTAGATCAGGGTACTGATTTCAACCTCAACCTTTGATTCACATCAGATTTATTAAGAAAGAAAGTAAAGAGACTGGACATGCAGAAAGGAATGAGAAGCGTTAAGTGAAAGAAAGGAATTCATTGCAGTTACTACAGAAGACACCCACAGTGGCAAAGAAAGGGGACGGGTTTTTTGCTTTAATGTTTTCATATCTGTCTGTGATTCCTACTCTTTCATTTTTTAAACAAAATTTAAAACCAGTGCAGAAGTGGAAGGATATTGTATGTCTGTTGACAGCAGCAAGACACAAAATATATGTTCCCTCATAGCCTACTCTTTGGATCCTATGGGATATGGCTTCTCACACCGGTACCACCTATCAAAGTTGTCATCATAACTGGTAATTTTTGTCAGAGTGAAAGAACATATGGATTGCCACATTGGGTTAGCCCAACCAGGGATGCCTAAGACTGCCTTGTGTCCAGCAGTAGGCAGTGGTAAACGGTTAACAAAGAGGAGAGGATCAGGATGGTATGATACCTTCCATAAACACTCTTTGCAGTTTTCAGTAAATTGCAATTCAGAAACTTCCAGAGGTATTTTTGTATGCCATGGCCCTAGGTATATGGAACTGTATGATGTTTGTCATTTTTGTTTAGATGTAATACACAATACCGTGTCTCAAGACCATTAAGAAATTAATCTTGGGTTCAGCAAGTTAGAGCCAGAAAGCTAATGCCACACTGTGGCCTTGAAATAATACCTTTGACATTATTTTTATAATGAAACAAAAATCCTTTTAAGGTATACCTGTGTCAATCATTGAAGGATACTTTCGGTATTTCATCTTAGCAGCACTTGTGTCTGTAAATGAATATTGTAATTTAAAGCATATAACAATAGACATAGTATGTAATAATCACATTGGATTAGTTTATGATAGAAAAATAATAAAAATAATGAATGATAAATAATAGTAATATCAGATAGAATAAACAAAGGCATTCTCCCGGACCTTGTACACCACCAGTTACACTTCATATTTTGAATCTGCAGGGAGGAAATATTTATTCTTCCCAGTCTGTGCTGGTATGAGGGAAGTCAGCTTTTGTGATTCTGGGAGCAAGTGACTGTTAGCATCATCTAAAGCTAAGTATAAATTGAGTGGCTAAAATGCAAGCTGCCACATGCAGTTTACCAGTCTGCTGCACTGAACTATTATGCTCTGCTACAGCCCTTTAATGGCAGTTTAGTGATTAGAAATAATGTTATTTGCTGCACATACAGTGACACAGTGGCTCTGTCTAATTAAGGCAATATTAGAGAACTGTTCTCTTGGTTAGTGGTAAATGACAATTTTCAATGTGGGGTGTTCCCATCTTCAAAAAATACAGTGGAAAAATGATTCTACCTCTAGGCACAATAGCTTTTTCTTTCATTAGGCCCACTGCTGTTGGACATGCTTGAATTAAACTACTGGAAGTTTTCTGTGGGAACACTGGAGGAACTGCAGGGACAGTGTAAGGAGAACAGCGTTTGATAGCATCCCAAAGGTCAGGCAGACGGGAATCTACAGCTCAAGGCACCATGCTGAGCCCACCTCAAAGGTCATGAGAGCTCTTTGTTGCACCCTTAGTTTAGCAGATAATCCATAGCATTCCAGAAGCCGTCATTTCAGGAAAGAGATCCTCCATTATTTTAAAAAATACAGCACTTCCTCTGCAGACTCAGTACTGAAAATGACTGAGAGCACAATGAAAAAGTCCAGCTATAGTATGAATCATTTACAGTGATATGCTGAATTCCACAACACTTATTTCATTTGTTAACCACTTTCTTCTGTGCTTCTTCAGATTTGCATTGTATACCACAGCTGGACTTAGTGAGTTAAGAAGCAGAAGCCTTACATACAATTTAGAATGTGGATGTAAACCTTTGCTGGATGTCTGGTCCTCAGTCACCTGAGAAGTACTAAATCTTTAACTAGCTTTCCTGTGTTCCATTTTTCTATGTGTTACAAGGTTTGTATAAAAGAGACTATTAATGTCTACATTTCTTTAAGGATAATATTGATATATTGTTCTTCCTTTCTAACATTTCAGTTTCTTATTAGAATTGAGTACTTCAGTTAAAGAGAAGAACAGAAAAATACTACAGAAACTGACCGTACCAATGATTCTTCCACACATATTGTGTGTCACTTCATTAAAATGTGCTATCTTAGGACTTAATCTCCATCCTCCAAATCCCGCATTACAATCATAAGGTGTCCTGAGTATACTACACATTCTCAGAACTTTATATTAAGTTGTATTTTTTTTTTTTCAGGGTCTGGTAGGTGGGTTGTTCATTTGTTTGCTTTCCCTGTATTGCAAGACTTCAGGTCCAGGAGATCACTGGCCTCCAGTTCAAGGGGGATTTCTGGGGAGTCTTTTCTATTTGTGTTTATATATATTGAATCTGTGCTTTCAAAGTCTTTTTCTCCTCTGAACACTTTCTTTCATAAGCTTGCATGTGTTTCTTCCATTGTAATAACATATTTCTTTGCGACTAGAACCCAATGGGACATGTACAGCTAAATAGCAATTTTCCGATAGAGAATAGAAAGCAAACAGAAACTTACTAAAGCAAATCTTGGTTTAGATGTTGCTTGAACTACTTCTAAAATCAAAGGGGAAAAGACATATATTAAGTTTTTCCCTGTTAAATTACTTGAAAGTCTATCTGCAGGCTCAGCACAGATTCTCAATAGCAGTTGAGCAAGATATTTCTGGTGAAAAGGAACATTCAGAAGCATTAATACAAAAACAACAAAAGCCACTGTGATGAGGTTATGAATGATTTAGTGAAATAGTAAGTTGAGTGTGCTATGAGTACTTTTGCCTTCTCTCACATAAGTATAAATTGGGGCAATTTCACTGCAGTAAAAACAGTCTAGAAAAGCGAGGACATTAACTTGTAAAGAAGCTAGTAAGGTAGCGTACCCATACCAGCTGAGCATTTAGTGATTTTTTTTTAATATGGAGTGAGAAGCCAAGTTTGTCTGTGTGTATAATAACTGTAGATTCTTTGTTTTTGTTTTTTTTTCAGCATTCTCATATAGGTTCTGGTGAAGCGTCTCAGGAACATCATTTCTTCGTTAGAAACAAGATACACAAAGATTGTGAATACTTGGAGACTGCATTTCATAGAGCAGCTCCGCCTTAGACAATCTCATCTCCTATTGATCTGCAGTCCTTTTCTTAGATTATGTTCATGTTCCAGAGTTGACTTGTATGCATCTTTTTGCGCACATGTATATACCACAATTCATTGCTACCTGAGTGTTGCACACTTGGAAAATTCACCCATCATCATGGCTGTCTGTTCCAGAATAGCAACAGAAATTACTGTTTTTCATCAGCTGATACCTGAACAAAACATAAGTCTTTCCAGGGTAGGGAAGCTGAACTGGTAATTCTGAGCACTGTACATCATTTATTCAAGACACTAACACCAGTATTTCACTTGAAAGTATTTTAGCAGGAAAAATAGTATGTACAGTAGACTGAAACCAGTAATCAACTTTCTGGATATCAAAAGGCCCTTTAACCAATATCACTGACTCTGATTTTAACATGGCTTAGAGTTGTTGTCAGATTTCAGCCTTTATTGCATCATGGTCTCTTTAAAATGCCTGGGCTCTTTTTGTTACCAACCTTTTCACTGGCTGAAGGTTTGGCTTTTTACTCAGTCATCTGCTCAGAACAGTTTGCCCTTAACTGTCCATAAAAGTTAAATAAACTCCAGGACTGCCATTTGCACATTAACTGTAATTTATCAGGTTGCTTTTGGATTCTCAGTCAGTACTTTAAACTCACTATTTTCCACAATAATAGCGACAATAAGAAAATCCCGTTGTCCAATAAGAAAACCAAATTGTCCTCAACATTGTATTTTCAGAGACAGAGGGATGAAAGTGAAAACACTGAGGCACACACATCTCCTGCCCCAAACTGTGGCACTAAACCCCAGTGTCACAAAGTGATGAGAAGCTATGTGCTGACAGCTTCCACTCTTCTTTCCAAAAAAATCAGCATATAAATGACATACAGAGATATATCAGTACTATTGCACCTGCACAGGGCAAATAGTTAGCATGTACACAGCGAATCTGACACATCCTGATCCCAGTTTGACTCTGTGAATAATCTTCTGTGAAACAGATACTCAAGGGGCTCAAGTGTATTATTACATGGAGCTAGCACTGTGCCAGACATGCATGGCAGGGCTGGAGCACTCTGGCACATTTCTGTGCACATGCTACACATTTGAACTCTGCCATCTGTTCAGGACATAAGGGCCTTGAGCAGGTTTTCCAAACATCTGGAAACTTTGGACTAAAGGACTGAAGTGGATGGTGTTAATAATAAAGAACTACAGGACCCTTAGTCTTTGCCTCAGTCTACAAAATTCTATTCCTCCACATGAGCTCAAAATGCTACATGAGTTTGGTTGTAAATGAATAGCAGGTGTTTTCTTCTGACAGCTTACAAGCATTTCAAAAGTCATGTTACTTAAAAAAACAATGCATGATTTATATTTCATGAGGCATTATATCTCATTATTCCCTAGCAAGATGCATGAAGAGACCAAATCCTCTGAATGAATTCTGCGGTGGAAGCTAAAAGGATTCCATTTTTTTTCATGGGTAACCTGACCTATCTCTTTCCTAGAAAACAGTGGTTTGTATTCATCAGCAGAAATTTTTCAAGGTTATAGATAGATTCAGATGTTCAGTTTTTTTTTTTTTTCATGTAACATTCATGAAGTCTATGGAATGATGCTAATTTCTCTTAATATTTTGCTGTATTCCCATCTCAGTACAATTAAGAAACATACTCAGTGTTTTCAAATCTTCTCTGGTAAGAAGTCTTTTCATAAAAATAGTGTGAGATACTAAGTGAGACCCATATATGTATAATACGTAGTACTGATGTACCTAGATGTCTCAACTCTGTAATGGGCCCTTTGATTGCACTCAACAGGTGAGCTCTCACAGTTTTACCATTGCTTGGTTCTCCCCTGTTGTGAAAAAACAGCTGTGTGGTGCTCAGCTGCCAGCCAGGTTAAATCGCTACGGTCATTTTGTTGTCCAGTATGGCCTCTGAATCCATAAACCACAAGACCAAGAGTCTTGTGCTCTGCTAAAAAAAATAGGGAGCACTTCAAGAATTTGCATGTCATCTTTGTGCAGGGGCCATTCTTTTCTTCTTTTCAAATCATTCATTAGGTTTCTTTGGATCATTCTACAGTCAAGAATATAGAGTATGGCATTGCAAAAAGCAGGATCTTCTGGAACTTAGTAAATGAAATACAGATTTATTTATGTGGGAAAGGGTGACTAAAGCCAATTTAGTGAAGTAAGTTTGTAAAGAAACAAACTTTTTTGCTTGTTTGAAACAACCCTTCCATTTACACAGAGTTATGGATAAGTAATTGCTTTGAGGAAATTGAAAATTCAACAATTGGTCACTGTAGAATAGATTACTTCTGAGATTTTTTTCAGTTTTTAATCCAGAAAGGCCTCCGAAATTCAGTTCAGATCTGACATAACTCAGTGACTTGCTAGAAGTGCTTTACAGTCTCCACTTGATGGTTTGATATCCAGGGATGATCCACAAAATTTGCCTGAATTTTCACATGGAAAATTTGGCATGCATTTTTCTCCTGAGATCTTAAAGGTGGCCAAGGGGATGAAACTTTCTTAATTCCAGCCAGCTGGGCTACTTGGCAGCTTTGTGCTAAGATGGCCCCAGGGACTTGCTGGAAGCACTTGTTAGAAATTTACCCTGTAAATGAGGAGAGGACCAGAGTCACACCTCTCGTTTTGTAGCACATAAAGAATTATCTATCTTTTTCATAGCACTTGATGAATTGTCTATGTTAGAGAGCACTTATCTTAAGGTCAGAAATTCAATTTGATATGTTTATTCAATCAATTGGATCTCCAAAACATGCTAATGCTTAAGAGAGTTTAAAGAAATAAGTACCGTTAACAGGCATCTATCTATAAGACCATAACTGATTGCTGAATTGAATTGAAGAGAGGAGGGCTGAATATCTAACTTTTCTCTGAACTTGAATATGACACTAAGTATGTTTGGTTATGGAGCAGTAGCATGAGTACTGAATTGGTTTTTGCACAATAGAATGCAGTGAAGAATATTTTTCTATGGGGAAAAACAGGCAACACAGATTGTAAATTACATAATTATCTCTTAGATAATGAGACTGTTAAAACATAAGTAAAACAAAGTAAAACAAAAAATGCCCACTTAAAAGACTGCTCTCTATAGATACACACATTTAAAACTCATTTGTGAGGCATTAAGAATTACTGAAGCCCTGAAATGTATTTAATATATTTTTTTAATCTTTTGATGGTTTATATAAAATAGACATTACTTTTATTCCAAAAGGTAGTTTGTGTCAAGTTATCAGAGACTGGAGGATAATCTCTTTATTCATGTATTCTTAGACACAGCTGTATCGTTAAAAGCATCTAATCAATTTCTGTAAGATAATTATAAGGAAAAAAAAACACCAGTGTATACTCCTAGAATATCAATTTTGTACTAGTACTAAATTTTGTCATTCTCTAGCTATTTTATTTGCATTGCATGCATACTTATTTATTTCCATCTAACTTAGTTTCTTTACCGTTCTTTTTCATTCACACTCTGTTTTGTGTTGCAAATCTATGTAAAGCAAACTGCATGGCAGAATCATTCCAGTACTAGCAAAATTACTTGTCTTCTACACATTTCTCTGACTTTGTTTATAAAAGTGAAGTTCATATCTGTAAGACATTTGTTTTTCAAGATTGGAAGAAAATATTTAAGGTAAAACATAATGTCTGATGTGGAAATTGCCTACTGCAGAATTCTTCAGGCATTTCAAACAGAAATAAAAGTTTTGTTTGTTTCAAACTATGCCTACTGTGCAGTCCATACAGTTAAATATATTGTAAGCAAAAACTATGTATTTCATACATTTAATGCTTAAATATTTATACTTTTTTATTTATTTTTAGTATAAGTACGCTAGTCGTTTAATATCCTAATCTCACCTTGAAATGTTGTAGTACCTGGAACAGTTTTTGATCATTATAAAGTTATTTCTGTAAAATGTCAGGAACGTGACCAGTTAAAAATTATGAGCAATATGATGACATTAATATTTGTTGAAGAACCTAAACATAGTTAAATTGCATTAAATGGTGTTGCATTAAAAAAAAAAAAACACACTACATTTCTCTCATGTAACAGCAGACAAGAAGAGGAGCTTAAATGTGCATTTTTTACAATTACTAGTGTTTATTGTTTGCGTTTTTTGCAGCACGGGTAAGAGAAAGGCAGCAATAGTGTCTCATGTAAAACCAGAGAATGTCTTCAAGATAATCTTCTCTGTTCCAGATGAGCTGTTGGAAGTGTAGACCTAACTGTGGAGGAGAAATTATTTTGATAATCATTTAATCTATAGATGAAACAAGACAGCAGACTTTTTGGATATAATAACACAGCACAAGTTAATTCTACTATATCCTTAAAATGCTTTGTTTTTCTATCAAAACACTTCTGCAACTATGAAGGTATCCTAATGTTCTTAGTACTAAAGAGATTGTAGTGTCTTGTAGTGTCTTGTGGACCAAATGGCAGTTTTTTTTTAATATTATAGAAAGTGTAATTAAAACTTCAATTCAATGAATGAAGAGGAAGAAAAAAAAAAAGGATCACTATTAATTAAAAACAAGCAAAAAAAAAAAAAAAAAACCCAACACTTTAAATTATCTTTTTTTTAAAAGGGTTTCTGTGCCTTTTAAAGTGAGAATGGCCTCTTCACCACAAGCATTTTCCAAAAAATTTATATTCAGCTATTCTTTGTAGATAGCTGGATCAGGTGAATATGATTTCTACTAAACCAGTAGCTGATTCAGAATTTTGAACTGAAGGACATCGTCAGTATTTTTCTTGGAATGTACAGGATCTGTGGTACACCATGAAATTTGAGAATTTCTGAAGACTGTTTTGTTTCTATACTTTTGTTAGCAACCATCAGTAAAGTCTGCGTGCAGTAGATAAATCTGGTTAGTTAGAATTATCTGTTTAGCAAACACAGACCTATGGAGCTAAGACCAGTGAGCCAGTGAACATCTGTTACACAGGCGTGTACATGTCTGTGCATGCAAGCACACATGCAGATACTGTTTCTAAAACATTTGAAATTAAAATATATATGGATATTCATTACATTTCAAATATGATAATTTTTTTCAATGTTATTTTTGTAGGTGTAGAAACAGTTTACAATATTTCTACTCAGAAAAGTAACCTTGTTGATTTGTCATTCTAGCACTTGGACGGATGTGATAAGCAATTGCATATGACAGTTTTTCTGAAAAGATTTTCAAAAAGCAGTAACTAGAATGCATTGATATAGAGAAAAAGCAGTAAATAACGGGATTAAAATAAATAGCATTTTGAAATCGTAAGGCATGGATACAATAAAGAAATTCAGGAGAAATCGGGCATGAGAACTCACAATTTTGTTTGGAAAATGATCTGTTAGACACTGTCAGTCTTAACCTTACCAGGTATAAATCCAGCTAACTCCACAGGCAATAATAGAACCATTTCAGTCTGTCACAGCTAAAGAGCTAGCTCTAAATCTTTCCAAGCAAATTTTCCTCTTTTAAACTTGTGCTCTAAGTGCACTTTTAAATATGACCATCTGAGCAAAGTCATTTCTCAAACACAGTAGGTTTTAATTATGGCAGCTTAAATTAATTGCCTGGGTAAATTTAAGTCTGTGCTTAATTCCAAATAGTTTCCTGACTCAGAACCATTTCTACTTTATTTGAACAGTCCTTTTTTTACGATTTGCCATGTACCTTGGTGATATTTAATATTTTGTTTGTCATCATTAAGAAATGTCCAGAGCAATGCAAAAATCACGTCCTCCTACTTGTTATACACAGAAGCCCTGACTATTGATCTTGTTCTTATCATGTAGAAATGAACTTTGACAAATTAATTCTGACGTATCTTGTTCCAGCAGTGTAGGGTGAATACATGGCAGTCTTTTCTGATAGAGATTACCGTACTGGTGGCAGAGCTAGGAAAGGAGACTTTGTGGCCATAGTTCATGTGCTTCTGTAAGCAGCCTATGAATCTCCTGTAATTTATTCTATAGAGATACTCTGCAATCCAATAAGAATAATTAAGTGATAATGCACACAGCACACTTCAGGCTACATGTCATAACTGCAATGTACTTGCAGTCTTCTAAGTGAAAAAATGGGATTAGTTTAATGGAGAGGTCTTTAAAATCAGTGTTTGGAGGGACTTCCCACAAAATGGAAGAAGATAGACTGTTTTGTGCGTGACTTGGAAACATAAACAGCGGAAGGAAGGAAAATTTATGAAAATACATAAAATTCAGAGCGAGAGGCTATGGAGGTTATGGAATAGTCATAAAAAAAGAAATGACAAAAGCTGCCTCATTTGGTGCTTTAAAATTAGATTTTACAAGATAATAAGGAAGGGAAAAGAGGGAAACTGATAAAAGGAGCGCTGATTCTTTAATCCTGAGGCTAGCTGAGTTTCATTTATACATCTTAACAGCAGTCACCTAGGCTGATCTAAATTACGTTCATAGCAACAGCTCCCAGAAGACAAGAGTTATGCTCCCTACATTGCAAGGCTGACAAAAGGAACAAAAGATTTTGAAATGAATGTAAGGTTCAACTAATTTAATTCAAATAGATTAGCCATTTGAGAAATGTTTCGCTCTCTGAAGGAGACAGGAAGTACTGGAACAAATTTTTTCTTTAATGTCCTTACTCTCAGTAGAATTTTATCAAATTTAAATTTGGAGTGCACCAGTGCAAGGGAGCAGCGGAGTTCTCACATTTTTCACTGCAGCGAAGTGCTGAGTTTGCTCAAGTCATTGCTGGATTAGAGATTACTTTCCAATTTATGTGAATATATTTTATGATCTATTTTTAATTTATTCCATTCCATTCTTTCAAGCATTACTTAAAAGAAGTTTTATCAGAATCTAGGGAAGTTTGCAAAATCCAATCAAAAAATGAATGGTTATATTTCCATGACTGTTAGTTTTCAGAGGGCCACCCCTGCTCTCAAAAGAAAACTGTAGTATATACAGTGTAAGGATATCTTTCCGCTCAGTGAATTCAATGAATAGTTAGTATGGTTTCAAAAGAAGTTGTGATGAGTTATCATGCTTCACTGCTTCCCTAGACTATTTTGCAGAGAGAATTTGATTGTTTTAGAAAGAAAGAGGATACAATTTACCAAACTTACATTTTCAGAAGATAAGCAATTATAGCAAAAAATCAGTAAAAGCTATCAAACAGCCTTTATTAAGGTAGACGTTATTTTTTACAAAAA
>JACDJE010000198.1:1645595-1658632 GCA_016647715.1 Pavo muticus
TTTTTTTTTTTTTTTTTTTTTAGTGGCAATAAATTCATGCTGATTCTTCTTGAATTATGTTTAGGTTTTACTGATATGAAACTTTAACTGATAATACTAGAGAGATGGCAATAAGTAAGGTGAAATATACATGAATGCATTTAATCATGGTTTATGATTAACCATAAAAAACACTAGGTTTTTGAGCAGCTTATCTTTTTCTAATGTCCTTTATTGTGTCTCCAAGGCTTGGAATTAGGTAAAATATATGCTACTCTTACCATGAATAGAAATTAAAACTACAATTTATTTACAGGACATTTTTATAGCCATATGTATGTGTACTGCTGGTCATAACCTTGTATGAGGCTGAATGAAAATGATTTCACTGTAAAATATGTTGCACCTGATATCATATAGTTTGCAGCAGTACTGTGTAGAATGCATAAAAACAGTCACATACAATGGCTTATATATAATGGAATGCATTTCTATCTATATAACTGTTTTCTTATTGCATTTTTTACAACCTTTATGTTAAGAACTCGGACTTCATAATGTAAAATGTAATATTATACTAGTTTGTAAATAGCTTTTGTTGGAGCTTGGTCTAGTCTCGAAGCTTCCTTTTTTATATTGCCATAGACTGAATAATAAATTTAGGGTCAGACTTCTCTCAGATTAGGTTGTTTGACATTGCATCCAATATCTGATATGCTTAGATACTAGAGAAGAAGCAAGCTGCTAGACTTTCAAGTTCTATAATACCTGAAAGAATGCCCTTAAGGCAAAAATCAGAGTCAAAGAAGTTAAATCTGTTTTGGATAAGTGGAGCAATACCCTGGAGTTGCCAAGGGAGATTTAATTAATAAATACATTAGCTTCTTGTTCTGCACTGGAATATCATCTCATGATCTCTATCAAGAAATTTAACAGCAAAAATTCAAATTGCTTAGAAAACAAGTGTCAATATTTTTGGAATTTAGAAAACAGTTTTCCAACAGAAATAAAGTCACTTCTGAATGGAAAACCCTCAGATGCTGTGATTTAATGTATAAACCAAAGACAGGTGAAAAGTCGTACCTACTACCCTTCACAAAGCATATCCTTACTCTGCTTATCTCCTTCAACTTGATGGTCCGAGACATACAAAGTAATATCCAATTTCTTGTAGAAATTGCTGAATTTCTACTTGTCCGTGACAAAACACTGATCCGAGAAAATAAATTGGTAATAGATAGATAGATAGATAGATGGATACCATATTAAATTTATCCACATGGATAATGTTGGAGTGGAGTCAGTGATCCAGAAAGAAACTTCACCTGACATAATGTCCATTAGGCCTTTCTCAGTCTTAGTGTTCAGAGTACCAGAAAACTATGAGAGCAAAAGCAGTTGCAGGCAGATTTTATTTTTTCTTCCTCTTCAGCTTTTATACTGTCTCTAATTGTAATTACCTTCCTGAAATTCTTTTTCTTCTGCCTTTGTCTTCTCTGTTTATTAGGTCATTTCATTATCAGTTTAGTTTTACTTTGTCTGTTCTCTTCCCTTACTTAAAATTTTCCTTTCTGTCATGTTACTCTGTCATGTTCAGTTGTTCAAGAATCATAATCAAACATGTCATCACATTATACAACTGACTAAAATTTCTGGAATATGATCAACTGTTGCAAAATACATTTTTTATATTCTAAGAACATCATCTAGTTGGTTTACTAAAGATATTTTCATATACAAAAATATAAATTCCTAGCGATCTACACTCCTCCTGTCTTTTCTTCTTCCACAGGTAAATACACGTTTTTTAGTTCATATCAATAGCAACTTCAGCAGTGGATGTTTCTTTGGGTTAATGACCCTTTTGAGGGCTGTGGATCACTGGCTCCCAGGAGGTTGTTAATTCTTAGAATTCTCTCTGTTCTTCAGCCGTTATTGCTTAAATATATTGTGTGTGGAATTGTTCACTGCCATATAACATAAATTTTGGAGAGAAAAAATAAGGCAAGTTTGCAGCTGAGAAGAAACAGATATGGCTGAAATTTACTTTATCTTATGCTAAATGACAGCTGGATATTAGCAAGCACATCCACTGTTCATCCCTATTTTAATAAAAATTTCAGGATAAAAGACTTCCATTTACTTTTTCTTTGTAAAGGACCTGGAGATGAATTGTTTTGAGAGCAACAGATGCAAGTTTTCAATCATAAAATGAACAAAGCCTAACCAACTTGTGTATCTTTCTTCTAATTTGCACCCCATAAAAAACTGCATTATAGCTTTTGTTTGTTTGTTTTCATGCAACGATGTTCTTCTTTCCTTGTAATTTGTACCACCACTGCCAGTTTCTACCAGGAATAAGACAACCAGAATTAAACCATTACATTAATTATAGCTTCGGTTGGATTTGGTGTTTAAAATATTAATTACAACTTTTAATAGGCGAAATGCAGTAATAAAATAGACTTATGTAGAGTCTTACAGTTTTTTTTTTTTAAAAAAAAAGCTTTATAAAAGCGAAAGCAGTAATAGCAACCCCATTTGATTTTCTTTTATAAGTTTTGTTGAGTTTATTTGAGCCTACCTCTAACTAGCTATTGTTAATTTGAGAAGGTGTGTCCATGTCTATGCTGTGTAAATCACCAGGTTGTTAACATACACCTCATGGAACACAGCGCATGATTAAGGGAAAGTAAGAAATCATTACTGCTACAATTTCAAAGCTGCCAAAACTCACTCTTTTCTATGGAAAAAATGTTGGCATAGCTGATAAACCTCTGTAAGCAGAATTGAAAGTATAGACAGGAAAAGCAATATTTATCAATTAATTTTTGTTCCTTTTAAATCTAGTTATTGTAACTCCTGCTGCGTTTGACCAGCTTTGGCCTGTCATGTTTTCATTAGCTTGAATATAAGCCTTTACTTAAAGTTTTATAAAAAATGAATAACCTGAAGTTAGATTCCACTGGAAGCCAGAATGCCAAATGAAAAGTTACAGTGATTTATTTTTTTTTCTAGATTAATATTTTCTATACTAAATTTTTATCAGTTTGACTGCCTTTTGGACCATCTGTTCACTTGCTAGAGAATGATAATACATGAAGAGACAACTAAATGGTTTATCAGAAGCATCATAGTCCTTCGGCAGCTGAGTGACCAGCCAGAACTGTTCTTCAAAGCTAAGTCAATTGCTCTGATACACAGTGAAGAAGTGTATGAAGTCCCCAAAGCTGCATATTCCATGTAAATTATTGTTCCACATTTCCACAAATCACTATTATCTACACTGAAGCTACTGTGCAATGCTAAGTTAGACCAGCTAAAGAATCTGTACACAGAACTCCTAATAGTCAGAAAAAAAATCTTGGGGGTCCTGGTGGACGTAGAGCTGGATATGAGCCCGCAGTGTGCTACTGGACTCTTGGGCTGCATCAAAAGAGGGGTGGCCAGCAGGGAGAGGGAGGTGATTGTCCTTATCTACTCTGCCCTTGTGAGGCCCCAACTGGAGTACTGTGTCCAGGCCTGGGGCCCCCAGCACAAGAAGGATGCAGAGCTCTTGGAACAGATCCAGAGGAAGCAATGAAGATGATCAAAGGGCTGGAGCACCTCTCCTGTGAAGAAAGTTTGAGAGAGTTGGGCTTGTTTATCTTGGAGAAGAGAAGGCTCTAGGTTGACCTCATTGCAGGCTTCCAGTACTTAAAGGGAGCTTACCGGTAGGAGGGGGACTGACTTTTTAAGTGGTCTGATAGTGATTGGACAAGGAGAAATGGCTTTAAATTAAAAGAGGGAAGGGAGAATTAGGTTAGATGTTTGGAAGAAGTTGTTTATTCAGAGGGTGCTGAGGCATGGGCACAGTTTGCCCAGAGAAGCTGTGGGTGCCCCATTCCTGGAGGTGTTCAAGGCCAGGCAGGTTGGAGTCCTGGGCAGCCTGAGCTGGTGGGGGGCAGCCCTGCCCATAGCAGGGGGTTAGAACAAAGTGATCTTTAAGGTCCTCTCCAACCTAAAACATTATATCATTCATATGATATGATTCTATGATCCTTGATGGTGACAAGATATGCAGTATTATATCTCCACATAATAGAAACATTTGAATCATAGCAAATGGTTGTTTAAATACTTATATAGTGTGTAATTAGACTGATCTCTAACAAAACCCTAAAGCAGCTCATGTCTGATCTGGGACATGCTTTAGAGACTCAAGTTCTTCAGATGCCCAGCGTTTTGCTTCTTGGTGCAACTTCCAAAGCCTCAGCTTCTTCAAGCAGCTAAATGTCTAAGTTGTCCAAGCAAGGTACATTTTGCTTCTCCTGAAATGCTAAATTCAATGGACCTTCTGTGTCTATTACAGAACAGAGGTCCCATAATTTACAGCAATAATTTAGTTAAATACACGGGTTGCTCCAAAACATGAGCCGACAGTGTGCCCAGGTGGCTGGCATCCTGGCCTGCATTAGAAATAGCATGGCCAGCAGGAGCAGGGAGGTAATCCCCCTGTACTCAGCACTAGTGAGGCCACACCTTGAGTACTGTGTTCAGTTTTAGGCCCCTCACTACAAGAAAGACATTGAGACCCTGGAGCGTGTCCAGAGAAGGCCAATGAAACTGGTGAGGGGTCTGAAGCACAAATCTTATGAGGAGTGGCTGAGGGAGCTGGGATTGTTTAGTCTGGAGGAGGCTCAGGGGAGACCTCATTGCACTCTACAACTTCCTGAAGGGACGTTGTGATGAGGAAGGGTTTGGCCTCTTCTCCCAGGCCACAAACAGGACCTGAGGAAATGGCCGCAAGTTGTACCAGAGGAGGTTTAGGTTAGACGTGAGGAAAAACTTGTTCTTTCAGAAAGAAAAAGTCAGGCACTGGAATGGCCTGCCCAGGGAGGTGGTGGAGTCACCATCCCTGGCAGTGTTCAAGAGGTGTCTGGATGAGGAGCTACGAGATATGGTTTAGTGCTTGTGGTAGCAATGGTAATGGGAGGAAGGTTGGACTAGATGATCTTGTAGGTCGTTTCCAACCTTGTGATTCTATGATTCTATGATTCTGTGATTCTAAAAGTAATGCCTCCTGTTTATTTCCGTGGAAGATATAGCAAAGACCACAGTAACGCTATTTGATAGAGCAAATTCTCAGCTACAGAACACTACTTTTCAACATAGTTAACACCATTAGCTATGCATTTCCACGAGCGATGAACAAGAGCCTGCATGCCATACTCATAAAAATCTACACTAGCAGAAGTGATCCACTGTTACTGTTGCAGTTGCTGAAACATACCACCTCACTGTGCTCACACCCACTATGTGGTCTCCAGAAATGTTCAGCAAGCATCAGTGAATGGGAAATGTTTTTTCCGCATGGAGGAATTCAGCTACACACCTTTGCTTCATACACACTGCCACGTCAGACACCATTTTGTCAGACTGCCCCTCTGCTGCCATCTGTCATACAGCAACAAAATGTAATGGAGCATTGGTAGGAAGATTCTACCTCTGCTGCCATACCACCAACATCCGTCTCTGTTTTCATGGGCCAACGTAATAAAATAGAAGGCATTGCTTTTGGAGCAGCTCTCATAGAAACATGGCACACTACCTTCTCCTCCCTCTACTAGTCCCTCTTAAACAATAGTGTGGTTGTTCATTTTCTCTAAGACCGTATGTGTTCATTTTCATTCTCTGTCTGTCAATAAGCAAAAAGCTAGTTTCTGGAAATTCTCTCAGGCTATCAGGTGAGGCTTTAGGTTTGGAAAAGTTCACATCTCCTTCTTTTGAGACTAATGCAACCCTAGCTGCATAACTCGATGTTTAAATGCTTTTTTTCTGTAAGGAGAGAGACAATGTTAGCTGTTCCCAAATCTGCATTTTCAGATAAAGGAATGAGTATTCAGGGCAATTTTTGCAGAAACTTTTCAAGTCTTTAACTCAAAGGGTATCTGGAGGGAAAAATCACACATGCATCTTCATGTTTACTTCCCAAATTTTAATTTTCTCTATATACAAAGCATTTCAGCATTTACTGCTATATGTTACAGTGCGACGACTTTGATCACTCACCACTATCTTTCAGCCTCAAGTCAGAACTTCCCGCTTCAGGGCTTGCACTTGTTTGGATGATCTCCAACAGAGGTTAGCTGGGAAATAGAAACTCAATATGAAATCAATTAAAAATACTATTTATATGGACTAAAAAGGAACTATGGAATTCAGACTCACCAGAATGTTGCCAAAATGGTTGTTAAAAGGCACAGTGGGAATATTAGTTGTTTTCTGTTTGAATTTATAAGTATCAATACAAAAATTAGAGGTAAACTTACAGTATAATACAGTGGCTGTATAATGCTGACCTGAAGTGTAGAAAAGATCTCAGTGCTTTTCTTCATTTTTATGAAAATATTGAATATATTACTGGACTAGTACATATTTGTCATGATGTTCTAATGATGCTCCCTCTGCAGGTGAATCATTTGCCCAGAAGGATTTCTATACATATACATAGATATATATATATTTGTTCTTGGTTTTGTTCTGTTACTTTCACAATACAAATGTGGGCTTTGGTACAACAAGACTTATTTGTAAACTTAAGATGCAAATACAGTCATCGTAAATAAAGAAAAATTCTTACGTGAACTGTGTATTCTTTAGAAGGGACAACAACAAGGGTTTATATTAATATATTTCATATGAGAAGCAATATGGGACAAAAAGTAATGGACATGACTGCATTACTTTGGAAGATATACAAAATAAAAAGCATTAATCAGTCTGCTCACAGAACTACTTAAGCCAGAAATCCCATTAAGTGCTTAAATTGATTTACTCTTTCTCCTACAAAATAATAAAATAAAATTCTTCAAGTGTCTATTAAATCAGACAATAAATAAGGGTAGGTAGGCAAAATCCTTGGGGAAAAGAGAGACCTTAAGGCCATCTGATTCATATTTCATATCTCTACCATTTCTCCATCTTTTTTTTTTATCCTTGTTGAAATTCATACATACACAATGTCATAAGCTAGTGTTGCTTTAGATTCAATTTATTTCTCAAAAAATAAAAAATAAAAAAACAATTCATGTGAACTGACACCAAAATAGTCTAGTGAAATAATGTGGGTTTTTTTTTTCATTTATATTCAGTGCCATGTCTCTTCACTGAAGTTAATGTGTTTTCCCTGAAAGGTAATTCATTTCAATTTAAATCAATACAGTATCTTTGAACTAATGCCTTCCAGAAATGCCATGCTTGAACCAACAGCAGTATGTTTGTTTAAGTTGCAAATTTTATTGGTAATTGCACCAAAAAAGGTGCTCAGGATAAAAACTTTTGCTTCTAGCCAGTACAGAGCATGGACATAATTATGCAGATATTGTTTTGTTTTGACTCGGTATTCAGGAGTTTTATGGGCTTTGGCATAAAGAAGGGAAGTAAAAAGCTACTTCATATATCTGAATGCAACCAGGTATAATTCTTGCCTAAAACATGAAATAATACTTCCATGAAAATTGATTTTGGGGCAGATTTAGGGGGTTACTAAGTCATCAGGGTTAATGTTACAAATTCATAACTCACAATCACAGGCACGTGCACCAAGCAGTCATCTAACAGAGGCTTTAATATTCAAGAAGATTAGAGCTTTTGCTGACAGCAAAGCATGAAGAAGAGCTTCCCTGATAATTTTTAAGTAGAATATGAACTACAGCAAGGGTTTGTATTAACATTTATTTTGTCTGCCTCTTAACTTCGTAGTTTTCTAACAGCAGTGTTTTAGATATTTGTTCTTTTTTGAAACCTTACCAAGTAAAGCAAAATGCCTCTCCTCACAAATGCCTCAGCATTATTTTGTAGATATTTTCAATGCCAAGAGATTGGGTGCAATGCAGGTACGGGCAGGGGCACCACCTCAGGTGGTGATGGCCACAAGGTAGTGCAGTGCGTCCATCGTGCAGCCTCAGCAAAGTGAGATGGACCAGGCTGGGGGTGGTGTCCAGGGTCAGCCACAGCCTCACAGACCCCTTACACCTCCACAAGCTCAGGCCTGGCTGGGAAGGTCAGAATATTGGAGTTTGAGAGTTTCCAGGTGAGGTTTTAGGGAAGAGAGTACTGGAAACATTCTGTCCTGCCACGCTGTTTACCTTATCTGCTTCTTTGAAGTACCAGTGACTCTGTCTTGAGAACAAGACCATAACAGAATCACAGAATCACAGAATCACTAAGGTTGGAAAGGACCTATAAGATCATCTAGTCCAACCATCCACCTATCACCAATGGTTCTCGCTAAACTATATCCCTCATCACAACATCCAAACGTTCCTTGAACACCTCCAGGGTCGGTGACTCCACCACCTCCCTGGGCAGCCCCTTCCAGTGCCTGACCACTCTTTCAGAGAAGTAGTATTTCCTAATATCCAGCCTGAATNAAAAAAAAAGGCAATGAGTAGGCTTTGCAAATAAAGAAACCGTGAAGTGGAATGACACCTTCGGATTATTTATTGCCTAAATCTTGCATATTTACTGTCAGACCCATTTAGGATGAATCTTCTCTCATAATCTGCTTCTTCTGGAGGAACATATTTTTTTCTCTGATCTATTCTAATGTTACCATCAACAAGTCTTTTCCCCCTTTTGAACACAGAAATGAGTGGCATTTCACACCTCGTCTGCAGAAACAGTGGGTTTTGGCATCTCCTATGCCCAAGAGGAGAGTGTGAAGCATGCCCAAGAGAATTCTAGATTTATAGCTACAAGGAGTGTGATCTTGTTTTCTGTCACCTTTGCTGACCAAGAGACAAGAATACTTTGCATTGCTTTCAGTAGGTTTAGGATCAGATTCTAATTCCTTTATCTGTAATTTCATTATTTAATACCTAATATATAAACTACATAAACTCAGCATAATTTTTTATCTGTCAGTATCTAGTATACAAGTGCTTACAATGTTCTTTTTGCTGTTGTGATATACTGGTGTGGGAACATCTCAGATTTAAATATTTAAACAAATCTAAATATAAATTTAACATATTTTTCTTTATAGTGTTATTTGAATTGTAAACTTTGATAGAATATAAACATAGTAACATATCTGAAGATGTAAACTAAACCTTATAATCCAGATAGTGGGATAGAGCTGGAGAAAGGAAGCTGGAAGGTTTTGCCTTAATCACTGTTATATAATAGCCATAAACCACAAAATAATTCTTTCTGTGACTTAAAAGAATGTAAAAGACAGTTTAATTTAGCATATAAGACAGCCTTTTCTGCAAATAATTATGTATTAAAAAGTAAGGAAAGTGGATTGCAATATCTTAAGCCAGAGTTCACTGTGATCAGTGAAGACAGTCAACCTTACCAGGAAGAGATGAACTAATTATTCTGAATACCAAAATTCCAGTATATGTTTAAAATCTGTGCTACCTAATAGTCACATACTTATTTTCTTTTTGTATCAAAAATTCTGTTTTTATCCCAGAACTAAATGTTATGTAAACAAGAAGAGAACAGACACCTCTCAACTTTACATCAGCAATTCACTCTTGATAGAATTTCACTTTTTTTATTACTTCTAACTCCAAATTTTCAGCATAGTCCTCTAACCCTCAAAAAACTCTCATTTTCCACGAGATGTTAGGAAAGTCTGATTTGCCTTAGGTCAGACTATGTAACCAGAAAAAAAATACCTCTCTTCCTCTGTATCATCATGTAATTCTTACAGTATGTAAACATGTGATCTTTTCTTCATTTTTAGTATTTTATGGGTTATTATAAGGTAAAGAGTTCTTCAAAACTCATCATCTTCATGTACAAGAATCAAAACCACTCTGTCAGCTTACCATGGATTTTTTTTTTTTTTTTAATGATGTATGGATAAATACAACTACAGAAGATTAACTGTTCCTCCCTCTTGAAATAATTTATCCAAATTAAGCTCAAATCAAAACATGAGATAGGTTTGTTTTGCTCAGACTGATAGCCAGTACCCATATCAGCATGCCATTTAATGTGATGGGTAGTCTTGTCTTAGGGAAAACAAGGATAAAGCTCAGGTATATAAGCAAAGCTGTTAGAATAAAATTCACCAGTGTCCCGTGATATCAGCACATCTTTTGTAGTTTTAAGAGAGTAATAGAGGAAAAATAGTAAATCAGAAAAGCAAGAGGAAGCTGCTTTTTTATTTATCACACCAGTCTCTGTTCTTACTGCATTCAGTGCGTAAATTGGTTAAGGTCAAAGACTGTCAGTTTAAATTTTGTGCAAACTGGCAAACTGATTTAAAAGAAAGATTACTTTAAAATCTGACAAGCAGACAGAAGGCAACCTAATGCATCACTGGACATCATCACAAATTGTGACACGAGATTGCATGAAGGAGTAAGCCATGTATCGTTTTCCTTGATGATGTGGTAAAACATAAGCAATATACAAATGTACCTTTCAGTCATCTCAGTAGTACTGGAACAAGCAGGTCTGATTTTTTTCCAGTAAAGATGATGTGAATTCTCAAAATGGCTTTTAAGGAGCCATTATATATATAAGCCATATATACATATTTATATATATAACTGTAAGAATGTCAACTCATCTCTCAGTGATAGTGCATTTCCTTTACAAATGCTTAGGTCAGATGGAAGTTATTGACCTTTATTCATCCACATATCTTCTAATCAGGTGAAAGACTGACCAACCTCACCCGCTACTGCCCAAACAACAAAAACAGAAACAGGAAAAGTTCCAAATAAATACCCGGTATCCAGGGAAAATGAAACCCTGTGGGAAAATCTTGTTTGTCATCATGTGCCACTGTTCTGCCCAGTCTGATGGGTAATCATTTTGCACAGTTTCTCCAGATATCTTTTGCCCTGTGGGAGAGATGACAGCGCTTTTCATCCTGTCTCCAAACTAGGAAAAATTGTGGTCAAATATTCACAACTGCCAACTTCAAAGCAATTTTTCCATGGCAACCGTACCTCAAAAGCCTGGATTTGCAGAACTTGCCAATTAGCAACTCCAAAGGGGGCCATTAGCTCCTTCAAAAACATAGCGGACACTGTTTTCAATCACTGGTTTTTTTTCAGCCTTACAGCAAACACTAAGCAAACACTATTCATACAAGTGTAAGACTAACTACTTAGAAAGAAGTTGATGATGCATGAAAAGAATAACACATATTGTACTCTACTTTTTAATAAAGAATAATTATTCTCGGTAAGTCATCAGAGCTATTTTATTTTTGTTTAATTAAAGCAAGTCGTATTTTCTCATTATCACCAGTGGTAAATCATGCATAACAGCAACAGAATTTGCTGTTAGTAGGAATTTCAGCTATATTGCTGAAATGAACAGGTACCGTAAAGTAAGGAGAATAAGCATAAATATGAACGTGTAAAACGGACTGTCTAGCTGTCAAAGGGTTCTGAGAAAACGGGAGAAAATAAACATGTAAAGAAGCCGGAAATACAGAAATCAAGTACACTGGGTCCTTTGCTTGCAAAATCACTTTATTTACTTTGAAGTATGTGGAAGGCTATTACATTTTTAGCCATGAAGTCTAGATCTGTATTTAGTTAGGAGTTTTCTATACTTACGAGGAAAAGAATAAAAAACAACCAAAGCCATTTATAATAATTTAAAAAAAGCAATACAAAACAACCAACTATATTTGCTGTTCTAAAGTAATTATTTCTTTATGAACATAAATGATGTGTCATGTCCCTTAGAGGTCACAATATGTCAGCAACAGAGTAAGAAATACATGAACTTTACCCATTTATTTAAATAGGATGTCATTTGTGAAGACCAATTATTCCCATTACCATTTACACTGTAATGCTGCTAACTAATTTATCACCTACCATCCTATCATAAAACCCTCGTTAGCCAGCTCATCTTGTGTTTCTGGCTGTGTTCATGCCACTTTGACATCTGGTGCAGTTGAGAGGAAGATCTGTGTAAATTTTGAACACTTACCCAACTTAGGGACCTCTCCAAGCAGTTGAGATGAATTTTCTTTTACATAAAATCAGGATCATATCAGAAGAAATGAGGCTTACAAGATTTTATATGAAACCTGTCTCACTGTCTGAATGCTGATGTGCAAGACACTGTGTTTAGAAACAGAAAGAGTAGGAAGTGTACTAGATTCAAGTGACAGGTGTTGTCCCAGTCATGTCAGACCACGAGACTGAGTATGGGACTGCTGGCCGTTGGCTCAATTTCACTCCCTGAAGGCCCTGCGTGGCACAGTTTCACAATGCATCACAGGCTACAAGGCTCGGCAGTGCCATTGTGCTGCTGCTTCTCCATGAGCCTGTATAAAACAGCTCAGACTTCTTGTCAGAAGCATGAGATGCAGGCCGTGGCAAGAGGCCGTACAGTGAAGGCAAACTGAGCAAATGCCAAAATCAGAGTACAAGTCTTGACAGGTCAGGAGAATAATGGCAGCAAAATAAAATCACATCTTAGCAATTTAAAGCCAGATTCTGACAGGCAGATATTGTCCTCTCCAGTAACAGGCTTCGTGAACTTGTAGCTGTATTTGTTGGGAACAGTTCTAATTGGATTGATGTTGCTAATACATCTATTTGAATTATTTCAGTCCCTTAAAATGTAAGTAATTCTGAAGTACTCTCTAAGGATGAAAATCAAATAAGTAATACCTATTACTTGTATTGCTTGCATCTCTATGAAAACCAAGAAATTTGGGTTTATAAGAGTCTCTAAGATATTGTTACATCTGCAGGTACATTTTTAGCATCCACCAAACAAAGCTGATTTTATGATATTAAAATCAGCTGCGTGGTCTACAGGAAGGTTTAGTTGTGAAATATCAGTCAGTGCTTTAATACACTCTGAAAGTGTATTGTACAGAATATATTTCCTCGTTAGTTGTGTGACTTTTGCTTATCTGCACTTTTTGATAGTATCCTAGAAGGGCCCTTGCCATGCAGAAGTTGGAGGAAGACTATCTAGAGGGAAAAGCAAAAATTGCCTCTCAAAGGCTTTCACTTATTTTCCTAACTCATGTGAGATAGTCACCCAGAGAACAAATTAAAGAAAGTGTTAAAAAA
>JACDJE010000198.1:1676683-1787155 GCA_016647715.1 Pavo muticus
AAGACATGGAACTATCTAGTCAGCTAGAATACTATTGTTCTACTAGGTTGATTTGCCACTACAGGCTGAAAAATTCATCAGCCATCCAACAGAGTTATCGCATCAGTTTTAACTTTGATTATGACCGTTTTACTTCAGCTTGCAGAGATGATGGCCTCCTTTCACATTTTACTTGATTATTTTTTCAGGATCAGTTTCTTTCACTAACTGGAACAAGGAGGTGCAATATGACAGTTTTAAATGGCTTTTTTTTTTCAGGTTTAGATTTGTCATTTGTCTAAAATCACAAAAGAATGACAATTTAAATATATGGACATATACATATTCTTTTACTTTACAAAAATCTTAGCTGCCCAGTGATCCCAAAACCCCCACCATCCTTTTCTTTCATGCCTGTAGGTTTTCCTGACCACTGAAGATTTGCTGTGGATCTGCTGACTGTGAGCACACAGGACACTGTTCAGAAGGCCCTACGTGATCTCTCTCCATACACACTCATATTTATTAAGACTTAGGGATCAAATGTGTAATGAGAAGATGAGAGTGTGGAACTACAGAAGACTCAGAGCATTCAGTGACTCATTTTATGAAGTGAAAACAGTGTTTATGTATATTCACTTATCTCTTCCTAGCATGGGATTTGACAGCTTCAGGGAATACTTTTAAGAACAGGATAGTAATGGAACTAGCTTTTGGAAATACAAAGCCTGCTTTCAAGAAATGGCCTCATCCTCTCATGTTAAACTTCTAAAGAAACTAGGTCAGGATTCACCATGTGTTTGTTTTAACTCGTTTGATTTTCTAAAGCTTAGCAGACTAAGATGGTCTAATTTCAGAATGAAGAAACAACTAGAAGAGATTGCTTGGAACATTGGCATCACATCATTGTTCCCAGAGGAACAATCCTTTAATTAAGAAAAGCATATCAGGATCATGCCCACTGACATGCTTTACTATGGTCTCTGTTATCTGGAGGGTTCAGCCAATGCATAGTTATGCTGCCCATTATCACTTCTCAGAAAAAAAAATAATAATACCAAAAATATAAAAACAGAAGAGAGACTGCTACTCAGTAGCTTCTTGGTAAGACACAGTGACAAGACAAATATATGGAATGATTTTCTGCATCCCCTTGATTAAGAGCACAACCTCAGATGAGGACATACTGCTGCTTAAAAATCCAAGATGAAAATAAAAACGGTGTGAGGAGGGAAAGAAAAGAAAAAACAACAACAATGAAAAAAAAAAGAACCAGAGAGCTGTTCTCTAGGAAGATCCTTTCTATTTGAAATACCGTGACCTATAAATTGCATAACGTTTATTAGGAACCATCTCAATTAATCTCCATTCTATGTACTGTACTCTTCTCACTACTGTGATGGAAGATCAGCTTGTCCTTATTTTCCACTTTCAGTATCATGTTTTTTTCTAGTGAAACTCTGCTAGGGTAGAACACATTTTTTGCTTTGCTTGTTTTTCCTGCTGGAAATATCTTGCACCTGCAGGCAGATGTATTCACAAGTACAAGGCAGTTCTTTTCCTAACATGTACTGAACCTGAAGGACGTGTAATGAAAAGTGTTAGTATTCTGCTTTTGACAGTGAGTCCCTAAAAGTAACCTTCAAAGGTGCAAACGTGTAATGACTGGTATTACATAGCTCCCCTGGGATCATGCTACTGCAAGTACTGAGATTGCAGCAGAACTCATGAACATGTTTTAGTTCAAACTGCAGCCTTTCAGGATCTTTACTTGGGAGACCCACAGCCTGTGCACCAGCTCACCTGTTAGTCACTGTGCAAATGTTATGAGTTGTTCTGCACCTCAGTATTGCTGTGTTATTTGCTATTTTCTTTTTACACTCAGAGAAATTCTGCAGCACCAAAAATACTAAGGCTCACTGAGACTCGTGCTCTTCATCCTTTGGACTCTGAATTTTTTCACAGAGCTGACAGGGAGAAATCTTTCAGGGATCAAAGCCTGACCTGGACTTTCATAAGTGTGCTCGTAATTTACTGAGGATGCTGAGGCTGCATCTTGTGAGTTGTATTGGGCTAATTCCTGTAAGAGTCTCTGGAAAACCTCTCTCCATGTTTTATGACCTGTACATTGTTGTTACAGTTTCTAAGCAGTCTTGTCCTAAAACCATCCAGGTTTTGCCTTAGAAAGTACATTTCCTAGACTTTCCCTTGATCAGGTAGATCAGGAAGATGATTTTGGTGATGTCACCTTCTACTTGTGTAAAATCAACTTTTTCACTGCAATCATCATTTCAGAGAGAGAGGCTTATTCACTCTGTGTACGTTGAAGTTTCTATTTTTAGGATAGAATACAAATGCTTAAATCCATTTTCTTTTGGAATGCAAGTTTGTTAAACACGATTCATTTATTAATGAGGCTAAAATTATTCCAGCAGTGGTTTGCTGAGTTGAAACAGATGGAATCAACAGTTTTAATACAGCTGATTGTATAAGGTTTGCCAATTCAAGGTAAATTAATGCCTAAGGACAAATCCATAATTCAATTTTTCAAATTTTTTACTTCTCATCTTATACAATAATTACATTTTTTGAAGGGAAATGTGTGTTCTAGGAGATATGTACAAAAAACTGACCTCCCCTGTAGGTTGCATTGCCAGCAACGGTATCGTCAGTAGCAGACTCCATTGTGCATGGAGAAATCTTTTTGGCTAGTGCTTCAGGTATGGCAGTAAATTTTGAGACATATAAGGAGTGCTCCAAAAGTAATGTCTCTTATTTATTATGCTGTTAATTGGTGCCATTTTTTTCTGCATTGAAGAATTCAGTTACACACTGACAATGCTTCGTACACACTCCCATGTCAGATGCTATTTTGTCAGACTGCCCCTCTGCTACCATCTGTCACATGGCAGCAAAATGTAATGGAATAATGGGAGGAAGGTTCAATTTATACTGCTATATCACTAATATCTGCCACTGACATTGTGGGCCAACATAATAACATAGGAGGCAGTACTTTTGGAGCAGCCCTTGTACTTTGGAAATGCTCAACCACACAGAATAAATTATCATAAGTTTACGTCTTTGAGAGAGAGAAAAAGAGTGTACTACTGTACAAGCAGAGATTTTCATTTAGATGTATGCAATTAAAGACCCAGAGTAAAAAGCAAGAGGCAAAACCTGAGCAGAGGAAAATTGTTCTGGGAAACCCCAGGGTAAAGAATTTGGTTATGGAAGAGTGCCAGTGAAGCTGCATTTCTAATTTGTGTAGATGAAGGAAAGGCGTTGATCTGGGTCTCGCTGGGGGTGCGGGGGGGGAAGTCATAGAAGGAATGTTTCCGAATGCAGAATTAGGAGTTTCAGCACAGCCTGCATTTTGAAGAAGAACAAAAGAGTCACAAGAAGATTTACACAAAGGCCAGAATGTCCTTAGGGAAATCTCAATGAAGGAAAGCCATGGCACCTGGTAGTGAAGCTTATTCTGCATATTGAATGAGGTCATGAAAAAGCAATTTTGCCAGTGATCAAAGCCTCTCTGGAGAACTTGAGCAAAAGCATCAAAATGCTGTACCAGAACTGTGGACCAGACCCTGAAATGTTAAGAATACACTTTACTATTCCACAGTAGAGGTCAAGAGCTCTGTAGGCAAACCTAAAGCATAGGGTAATAGCTCACCAGGAGCATTGTTTGTACAGGTGATGCACAGCAATTCCCAACTACATACAAATTTATAAATGGAAGATATGATTATTGAAAGAACCTACTGTCCTGTTCATTAGCACACAATCACTCAGAAATTGCTAAGAATAAAAAACAAAACAAAAATCATTAATTATCTCTTGTTTCCTCAAAAGGACAAATTGTATGTCATGTGAATGCTTTTTTGTCATTAAACAGGTATGGGTATGCATAAAGGCATATTTATATGTATACATGTGTGCATGTCTTTATGTTTGTGCACATATGTAACATATAAACATATGAATGGATTTATGCAAAGTGAATAGAGTGCATGTATATATATTTACATATAAATGTATATGCATATATTTTAAATAATATATATGAATACATGAATGTATGCAGTGTGAGCACACATTTCTTAAAAACGTGATGAAAAAGTCTGCTGAACTGGTTGCATAAAGTCAAGTATTTCTAGCCTCAAGCAGACCTGTTGCTTCTGAGCTTTGCAGTGTAGGTATACATAGCCAGTGTTTCAGGACAGTGGAAATATGCCCTATATAAAGAGAAAAATCATTGCATTTAGAGGAACAGCACGACAGCAGAAGCTATAATACATGGCTATACTGCAGAACTGAATTTTTAGGAATATGGATTATTTTTCTTTCAAAAATGTGTAATTTGACAAATTCCTAGACTATGTAATTAAACTACCCAAATTGATTTTAAATATTGATGAATATTCAGCACATCCAAGAAATTGTGGGAGGTTGATGTTTTTTTTGTCAGTTATCACTTAAAAAGACCACCGGTATCCTGTTTGTACACTTGCCAATTTCTGTGATGTTGCATGAGATTTACAGCTATGGTCAAGATAGACATAGAATCATAGAATTTTTTTGCTTTTAAAGTTCATCTGATCCAGCTCCCAAGCAATGAACAGAAACACCTTCAGTTCAGTCAGGCTCTGGGCAACCTGTTCTAGTACCTCACCACCCTTACTGTAAAAAACATTTTCCTGATATTCAATCTGAATCTTCCCTCTTTTAGTTTGAAACCATTATCCTATCACCACAGACACTGCTAAAGAGTCTGTCCCCTTCTTCTTACAGCCCCTTTTAGATACTGTAAGGCCACTCTTAAGTCTCGCTAGAGCCTTCACTTCTCCAGGCTGAACAGCCTGAGCTCTCTCAGCTTGTCCTCGGAGGAGAGGTGGCCCATCCCTTGGGTGGAACATACCTATAATTCCAAGGCATTTTTCTGCATGCTAACTGTAAAAAGGAAGCTCTCTTTATCACACTAGTTAAAATTAAATAAATGAATAAATAAATCACTGTGTTCATTTTGAATCTTATCTTCATAGATCTTTAGTTGAATTGTGAAGGAAAAGATAGCGTGACTAATGAAAACAGTCACTACTGCCCTGTTGCAGAGATCATCAGGGGACTTCCCACAGGCTGATCTATCAGAGCATCTGACAAAGGCACAGTTCAGAGATCTTAAATGAAGAGTCTTGGTGAACCTGCCATGGTGTAATATAGTTCATTTGCCCAAGGGAAATGTATTCCAGAATGTTCCTTCTTTGCTTCTGAGTTTATATTGCTACCTGAAATTCCTTATAATCCTCTTGAAGAACTTTGCACTTATTAGAAATTTGGTTATAGATATGAAATGTAACAACCAATCAGAAAGCTCCAGTTGTATCCAGAACTGCTGTCTTTCAGAACGGACTTAACAGAGGCACTGAGCAATAAGCTGCTTTCTTAGGTATTTAGCAAAGGACTTATTCAGCAGTGTTTTGAATGTGCAGTAAAAACAGTATTTTGTTTTGCTCTTTTTGGTTAGAAAACTGGAAGACTCCTAGGTAGCCAGGACCAGAAAGAAGAGAACAGGATAAAAAGAGAATGAAGTCATACACACAGGGGAGGAAGATTAAATGCTGGCACAGCATCTGAGCAGCACATTGCAATTTTGAGCAGATTTGCTTTCACTGAATTAACAGTTGCTTCTTTCCAGAGACTTCAGCATAGCTGAACAGCATAGCTCCGTAGCTGGAGTCACTTTAGGTATCACTCTATTCTCATCACTCTCAGCTCGTACATCCTGGCCATTCCAGATCAAATAGCTGACACCACACTGCATGTGAACTCATTAACAAGTCAAGTGTGCACGATGCCAGCCAGCTGACAGCATTCTGGGAGAAACAGATTTCACTGGTATTGAATATAACTACATTTTGAGTGTCACACGAGGCTGTTATCCCTCTTACCAGAAGATAGTTATATACAACCATATCCCATAGAGATGTAAGTGGTGGAAGTGTTCTTTTTTAACTGTGCTTCATATTTTCAGATTTAGGTGTCACATGCAGTTATCAAATAATCCTAGAGACATGTAGCATGTGTGCACCACATAAGTACACTTACAGAAGGAACATCCTTTTGGATCCCTGAAGATGTTTTATTTATGAATTGCTTAGGCTCATACAGATTTGGAAACTGAAAAAGAAAGAAAGAAAGAATAAATAAATAAATACATAATATGAGGGCTGCTCCAAAAGTAATGCCTCATATATTATAATGTTGGCTTGTGACACCAGAGGCAGATGTTGGTGATATGGCAGCAGATCTTGAACCTTCCCACCAATATTCCGTTATATTTTGTTTGTGTACAACAGATGGTAGCAGAGGGGCAGTCTGACAAAATGATGTCTGACATGGAAGCATGGATGAAGCAAAGGTGTGCAACTGACTTCCTTCATGCAGAAAAAAATGGCACCCAATGACATTCATTGACACTGGATGAATGTTTATGAAGACCAGACAGTGGATGTGTGCACAGTGAGGAGATGGGTGGTGCATTTCAGCCATGGTGGCGGAGATGTGAAAGATAAGCCATGTTCCAGATGGCCATTCAGATTTTTATGAGTATGGAATGCAGGCTCTTGTTCATCACCAGTGAAAATGCATAGCTGATGGTGGTGACTATGTTGAAAAAGAGTATTTTGTAGCTGAGAACCTGTTATTGTGCTCTTTGTATCTGCTACAGTTTCCATGGAAATAAATAGGAGGCATTACTTTTGGAGCAACCTATGTATGTACCATATTTATGGTGTTGGATGTCAGTTTTAATTGGGAAAACGTTCTATCCAAAATACCTCAAAACAATCCCTATTTACTTTTTACAGTAGAAATTGATAGAAACTAAATTTTTAGTAGCTTGGGTTTTCTAGATCACATTATGATGAGAAATCCAGACAGACTCAACTTTCACTTCAGTGAGAGTCAAATTGGAGGAACACAGGCTTAGAAATTTGAACAATGATAAGTTATGGCTAACTCCGGAGACAACACCATGTCATCTGGTCATCCCCTGTACTTAGTGTTCTCTATGACAGTGAGCATATGTACCATACCAAACTGAAAGATATGAAAGAGAGGGACGAGAGAACGAGAATACAATGTCCCAGAGATATATGATGCAGTCCGGGAAAGTTACTGTATTACCTATTTCCTGAGAAATGAACTACCTTTATGTTACAGAAATTGCAGAAAAGAAAGAACAAAAGAGAACTTTAAAGTCATAGTTGCATATTCCAGTGTGAAGATGAAATTGAGAAAAGTTGTCTTTACTTGCAAATAACCTTCTCCATGTTCTCTCTTATATTTGCGATAAAAAAAAATAAAAATAAAAATCAAGCACATGATTCATGTCCTCTGTTTTCATAAGAAAAAAGACGAGATGGGAAAGTTGAATGCTATTTTACACTTGAAAGACACAATTTTTGCTAATGCTACTTGATAATAAGGAAAAAAAAGTGCACTAATTAAGATGTTTTGCCATCTTGCTGAACATACCATGATTTTTTTTCCTGTGGGACTGTAAATGTAAGAAGTTTGTCCAAACTTATTTTGAAGTTCCAAATTGACATTTAATTATGTATAGGCATACTGCGCTCCTGAAGCTAGTGCTTTCCATTTGATATTTTTGTTTTTTTCCTCAGAGTAAAAGTGTAAATTCTTGAATGATTTAATAAAATAAGTGTCCCTCTCTCTGTAAGTGAAGATCAGGATCACAAGCACCTAAAGAAACTGAATATCCGTAAGTGTGTAGGTCCTGATGAGATGCATCACAGAGTCCTGAGGGAATTGGCTGATGTAGTCACCAAGCCACTCTTAATGAAGTTTGAAAAATTATGGTGGGCAGGTGAAACCTCTGGTGACTGGAAAAATGGCAGTGCCACACCCATTTATAAGAGTAGAAATGACAACCCGGGGAACTACCAACCTGTAAGCCTCACCTCAGTGTCAGGGAAGATCATGGAGCAGATCCTCCTGGAAGCTATGCTAAGGCATATAGAAGAGAGGGAGGTGATACAGACAACTAGCATGGTTTCACCAAAGGCAGATCCTCCCTGAGCAGCCTAGTGGCCTTATATGATGGTGTAACTGCATCGGTGGACAAGGAAAGAGCTGCTGATGTCATCTGTCTGGACTTCAGTACGGCCTTTGATGCAGTCCCCCCTAACATCTTTTTCACTAAATTGGAAAGATATGGATTTGATGGGCAGACTGTTTGATGGATGAAGAACTAGGTTCAAGATCGTATGCATAAAGTAGTGTTCAGTGGCTCAGTGTCTGAATGGAGATCAGTGACGAATGGAGATCCTCAGGAGTCACTGCTGGGACCAGTACTCTTTAATACCTTCAACAATGACGTTGACATTAGGATTAAGTGCACTCTCAGCAAGTTTGCAGATGACACCAAGCTCCGTGGTGCAGTCAACACACCTGAGGGATAGGATGCTACCCAGAGAGATCTAGACAGGCTCAAGCAGTGGGCCTGGGTGAACCTCATGGTGTCCAGATGAGGAGTTATCAGTACAGGAGAGACATGGATCTGCTGGAGCATGTCCAGAGGAGGGCCACAAAAATGCTCCAAGGGGTGGAACAGCTCCACTATGAGGACAGGCTGAGAGAGCTGGGGCTGTTCAGCGTGAAGAAGAGAAGGCTCCAGGGAGACCTGAGAATGACCTCATAGTATCTAAAGGAGGGCTATCTGAAAAAAAGGGACAGACTCTTTAGCAGGGGCTGTTGTGAGAGGACAAGAAGAAATGGTTTCAAACTAGAACAGGGGAGACTTAGACTGTATATAAGAAAAAAGTTTTTTACAATAAGAGTGGTGAGGCACTGGAACAGATTGCCCAGAGAGGTGGTGTATGCCCCGTCCCTGGAAACAGCCAAGGTCAGGCTGGACAGGGCTCTGAGCAACTTGATCTAGCTGTAGGTGTCCTTGTTCACCGCATGTCAGTTAGACTAGATGACCTTCAAGGGTCTCTTCCAACCCAAACAATTCTATGATTCTATGAAAATTGCATAATGTATGAATAATATGCCTTTATAGTTTTTTAGCTCTTGGTATCTCCTTAATTAATTGAATAAAATATATACGTATCCTTCTGTGGTAAATATTTAAACAATAATGTTCTTAACAGTGGACAAATCACGTATTCTTTTTGAATATAATAATACCATTACTCTAAAGAATATCAGTTCAGACTTCTGATATTTTGACCACAAGTGATTCTCCAGTCAGTGCACTATACACCAAAGTTTGCAAAAAGCTCTTATAATGTTTCCCACATTAAAAGAGCATAATTTTCAAAACCTGATAAGCATAATTCATATGTTCAAAGTGAGAAAATCACTTAAAAGAGATAGATTAAATAAATCAAGCAGCTGTTGCCTTTGGACCAAGAATTCCTTTTCCCCACATGAATGGCTTTAACCCAGGCACTTGTGACATGTATCTCTGAATCTTCTAGAGCTTTTTTCTTCATCTAATCATTTAAATAATGAGGAAATGTCACAATTATAAACAAAGGACTTTTTTTTTTTTTTTTTTTTTTTTAGTAGAATCAAAAGGGAAGATAAAGGACAGGACTTTGTGATGCCAAACAGCCTGACCATTGAAATACTTTGATGGTAGCAGTGAGTTTGAGAGACCTCAAGTAGGAGAAGAAACTGAAACAAAATATTCCAGAACCAAGATGAGGAAATTAAATAGCCTTCAGAAATCCTGTTGCCTGCATTTTGTTTATGTCCAAGTTGAAAATAAACCCAAAATATTTACTCAAAACTATAAACAACTTCTGCATTTATATAAAAAAAATAAATAAATAAATAAAGAGAAAGAAAGAAAGAAAGAAAGAAGAAGTAAAAATCATTTTAGTTCTGTGGTAATCTAACCTGATTTTCTTTTTCATACTATTCGGCCATCTCTTCTCTTGCCCACATCCAGCATCTAGATCCACAGAATTAAGCATAATCTTACTGCTAGTGTAACCCTGTGATATGGTGACGTTCTCTTGCTAGTATGAGTATAGCACAGTTAAGAAAAAGATTTGTATGTGCGCTGTGTGCACTCTGCACTGGATTTATATAAAACCATAAAGAATGTTAAAATTTAACTATACAATCTTAATTTTAAAATAGTACTTCTTTTATGTATGTATATATTCCAGTCTGTAGATATACTACTTTAAAATACAGATTCTAAAAGCCATATTATACCTCTCTAGTTGAATGTTCAGTACCATTACTATAGCAGCAGAGCAACATAGTGTTTGTAGTTTTTAACAGTGAAACATGTAGTATTTATATCATTATGCTCATGAGTTTGTAAGTGTGCTTTTGTTAGCTCTGTTGATTATTTTTATGTCAGATAATTCACCTCAACAGTCATGGCTACTGAAAGCAAAAAGAGACAGCGTGATCACTGTGCAGCAAAAGTTTTTTATAGCTACTAGTTTCTGCTGAGGCAAGACAAATAGCAACCCTAATGATGACACCTGGTGTCTTATTAAACAACTACAACGAAAATAAACTTTTCAAGCCTTTTTAATAAGAGTAGACATAGGATGAATTTGTCCAGTTGAAATTAAAAACATAACTTACTTGTTTATTTGTAGCATAACTTTCCTATTTATTCATATGTCTTACCTCTTAGAATCATGGAATTATAGAATCACCAAGGTTAGAAAAGACCTCTAAGATCATCTAGTCCAACCGTCCACCTAACACCAATATTGTCCACTAAATCATGTTTCCTGAACACCTCCAGGGTCACTGATTCAACAGCCTCCCTGGGCAGCCTGATCCAATGCCTGACCACTCTTTCTGAGAAGAATTTTTTCTTAATATTCAATCTGCCTTTCAGGCAGTTGTAGAGAACAATAAGGTCTCCCCTGAGCCTCCTCTTTTCCAGACTGAACAATCTCAGCTCCCTCAGCCACTCCTCATAAGGGTTATGCTCCAGATACCTCACCATCTTTGTTGTCGTTCTCTGGATACGCACGTAGTGAGGGGCCCAAAACTGAATACAGTATTCAAGATGCAGCCTCGCCAGGGCTCAGTATAGAGGGACAATCATCTCCCTGCTCCTGCTGGTTGCACCATTTCTGATACAAGCCAGGATGTTGCTGGCCTTCTTTGGCCACCTGAGCACACTGCTGGCTCACGTATAGTTGAGCACTGACCAATATCTCCAGATCCTTTTCCTCTGCGCAGTCTTCCAGACACTCAGCCCCAAGCCTGTAGCATTGCCTGGGGCTGTTGTGATCAAAGTGCAGGACCCGGCACTTGGACTTATTGAACTTCATCCCACTGGCCTCAGCCCAGGTATCCAGCCTGTCCAGAACCCTACACATTTTCCTACCCTCAGGCAGATCACTTCCTCCCATCTTGGTGTTATCTGCAAACTTAGTGAGAGGGCACTAAATCCCCTCATCCAGATCATCGGTAAAGATATTAAACAGGGCCAACCCCAGTACTGACTGCTGGGGAACACCACTTGTAGCTGGTCGCCAGCTGAATTTCTCACCACCACCCTCTGGGCCTGGCCCTCCAGCCAGTTCTTAACCCAGCAGAGAGTGTACTTATTGTATTAATATATTTTGTTTATAGTTATAAATAATTGCACAAAGTCAGGGCAATCTTTGGTTTATGACAGGAGTCTATAGTTTAACAGAAATCATCTAGTATAAGATCATGGAACAAATGTTAAGCATAACCAAATAGTTTAGCAAAGTTTATTGCTTAACACCTAACAGTCACATTCGTATTGGTGAGGGTAAACAGTTCAGAAACAAAATGCAATCTGAAGTTTTATTTGTTGTTTCACTTTAGCTTTTGTAAGACTAGCACATAAGGGTTATCATTCTTCTTGAAAATATGCTATCTGCAAGTGGGTCTGCTTTTTTAATAACTCATCCATTATAAATAACAAAATTCCTTACCAGTCTATTTTTACAGGGGATAGAAATAAAAAGACAGACCTATCCAAACACAGAATCAGTGTTCATTTCCCACATGAGAAATTGTCTTTGTGGCACATGGGAATGAGAAGTAATATTTTAAAAGAAGATGATTCAGCATGTTGGTGCAGTAGACTTGCCCTCAACAGCTGTGAATGACAGCACCCTCTGTGTCAGTAAAGGTTTGCTGGAGACTTAGAAGAACCCAAGCCCAGCCAGCATGCTTTATTCTGCTGTTTCTGTACAATAGTTGTGATTGTTAAGCTGTTCTAATATCTGAACAAAAACATTACTGGGGCTTACTTACCTGTAACCCAAAATTGTCTTCTATGCTTTTAATTTATTCTCTCTCCTTTTCTTTTTTCATAGTTTTTAAATAAACAATCATATTAGAACCACTGAAGAAGGAAATCTTAAAAAAATTACATCATTAGGGCTGTTCAGGTATTCATGAAGTACTGAAATATGGATAATGACTTGAACATGTCAGTAAAATGATCATCTGTCCCCAATTAATATTGATGTATTGCATTTGTGAAGGCTTTTAATGATCACATTACTAGGAAATTATTGCTGCTCATATAATTTGTTCTTATAATCATGTATTTATCTTAGATACAAAAGACAAGTTCCCCAAGAGGACTATGAAAGCCCATATTCTGCTGATGCTTAATTGGTAGAGAAGACAGTCTTTACACTTATGTGGAAACAACCGTCTTTTTATCAACACAACTGTCTCTTTTTAATTACAGTATATATATGCTACACATACCATATGTTTTATGGACATGAGACATAACAAGATTTCTGAAAAATAGCTGTATGTCATGGAATAGATAACCAGTTAGGCAAAAATCAACCTGAGCAACTTTCAGAAATTATCATTAAAAGGGAAAGTGATGAAACAAGAATATTAATAGTTTTCCTCTGCATACATTGGGGACCAATTTTATCTGAGATATTCAATCACATCTATTTCTGTAGCTCATGGCTACAGGTATTGGATCTCAAAATAATGCTACAGGTATCTGACAGCTGTGTTCAATGGAAAGACAGATTTCAGACCACTGACTTTTATAGGCTCAGACATAAAATGAGGCCTCCATGGCTAATCACTAAATCTTAGTCTACAGTATGAGTTTCCTTGTCCAACTGAATTGCCATAAAGAACTTACAACAGCATGTTGTATCTTCCATCTTGTTCTTTCTGTAAATTAATAATATACATGGCCACTGGGTATACTTTTTATTATGGTTAAAAATCCTGGAGCCTTGAAATTATAGTTTGCTGTCTATGTAATTTAGAGTGATATCTAGTAGACCCTGTTCCTTTACAATTGAAAAATATATTGGACTTACGGCTTCTAAATATGAAATTCACTGGTTCTGCTTCTGTAATTCTAGGGCAGTTATGACTGTTAACTTCAGAGGGTATTTTGCTCATAGGGACTACCACGCCATATACCACTGTAAAAGAATATATCTAAATTATGAAGGAATTATTGCAGCTAAACTTTTTATTTTTATGTGAAATATGAAAAAATTACTGTTTAAATGCTACTTAGACTTCTTTAGCAATATTGGTGGTTGCTCTAATAACTAAGATTTTTCATGACCAGAATGTAATTCTCTGTTAAACTTCCTAATTCTAAAATTTCACTTTCCATGATTCACTCCTGTTATTTTGTACAGAGGAGGCAGGCAGCAAATGCCTTCAGTGTAAACCTGAGAAGTGGATTAGGGCTGCTGTTTGTTGAGATATACACATATGAGGGAGATGGAGAGAAACTTGACAGCAACATCTTAAGATATCTCTCTTTGGCATGTCATAGGGGGTTAACATCACAGACAGTCCATCTTGAAGAGCCAGGAGAAGATGCCTGCTCTCACTGCCCTGCCTGAGGTTATTGACAGGTGCCCATAGTAAGCACTTGCCAGAAATTGGCCCCATCAGTGACAACTAGTCTCCAGTTCTGCTTTATTAGTTATGTATGACAAGCCAAATGATAGTTTCTTCTCCCTACCCCTGACATTATTGCCCAGGCTCTGCTGTATAATGAGACTATATGCACCTCATTCTGCAAAGTCTCCTATGAAATCACCAACTCTCCCTCAACCCTCATAAAGATTATTTGGAAGACTGACTGCATCTTTTTCGCCTTGGGTTCTGTGCTTTTATTATACAATGCTCAACTTTCTGGGTTTTTTTTTTTTTTAATATAGTTTTTATTATAAAAAAAAGACTTTTTTATTATTATGTTTTTCCTTAGGGATGTTTTTTTTGTGTGTACCTCTAATTGTGTGTCTAGATTCCCCCAGGGAACTCAAGTAGGATCTCTTATACAACATGTGTCTAGCTGTATAAACAAAGATTACAGGTCTGTGTTGTATTGTACTTCTACCTGGAATAAATTACTTAATCATATGCAGCTTTCTACAAACACACTGAGTAATTGCCAATTACCATCATTTTTTTTCTCCCAAAAAGTTGTCATTTTTTTCATAAAAATAAAATATATCTCTGCTGACAGAAATTGCAACATTCCTATATCTAAGAATCAAATTGGCTGATAGTCTAATAAACCAGAATGAAAACACTTGAAGCTCATCAGAAACCTAACCCAAGTGACTGCAGTTAACATTCTAACTAATATGTGCACTATGCTTGCAGGAAGCTTGAAGATAGCCAGTATGTTTTGTCTTCCAAGTGGAAATGTGAAAAATTTCCTAAGTATATAAAAGTATGTTTTGTTGAATAAAATCAGTGACTGAACAGATTTTGTTGAATAAAATCAGTGACTGAACAGATTTTTTTTATTCCTCTATTTCACTTTTTAAGAGAATTTATATATATTTTAAAATTGACACAGTACTGAAAATATATCTCCTAAAAGTGACTAAAAATGAAACATTTCACCCCCAGGTAATTTTTAAAGAAATGAATACAGCAAAGAAAAGAAACGTGGCATCATCGTACAAACAGATTTTTTCCTTCACAGGAAACATTTGAATTCAGAGGTTTTGAAAACAAGACTATCAGTCTCAACCGTACCATGTTCTTACCCTCTAGTTACAGCATATCCAATGTCAGCTGCTCTCAACCTTTCCTGCTGACAAAATAATTCAGCACAAATAGTTAAACTCTCAGGTGAGGACATCAGCTACAAGGTTAAGGAGTCGTGTTAATCTGTTTGCTCATGGGTTCAATTAATACATAAGTACATTGTGTATTCCCAGCAGGCAATGTTGCAGCTATCCTAATTCTGAAAAACTGAAGCTTCTTTTTTTTGGTAGTTTACTGAGGACAAGAGGTATTGTGTCAAATTCCTTCTGTGAATAAGGTATCTCTGTCTTTTGTCTCATTGTCTTTTGTCTGCTTTTCCAGAGACTTGCTTCTGTTACAGAGTCTAAGATGAAGCTTCCCCATGTTTTTGGTTTGGTTGTTGTTGTTGCTTTATGTTGGAGATAGAAAATAAATTAAATATGTATTGGTCTAGAGAGGAAATTCGAGGATGATTTTAATCAGTTGCGGTGACAATGTCTGTGAAGATGAGACAGGAAGAATGTAATCTTTCCCCTTGTAAAGGCAAAACCAGATGAATGGCACAAACAAATAAATGAGACCCTTTTTCATCTCATTTGTTATTATCCCATTTTCATGGGATTTGTAGATACAGATTACTTTGGAAAAATCACACTGAAACTGTGAAGTTTTATTTTATGTGAAGCCCTATTAGGGGTAGCTAAATTTTGTCCAAGAGAGGACTACCACAGGTGCTATTTGAAGCTGTGTAAGTTCAAAGAAGTCTATCTGAATATTGCTTGGATATAGGATGTTTAAACTGAAAATTCACAAGATTCAAATATTATATAAAACTTTGTAGTTATGATATAGACAGTTATTTTATTAACCACAATTAATTATACACCTGTGAAGAATAATTCCTGTAGAAGCATAATACCTACCGCTTAAATATAAGGCTTCAGAAGACTAAGAATTCCTTTAACTTAAAATGCTGGAAGCTGAGAGAAAATATTTTATATTTCTCATTTGTTATAATCTTTCCCTAAGTGCTCATTACTCATCAGTGGCTGTGACTTTGACTTGTTGGAAATGTATTCTTTATGAGGTAATACGCTGCCCTAGCTGATGCCTAGCTGTAATACCAAAAACAGTAAATATAGCTTGTGAAGCACAAAAGTATAAGGATGTTCTCAGGGATAGCTTCAGGTGTGAGCCAGCTGCACACTAGTACAGTGAGGTTTGTATAGTTAGGGAGGATCATGGAGTGTGGTCACAAGACGATTTTTAATGTGCCGGGAAATGCTCCCAAGCTAGGCCTCCTGTGTGACATGGAATGTTGTTTAAATTCTTCACAAATTTTCTCCCAGAGGAGAAAGATCCTTTAGACAGAACATCTGCTGTTAACACTTTCTGAATTCATCTCTGCTGTACCACAGGAGGCTTCATTCATCACACAGAAAAGTGGAGGTTGTATAAACACAGGTGTAGGAGACAGTCCCACCTTGGTCTCCATAGTACACCTGTTTACCTGGAAGAACTGCTGTGTGTGGAGAAGGCTGTGGCAGCTAGAAGAGGCCTCATAAGAGTACCTAATATGCACTTGTGAGCGTACGTTTGAAGCAGAACCATCAGGAAGCAGCAGGGTAAGCAGCATTCAGGTTTTCAGTGATATCTGTATTTAAGAGTTATGAATATACCATGGTTTCCCTGTCCTTCCTTCAGAGAAGACTGTAATACATAGTCTAAGTTTATGTGACAAGTCTTATAAAAATTGTGTTTCTTTTCTTTTCTTTTCTTTTCTTTTCTTTTCTTTTCTTTTCTTTTCTTTTCTTTTCTTTTCTTTTCTTTTCTTTTCTTTTCTTTTCTTTTCTTTTCTTTTCTTTTCTTTTCTTTTCTTTTCTTTTCTTTTCATACAAGAAAGGGAGAAAAACCCTATAGCTATTCTGACAAGTTGCATGGCAGTTTCAGTTAGATATGATTTAAGGCAGTCAAGTTATAAACCCTGAAGAATGGGGTTTATAATGGAAACAGCTGACCCTGAACTTCAATGTCATGTGCACTATGCTATAATAGCTGCTACTTGACACTAACTTTCCATCTCTCAATTCAATCAACAGATAAAAAAAATATGCAACTTATTTATTAGCTTATATCTTAGGTTGCCCATGCATGGGCATTCAATTTCTCCTCTTCCTCTGGCTGTTGCATATCCTTCTTCTAAGATTCAGTGATCAGGGAGATTTAAGCTTTAGTTTGCTTCTTGTGAACTCAAGGTGGTTGCTTTGCAGATTAACAGTTTGCACACAAAGTTTTGTGGGCTTGGAAGATTTTTATGCATTTTGGTAGTACTAAGAAATTTGTTTTCCAGACCTTATTCAATACTTCTTCAATAAGATATTGTATAAGAAACTATCATGATGGTATTATTCGATGTTACAATGGAATTTTGGCCCGTTTCAGAGCCAAGATGCTTCAGTGGGAAACAGCAGTCTCCCAGAATTGCTTGCCTAGCTGGAATAACATGGAGGATAAACAAAGAAACAAGCAAACAAACAAAAACCTATGGGCAACCATCTAATAATCAGGGACTTCTTTCTTTCTGTCAGCTTTCCCAGAAAGAAACATTACAAACCATATGACTTTATTTTGTCCTTTTTGCTGCTAAAACACAAGCGGTTTCCCAAGCTGCTCTGCTCCGTCTCCTTCTTTGATCTGCAGTGTCTTATGTAGGGAAGGTGAAGGGCAAAAGTACTTAATGGAATTGCTTCTACAGCTTGCAAAGAAGAAAAGATAGGTAGTTCTCAGTTTGAAAGAACAAAACTGAATTTTCCATTGGAACACAGATAAAGCAGGTGGAGCTACAAAACTGATGGTCTCTTTGGATGGGTGTGCAGTAGGCAGAAATGGATGGCTAAAAATTTAATACAGAGACTGTGCAGATAGGATTGATATAGATTAGGATACAACTGATTTACGAGAAGACAGACAGGTGACTCCCCAAGCCTCCAAACACTTTTCTTTCTCTTATATCAGGGTATCTTTCATTGGCAGATTGATAATAATTTCACAGAGTGCAAAGCCTGATAAGGCAAACTAGGTATGCATCACCTCTGCACTTCAATAAAATATGCGGAATTGTTCACAGTAAAGTCAATGGTAAACTCAATTGGATTTAAAGAAAACACATCAGGCAGTGATTTTGTCCTTAGTTTTTTTATTTAAAAAAATTGTGCTTGGGAGAGGAATCTGCATGAAGTACTGAAGTACTAGTACTAGAGATAATAAAGGTACTGAAGGTTTCAAAAAGGAAGAATTCAAGCTTGTACTGAGCCTCTCTTTTGAAGCAGAACACAAAAGTAAAGGTTCAAGGCTGACTTTTAAAATCTGAAACAGTACTTTATAGTTATATGCTTTTAACCAGGAAGGAAAGGATAATTTCTGAATAATATCTGAGAGCACTTCTAAGGGCACCTCACATTAGGAGAGCTGACCTTTTCTTAATTGCAATTAGAAAACCTCTATCATCTCCACACATTTATACAAAAATGCTGAAGAGGTGTTATCCCCTATAGTTTTAAAGGAGTATGTATTCTCTTCATGTCTGTGTTACCATTTTTCACATGAAGTCAATACTTGACCCAAATGACAATGTATGGAAAACAAAAACGAACCAAATAGCAAGAAAAAAGGCAACAAAAGTAAACACAAAACCCATATACCCCATCATGAACAATCTAGCTTTCAACGTTCATCTCCAGTGCACCCTTTAAAAAAGAAACAGCCGTTAAATGCTCCTTCCTGTAAAGCAGAGGAATTAATAGCAGTTACATTTAAGTACTGCTTACACTGTTTAACAGGCAGCCTTTTATAATGTCAAGTTAATGAGAATGCCAATCAAGGAGGAATACTGTGTGTTAAACTATGCAAATGAGATGTTAGCATAGTGAAGTTGCTGTCATCTTTAAATTGTGAGAGATGTTGCCAATCCAGAAGAACTTCTTCAGGAAAAGGCCAGATTGCAATGAAAAAGACAAACTTAAAGTGCTTACTAAATTCATAGAGTTTGTCACTTTCATGACAGCTGAGGGAAGAAAGCAATGTCAGACCATGCTCAAGCATAGCTTCATTTTATGTAATCTGAACAAAAAGCACAATTTATGACATCTTGAATACAACAATTGCAATCAAGTAATAATTAAATTTAAAAAAATCACCAGTGATCTCTTAAAGTGATGGGAGAGGGAAATAGCTTGTAACTACCCTTTTGCAGGCATATTTTGTTTATCTTTCAGGAGCTGATTTTTTTTTTTCCTTTTTTTTTTTTTTTTTTTTCAGAGTGCTGAGTGAAAGTGGGAGTAGCACGGCCAGCCTGTGCAACAGTAATTCGGGGAAATCCCCTCAGCTTAAGAAAGCCAGAGCTCTGGGCTTGTTGGTCATCATGCAAACAGCTTTAATTAGAAAATGCTTTCTTCAGGCTCTACACAAAGATATTTATAGTAGTACCATATAAGAATTGTCAAAGTTAGCTAAGCTCCTCCTGGTGAACACTAATTTGAATGCCTCATCTACAGCGTGCCACTCTCGACCTATGCATTTAATGTAAAGATCCAGTCTTGTTTTATTTTGGAGGGTGTGGTGGAGTTTGAGCATTCTGGGGCAAAAGAGGTATGCGACTACTGTGTAGGCTATTACGGGTTTAATGTCTATAGGAAATGAACCTATTGGTTCAAAGGTCTTGAAGCATACCAGTTGCAAAGCTACCTCCTCCAAAAGTCCTTTGAGGTTGTGGTTTATATCTTCAGAGAACATGTTTCTAAAGCACACGTGTCACATACCACACAATAGTTTTTACCGAGTCTGATTACCTTTCTCTAAAAATTCCAGGGAATTTTTACTTAGTTATCTTGGGAGGTTTATCAGAGTGCTTAATTTTTTCCCACAATTTGGATGCTCAAAAATTACTGGCTTTCTGTCACCGAGAAAATCTGTTCTGTTCCTGATCTACTGACAAATTGCTTAAGGGGAAATTTTATTTTAATGCTTGCTTCAACATAATTTATGTTCTAATAAATACCAAAAAGTATCCAGGTGATTGTCCCGTTGTCTTAACAAGTTTCATTATTAGAAATACTGTTTTAATATGGACTCATCTGTAACATGCCTGAGGCAAGTGTCAATTACATATTGTGTACATTTAATTATTTGTTACAATGGCAAACATTATATTAATCCCTCCCTATTCTGTAAAAATGCTGTGACTTTGGAATTTTCTTTCTCTTAACAGAGGCCAGAATTTAGGTTACAGGACAATACAGAATATATTTTATCTTTCAACATATTTTAATATACTTATATTTTAACATTTGCTGTCATGACCCGAGTGAATTTAGATTCTCTCTTCCTTTGTTGTACTGGGGAGACTGTGAAAATGTGAGACCTTATAACTTTTTAATATGATGACTTTATCACATTTTAGTGTAGCTCTGTGTGTGTGTATTTGTCAGCTTAGCCCAAGCTGCAATCCTGCACAGACTAGCAAGGAATGTGCCAAATGCACACAGTGCCAGTATTTGAGGCTGAAAAGAGGAACTTCCCTCATTGTGCTGCAGCCACAGATCACCCAGAAAAGTAACAGGTACCCCTTGGCTTTCATCCTCATTCCTTTGTCTCTGCTCAAAGGAAAGCACTCACCAGACCACTGCAGCTTCTTATTATTTACAGCTGCAAATCCCCTCAGCCCCTCACTTCTTTCCATGGTAAGTTCGAGGATGCTGGGTGTGACTGATTGCCTGCTCTGAAAGGCCAAAAAAGAATTAATCCCATTGGACTGAACTGGAAGCACTAAAACTTTATCCTCACCTTTAAAACAGGGGGAGGTCCTGCTAACTCAAAAGAAACCAAAGTTTAGCATCTTGACATAAAAATGAAATGTGGAACATGGCACATTGCCTGTGTAGATAAAGAGTAAAAAGGCAGACTCCTAAAGGTTAAAATAAATAAATAAATAAATCCAAAACATACCTGTCCTGGTTTCGGCTGGAACAGAGATGGTTTTTCCTTTATAGTGTCTGGTATGATGTTATATTTTGGCACTGGGAGAGAAACAATGCTGATAACTCAGCCATGTTTTATTTCTTGCTGAGCAGTGGCTGTACAGAGCCAAGGATGTTTCAAATTCTTATACTGTCCTGCCAGCAAGGGGTCTGGGGAAGCACAATGATACTAATTTGGAAGGAGCTGCTGGCTATGTTGGAAGGGTGGAGAGGCCTTGCAGAGTGATCTAGACAAATCAAAATGCTGAGCAATCACTGACCATGTGAAGTTTAACAAGAGCAAGTGCTGGATACTGCACCTGAGAAGAGGCAACCCTGCGAACAGACTGGAGGATAAGATGCTGGAGAACAGCCCTGCTGAAAGGAATCTAGGTTTCTTGGTCAACAGCAAGCTAAAAATGAGTCAGCAGCGTGCCCAGGCAGCCAGGAAGGCCAACCATACTCTGGAGTGCATCAGACCAGCACTTCCAGCTGGGTGAGGGAAGGCATCATCCTGCTCTACACTGCACTGATGCATCCTCACCTTGAGTACTGTGTGCACATTTGCATGCCACAGTACAAAAAGAACATAAAACTATTAGAGTGTTCAAAGGAGGGATATGAAGATGAGGCAGGGTCTGCAGGACAAGATGTATGAGGAGCAGCTGAAGTCCCCCAGTTGGTTCAGTGCAGAGCAGAGGAGCTGAGGGGAGGCCTCACTGTGGCTGCAGCTCCTCACAGGGAGTGGAGGGGCAGTGCTGAGCTCTGCTCTCTGTGGCAGTGACAGGGCCCGAGGGAATGGCATGGAACTGTGTCAGGGGAGGGGCAGCTGGGATTAGGGACAGGGTCTGCACCAGAGGGTGGTCAGGCCCTGGAACAGGCTGCCCAGGGCAGTGGTCATTGCTCCAAGATGATGGAGTTCAAGGACCATTTGGAAAACACTCTTAGCCATAGACACTGATTTTGGAGTGGTGCCAGGAGATGGGACTCAGTGATCCTTGTAGGACACTTCCAACTCAAGATAATCTATAATTCCATGATTCTTTGATTTTATGATTCTAAGGAGCTGGGAGGGGGCAGAACCAGAACAGCTGACCTAAACTGGCCAAAGGGTATTCCACACCCTATGACATCGTGTGAAGCAACTTTTTAAAAACTGTGGGGAACTGGCTGGGGAGTCAGCTGCTGCTCAGGGACTGGCTGGGCATGAGTTGGTGGGTGATGTGCAGTTCTTTTGTGCATCACTTTTGTTGTATATTATATTATTATCATTACTATTTTCTGTCTTAGTAAATAGTTTTTATCTCAACCTGCAGATTATACTTCGTTGTTTGGTTTTTTGTTTTTTTTTTAATTATCTCCCCCATACCTCTGGGAGGGGGAAGTGAACAAAGGACAATGAGGTGCTTAGCGTCCTGCCAGGTAAACCACAACACTCTCCCCCTAAAAAAACCAAACCAAAACAAAACAAAAAAATAACCCTAGGAGATTACTTAACCTTTCGCTTTCAAAAGGAGTCTTCACAGGACAGGTTTCCTGTGTTATTACCTGAATGGCATCTGGGACAGCATGGATGATGCTTTGTCTGGGTTATTGCACTGTATTGTCTGTAAAAGCCCTTGTTAAATGACCAGCAAACGAAGTGAGGGTTTTCATTAACCCCATTAGATGTCAAATTAGTACAGTGATTTCATAAAACTCATTCCTTTATTCCTTTCTTTGTCTTCTATCCAGCTGTGTTTTATGAGCAATCCAAACCCTGTTTCAAATCCTGACTGCCAGTGGGTTTCCTCCTGTCACTGAAACTGTTCATTTCCATAAATCAGCAGCAACTTGAAAAAGCACAAAAGCCATCACAGCATTCATTTGCAACATCCTTTCTGGTGTAAAATCTCTATTTTATGCTAGCTATTTTTTTTTTAACATATTATTAATCTTTTTTTTTTTCTTGTTGATTCTGTGATTGACGATAGAACCTGCTTCTGCTGAGTGTATTCATATTAGGAAAAATCTTTTTAAGATGAAAAATTTCTAGTAATTAAGAAAATAAGATTCTAGATTCTTCTTTCAACGTGTTGTACCTGAGAGGGAAGACACTAATTAGACTCTCTCCTATTAGCGCTGAAATATGACAGGGATTCAGAGGCTGTAGTTTGATTTTTAACAGAGCTAGACTGGAAAAATAAATTTCATTTGAAAACTGAAACCTTTGGCCTCAACTGTCTTGGAAAACTGTTGGATGAATTTGGATAAAATTTTGCTAAAATTGATCTTATCAAGGGAGGACATACGGGCTGTTTTCATGTGGGAAGGAAATCTCAAAGGTGTGATTGCTTCTTCTGCGCAGTTGAAATTGGAAGAAAGAGATTGGTCAGTTAGAGGTCATATACTTACCACATCACTTATTTATATTCATATACATATAGGTGTATTTTGTTAGAATTTTCTGCTTCTTATTCAGAAATTGTTATTTAAAAAAGCACACCTTGCCTAATGTTTCACCTTCTCAACTAGTTTCCAGCAGTTCTCAATGATCTTTGAAATAATCTAGCACAGCATAACTAATGAAGGATAGAAGTATTTCAGTGAGAAGAAGCCTATAAATGATTACTTTAAATGGGTAAAAAAAAAAACATTTTCCTTTGGTATCCATCACTGTGTAAAAATAAAAGAGAGATGAATGGTTTGGAACCCACAAGCATTTAAACATTAAGATGGCATTAAGACTGTTTTGGGAAAAGTATGCCTATAGTCTTGTTCTTAATTCTGTGGTAAAATGTACTCTGTGGTTCATTAGTAATGTAAATATATATTCTTGAAATAAGATATGGTTCAGTAAAAGGAAGACAATTTCATAATAAAAGCTGAGGAGTTGAACCGGATTCAAGCAATCACAGTCAGAGTAGAGGAAAAGAGGAGAGACTTCATTCCACTGACAGTTCTTGGAAGCTTTCTGTCTCTAGAGCACATGGGAAGACAGAATGCATTTGCAGTATCCACAGAACAGATGGACTATCTCTGAATCAACTTGAATTAGTTAAGTATTAGCTTCCAGGAAATTTCAGGTGGCCCCATATTTATATTTGTCTAATTTTGTCTTTGTGTGTGTCTTTCTGACCTGTTTTTGTTGGCAGTGGTTGGGCTTTTTTTTAATTTTTTTTTTATTTTTTGGTTTGCAGAAGAAATAATCAGCATTCTTTTTACAAATGCTTGTCTTGTAATATACATTTTGAAATGTAGTGCCTTTCTCTAATTCTACCTGCATGATTCCAAAGAAAATGTTTTCCTTGTATTTTCTAGAAGTAAAAAAACTAACTATATGTGATAGGGTAAGTAGAGGACCATCTCATAAAATTCATTAACATTTCTTTTATGTGCATGGATGAAATTCTGAGATTGTCATATGGTGAGACAAATACTGAGAGTAAGATTTCAGTAATAACTTTTTCCAAGTTCTTCCTTCTTTATTAGCTTTTCAGGTTTTCTACTAGATACACTTAGGAAACCTGTAACAACACAAATTTAGAGCTTTATGATACCAACTCTGTCTTTGATGGAGATCTTTAGTAGAAATACCCTCCAAACTGCAGAATAACTATTGAGAAGAATCAAGGAATTTTCCACAGAATGGCCAGATAGCTACAGTCTATTTTGTTAGTGTGCCTTCATTTTATTTTAGTACTTAGCATGCCTTCTCAATAGCAGCTGTGTACTCACATGCATAGAAATACCTCCCAGGCTCAAATAAAGGAAAATAAAAATCAGAACTGAAAAAATACTAGATTTTTGTTTTTCAGTGCAAACGTCCATTAGGCCATTTATGTGAACTTTAGAAAGTAGTTCTTAATTAGATGACTACCTTGTAGTTTTTTCCACAAGATTCCCAAGCTTTGCACACATGATGACCATGTGCTGATGATTAGGGAGGGTGTGTACTGTAAAGCAGTGGTCTGGCTCCTTGCTGACAGGAGAGAAATACATTTTTGAGTCTAGATTGTCATTTCCAGCGCTGGAGAAAAGTGTCCTACAGTGCATGCATATTCATCTGCTTATACAGACTTAGATCTCTCCCCCTTCATTTTAAGCTCTATTTTTATTCATCTAGTATCACTCTTTAGTCCCTACTTTTCTCACATATTTCTAATGTCTGTATTCAATCACCTGGCTGTAGTCTCTTAAAGTCTCAGATATCTACATCAAAGAGTTTCTCTCAAACTTGCAGCCAGGATGTCTCACTTTCACCTGTCTGTCTACAATTTCTTATCTCCTCTGCCTCTGTTTCCATGCCATATCCTTGTTCCATGCCAGGTCTGCCTGCCCTTCTTATTCCTCCATTCAGTTCTTTCCCTGCTGGAGGGGGCACAACTGATACGTTTCCAGTACACGTTTTCAATGCCTCACCTAATAAACGCCAGGTGATTCCTGTTCCAGTCACCCTTTATTATCCTGTAGTTTCCTTATGCAAACCCTACAGCATTTTCTGTTCTTGCTTACAGTGGCTACTATTTTCTTCTTTTCCAGGGACTGTCTACTTCTCTCTTTTTCTTTTTTTAATAATTGCTCTTCATCAACCTGCAGTCATCGACTCGGAGGACAGAACATACAAGTGAGAATTTAAACCTCTTTGTCCTACAATTCATGACACACTTCACTATCCCAGAAAATGACAATTGGGATACTGAAACTCTTTATGAGACAATAGAAAACATTTGCTCTTCTGCATTACCATTGAGCACTTATGATGCTGATAAGATATAAAGGAAAACTTGTGTGTTTTTTTTTCTTACAGAGAAAGTGGAATATGCGTGCTGAAAACCTGCTACACTACACCAGCTGCTTCATCCTGGGTTTAATTTTATTTCTGTTCTTTCTCTCCTTGCCAGTGGGGAAGGCTGAGTAATGTCAGTGTCTTCCCAGTCATCTTTATCACTAACGATCATTCTGTGTGGCCTATGTTAATCATTCTCACCTGTCTTCATCTCTCACTATTAGATTAATAGTTGCCAATTATGCATACTCTCCTCTGCACAGCTATTGTTTACACACTCTCTAATTCTCTTCATTAGACCAGTGAGTGGGCATAATTATGGTTATAAGTTATCCATTCATTTTCTTAAGGACAGTGAGAAATTTAGTACAACAAGTGTTTGGTTTCATGATAACATCTTGGACTAATAAGAAGGAAGCTCAGGCATTATAGAGTCCTATCACATGCTGTGGGGAAAAAAAAGTCTCTTGCTCAGCATGGATGTTCTAAGTGTAAATTCCTTGTGATTTCAGAAATTTTAGGTGGAACTTGCAGACAACTATACACTATTGCCTTGGTCCTCACTGCTTTCCATTTTAATGGGAAAAAAAATATGAAAAATAACTTTAGTTTTCTAGCAAGCAATAGCCAAGACAGACAATGAGTAGTGGCAAGGTGCTCAGTTTTTCAGCATTTTTGATAGAAGCTGGAGTCTAAAGGAGATAGAAGGTACACACAAGGGGGCCACTGTTTATTAGCTGAGATGAGCAATCAAAAAGTTCAATTATAAGTCAGCTAAAAATCTCAGTTTTAAGGATCACATCTTAAAAAATGAATTAGTTCTGTAAGTAAATTACTGTGGTCATCTGATCTATAACGTCTCTGTTAAAGGTGTCTGACTTTCTCTATTTGTTTAGTATCTCATTTATTCAAGAGATAGTAACGACAAACATTTAGTTCATATTTCTCATTAGCGGATTTTCTCAAATAAAAATAGTGAGCATATTGAACAATTAATAAGGAAATTGAAATCTCTCCATAATTGCAATCAAAAGTTTATTTACAAATAAGATGGCTTCCCCCGTCCAGAAAAAAGGCTGAATATTTTGTAATTAATTTTTTTTATCTGATGCTCTCATTTGATCAACATATACAATCATAATGCACCAATAAATGAAACAGCATGTTAATAATCCTTTTAAATAATGGGAAGCAGACTAAGCTAGAGTAATGTTACTACAGTAAGAAGGTCAGGAATGTTTTCTTAGCTTTTTGTGCTAGCTGCTAAATTAGTAGCTTTTAAGTCATCTCTGTTTCATATTTAAGAAAAATCTCAATTTAGTGACCTTACATTAATTTCAGATTCTGTTCCTTAAAGAGTTTCAACTATCATCTTCTCTCACTTCACAGAATGCTTGAGTTGGCAGGAAAGTCATCTGGTCCTCAAGTAGGGCCATCTACAGCAGTCTGCCCAGAACCACATATGGGTAGCATTTGAAGATCTCCAGAGAGGAAGAACCCATAATCTCTCTGAGCACTCCATGCCAGTGTTCTGTCACCCACACAATAAAGAAGCTTTTAATGATATTCTAGAATTTCTGATGCTGTAGTCTGCATTAGTCACATTACTTGCTTGTTCAAACAGAACTTTTTTTTTCTACTACTGCGCCTCCATATCTTGCATATAGGTTGTACAGTGTGTACATCATGGCACATTGTATTTTAGTGTGTTACTTCCATTGATTAGTTTCCATGATTGCAACCCTTATATGTGGTACTGCTCAGTAAATGCAAACCCTTGAATAGTTCCTTGAAGCTATATGTTGCGAGGGGAAGGAGAAGGAATAAATCAGTCAGGATATCTTTTGCGCCATCTATTGTGATTAAAGTCTTGTCTGCACAAAGTGGTTCACTATTTCTTCTGTGAGCCATGGTTTAGACTTTCTTCTAGAAGGGAGTATCCATAAGGATGGGTCTCCCTCAAATCTCAGCCAGAACAGGATCAGTTCAAATGATGAAAGCAAGGATAGTTGTAACACTTGAAAAAACATTAAAACTCAATAACAAAAAGTAATTGATCCAAAACACAAAGAATACTGATGTTTTTATTGAAATGAAAGTAGAACACACAAGTAAATCCACAGAATATAGGCATATCTAACACTGAACACTCTTGATATGCTCAATAAAATACTGCTTTATTTTTTGATGGAATAGCTGGGACTGAATGATATGTGCAGAAAAAAAGTGGTGGGGATAAATGGTTCGAAAGACACAGAAACCAAATATCCTATAAATTAATATATAATTCAAGATACAGTATTCACTGATCAATTAAAGAGGCTGATTGCAAAGTGTATACAGTATATGTGAAAATGTTTTGATAAATATTATGTACCTCTTTTCAGTTCATTTAGGTTAGAAGATTCTCAGATGGCTTACAACTGAATAAAGATGGCATTAAAAAAGTTGCATGCTGTCTTGACAATAAATCCAAGCCTTCTGTTTTGAAATGAAATGACAAGCAGCATCGCAATTATCTCATAAGTGTCTTGTGGGTTTTTAGAATTTCTCCCCGAAATTATGTTTTCTATTCAAGCACTTCCAGTGGAAATCTATATCAAGATACTACATCTACAAGCTCCCATTTAAATGTTATTTGGGGTAACAAGATCCACAGGGTTAATTAAGAAAGCATTACACCGTCCACTATTGAGGAATGGGCTAATGACTCCAGACCATAGGGGACAGAACCAGTTATACAAATATGGGACCTGAGAGGATGGTTTAATGGGGGAAGCAATAAAATCAGAGCAGAAAAATTTTACTACCAACTGACGGTCAATAGCTTTCTTAACACAACATCTGCGACAGCTTGGACTGCTCTGATCATCAGTAGTCATCCCAAATTAGAAAATCAGGCTGAATAAGCATCCCAGAAATCTTTTTCTAAAGCGAATAAGAAAATCTAAACTTATCTCCAAGACTAACTGACCCTATTTTATAATAATTGTTGAATCAAATCAATCAGCTAAAACTATTAGTTACAGAGGCATTGAAGTGAATGAAGCAGTGCTGATTTAACAATCAGAGTATCTGGCTTATTAATTCATCCTCTGGACAGACAAGAAGCTTTAACTCTCAGAGCTCAAATTGCTGATATGGAACTTCAAGACTGTCATTTCAGAACAAAATATTTAGATTTATACAGAAAAGTCATGGGCATTCAAAAACAGAAGACTTAAACTTGAGGTAAAACAAAAACAAACAAACAGCAGTGACAACAGTAACAAAACATTTTGTCAATATGAAAAGATGAAGCCTTAGAAACACTGAAAATAGCTTTTAATTGAAATAGTTATAATCATTAGATTTTTTTTTTTTTTTTCCAGTAAGACCTGAAATTTACCAGGCTTATATTTCTTGCATACACGTGGGTTTGAAAGGAGATCAAACAAATGTGTGTAGGAACAACACAAGTAATGGTATCTTTAGTATCTGTTACTAACTTAAGATGAAGAAATTGGATCAGCTAAAAAGCAGGGAGCCATTATAAGAAATCAAAGAAAGCAATGCTGTTTGATGAAACAGAGACCAAAGAATCAAATATGCCAGTCATTCAGAGCATCGTTATTATTTCTGTCCCATCAAGTACATATAGCAGAGCTCAAATGATGCTATAATTGCCCTATTTATTTTTCTAGTTCACTCATTTTCAGTCAAAAAGGTACTGTTTCTGACATTATTACTGCAACAATTTGGCTATTTAAGAAATACTTGTTTAAACAACCTATTACTGGATATTCTCAATTTTTCTCTCATCATCTCAGAGATGATGTGTTGATCTTTTTTTATATAACTTGTATCATTTATAAGTCCTCTAAATACTGTATACAGATGCTCGATTTGACCTTTTTTTTTTTTTTTTCCCCAATGTATACAATATAGTCTTAGGAAGGAAGAGAAATACTAAAGTCAGTAGCATAATAGCTGGAGAGAAAGTTGTTCTTTCTCATTAATTTGGGAGAATTTTCTGCCTTATTAGAAAATAAGTAATTCCAGGAGCACCAAAACTTTGAGAGCTGGTTCCCTGTGGATTCGAGGTTGAAAGTAATCTTACAGCTGAACCCTTCTTTCACTAGTGGCAGAGACAGTCCCTTACCTTACTATATTTTTGACATGAAATTTATTTTACACAGGTTGTGAGAAAGACTGTAAAGAGAACATCATTATGCCCATGCAGATGCAAACAAATTCTAGGGCAGGAATCAGTTGGCTGTGTGATGACCGATGTCAAACAATTTCCTTCTCCAGTGTCCCCTTGTCCTTGCAACCCCTGTGATACCTCTTATGTTTACCTGTCAAGATTAGCTTGTGAAGAATTGAAAAGTTAAAGCAAACCTTTTCTGTTTTACCTTTTGCATTTGCAAAGTTTGAACAGGTCTGAAACTTCACAGGAATGTCCAAATTTTAACAGATCTCTTCATAAGTTTCTGAGTTGAGGGTATAAATTTTTCCACAGGAGAAAAAATAATAGGTAAGCACTGATAATGCTTTTAATGTGACAGTTTAAAACAGTTAGGTCCCAAACAGTCTGATAGTTGTCTAAACATACCATGAATCTTTGTCGTAGTTTCAGTTGGGACAGAATTGGTTTTTTCTGAGTGCCTGGTACAATGCTATGTCTTGGTTCTAGAAGAGAAACTGTGTTTATAGTTGCTTCTAAGCAGTGTTGTACAGAGCCAAGGTCATTCTAGTGAAAGGTCTAAGGAGCTGGGAGGGGACAGAATTAGAACACCTGATTTAAGCTGGCCAAAGGGATATTCCGTACCATATGACATCATGCGGAAGGAGTTTTGAAGGGAGTGGAATTTCATCTCTCTCTTCCTCTGCTTGGGAGATTAGCTGGGCATTGGTTGGGGAGCAGTGAGCAATTTTTTGTGCATCACTTATTATGTATATTCAAATGTATATAAATATAGATATAGTCATAACTATTATCCTTTTCCTTTTCTCTATTTTAGTAAATAGTTTTACCTCAACTCACAAGTTCTACGTTTTTTTCCCTGATTCTCTCCCCCATCCTACTGAGAAGGAGGGGGTGAATGAACAGCTGCATGGTTCTCAGCCACCTCCAGGTTAAACCTCAACAGTCTTATACACTGAAAACCAACTTGCATTCACCACAGTGACGTTGGCACTGGAGCAAGCAGCAGCACTACCAAGGCAGTGGCATTACAGCATCAGGAAAAAGTCTAAATATCCCAATGTATATTTGTGGAAAGGGAGAATTGTGTCCCAAAATACGCATCAGCAAATATAACATATTAAAAATGACACAGGCACTATTTTTCCTGATATATAAAACAGAGTGTTGACTATTCTGCTACTGAAGTAGTGCATGTTGTCCTGAGTAAAGCCTGAACTACCTGGAATCTCTTCAAACACTGTAATTAAAATATCACTTCATTCTTCATTTTCTAAGGTACTTTTTGGGGAAAAAAAAAAGTCCCAAGCTGTTTCCTCCCACAAGATCAGGTAGAGTCTAAACACTTGCCAGAACCTATCATCTGATCTTACTCCTACGGAAATCAGTAAAAATATCATCATTCTTGTTTTGGAATTGGGTTATTTCTTTCAGTCGTCTCTCTAAAGAAGGCATTCTTCATATTAATCTGTTCATGATTAAACTATAACATTAAAAGATAAAGACTAAAATATCATAAAATAAATATTTTAAAATCAGTTTATCAGTTTTTCCTGTAACAGTGACAGTTTAAGAACACTTAAAGATTCCTGTGGTCATAGTGTAAAAATATAATTTTTCTGTATGTTAAATAAATGAAAAGTTAATAAGGCTACTTAAATGATCAGTAGGATCCTTGCACAGATTGCAGCCAACTTATGGATCACCCTCACTGAACCGTGGTCAAATCTATATCACTGTATTTTATATTTCCTTCCATGAATTTTACCAGTAAAACAAAATATATTTTAAAGTATTAACAGAAACTAAATGCCCCAAAGCACAAGTATAAAGTGAAGTTTATACTTCAAAAGCTCTGTGAAAATCCTTATTAGAAATCACTGGGTTTAGAATTAGTTCCTTTCTGACTTTACTAGGGAATAGCCCAGTTGCAAACAATAAACATGACTACTTAAGTAAAGGGCAGTTCCCTTAGCCAGTGGCACAGAGAGAGAGAGGAGCAAGCCTTGAGTGGCTTGAAGCAACACAGCCTCATTAACACAGTGCCTTACCCTGAGTAACTTTGTGCATTTGCCCTGGCTACCTAATTCTGTCTGCTCAGACAGAGCTTCAAAGTAATCCTGTCTTGACAGCTTCCAGCCTTTAGGCTGGGTTATTCACAGGTCACTTCAGTAGCCCTGGATTGCATGCAAACCTGCCATGTTAATGCTTCTTTCTAGAAGTGACTGCTCAAAAAATTCTTTCACTTACATGTTCACTAGAACTAAGCATTGAAATAACGGTAGCACAAAACATACATACATATTTCCTTAAATGTCACTTTCAAACATCTGTAACTGAAAAGTAGGAGGATTTGTGGTTGCCACATGTATTTTTTGGCTTTCTACATTCTACCACAATGCTAGCAAAATACTATATCAGAAGTCTTAGAAAGCAAACTGTAATTCCAAGGCCCCGTGGTGTTAAGAACAACTTGTCCTTGATATTAGGTGCATTTCTTGTCACTATAGCATTTTGATGGGAGCACTGAGTGAAGTTCCTGTGGCAGACCTGCAAGTTCCACCTTCTGTGTTTGTGATCTGTGCATACGACACAGCTGGTGGCCGGCCAGAAGTCCTGTGCATCCACTGCACAAAGATAATCCAAATATTTATTTTGTAAAGAATAGAAGCAGATAGAAAATATTCCACAAAGAAGAAATGATATAAACATTTACTAGCTGTGAGTACACAATAGCTACTCCTTAATTGGAAGGGGGAATATCTGCCATTTTATGTTTGCACAGTTCCTAGCAATACGGTATGCTGTGTCATTTGGCCTCTAGATGGTACCAGAATAAAAAGGTTTAATAGTGCATTATTTTTTTTATCTCTGGAGTCAAGGCATTCTTTCTAAAATCTCCTTTAAATCTTCAAGTCTGTTTATCTTCTCTTGTTTGTAGTGTTCCCTGTCTCTCATGAATTACTAGTTTGCTATCTGTGTTTTCTCTCACCTCAATTATATTTATTTGCTTTTTAAATGTGAAAATATTTTGGTCATCTAAAAAAAGTTCCTGGTAGAAACATTTATACAGAACAGAACTTAATGCAGTTAAATTTAATTGAACGTTCACATTTTTAATATTCATGAGGTACCATGATTTCTTAATCTGATAGTCTTTATTACTGGTAAATACTCTCCTATGCTTAGACAGTTGAAACAAAATAAAGAGCTGAATTAGATGGTGGATGATTTGGGGATAAATGTTTGGTGGTTTTTTTTTTTTATATATGTGTGTGTGTGTGTGTGTATAGTTATGCTTGCTGCAATAGCTTCTTAAAGCACATCCTAAAATGTGGATATTGGCATGTCTGTCATGCAGAGGCCATCTGAATCATTGCCTAGTCCAACTCACACTGTTTCTCTTGGTTTTATTATTTATTTTTGTTTGTTTCATCTGAATCTGTGAAGCTTTTTCTTCCACCAGTAGTTTTCAGCATGCCTTTTGGGTCAGCACATTACACTTTTCATCTGTTGATAGCAACTGCCTTAAAGCATGTAGAGCTTTAAGAGCCAATTTGCTTTCAGAATCCACCAGTCGATGCCAGTCTTTAATGAGTGAGACTAAGGAAAAATGAAATAGTCAACTTAATGCATTCACTTTGTATCAGTCACAAAATCATGTAATAATTATATATTGTCTCAATTGCAATGCAGCGCTTTCATGGAGTGTGTTACAAGATATTTTTTAACCATAACATCAAACATGTAGACATTTTTATACATTTCACTTCCTCTGGTGGGTAGTTTAATAATATTTTTCCTCTGGGACAAAATGAAACCAGATCATCCTTGTAAATCTAACTTGACATACTGAGTTATCCACTTAATCAGGACAAGCAAAGTAAGAATGGAACCAAAATGAAGTTAAAAGAAAATTATTAAATGTCCACAGATTTGACAGCTCTGTATTTGAAAAATAAAATAAAACAAAATTCAGGCTTTGGAAGTATAATTTTTTTCTCCGCTGTTCAGCTTGCAACTCAGGAGGAACTCCACTGATTTTATTATCATCATTGTATCTTTATACTCTTGTAAATAAGAGTAGTACCTAACCTTTTGTCAAATGCTAATAACATGTATGGATCTTCATCTCCCACTGTTTTCTCTTGACATGAGCAAAGCAATCCAAAAAGTGTCTCATGTGGAACACTTATATTATGGCTCTTGCAAATCTTCACTACAGCTCCCATTCAATAACCAGAAGTCAATGCTTTTTCTTCTTTTTCTTCAGGATAGGAAATTCACACAGAGGAAATTAAGGCAGAAAATTATGTGTTGTAATATGTTTATTACCAAATATAGTTCTTATTTAGTCTCATCATCAATCAAGATGTTTTGCAAATTCCCCATTACAGTATATGCCTTCACCTCCTTTAAGAAAGCCAGAATGAAAAGCCTAGAATTTCCTTTATATGAAAGGTCATATTTTTCCTAGCAAAAAGGGAAAGAAGCCCTTTGTCTGCATCAAGAGAAATGTGATTTACAGGTCTAGGGAGATGATTATTCCCTTCTACTCTGCTCTTTTAAGACCCCACCTGCAGTATTGCATTCAGCTCTGGGGACCCCAGCACAAGAAACCTGCTGTTGGAGAGAGTCCTGAGGAGGTCCACAAGAATGATCATCTCTCCTATGAAGACAGACTGAGAGAGTTGGAGTTGTTCTGGTTGGGGAAGACCTCACTGTGGCCTTCCAGTACCTAAAGGGGACCTACAGGAAAGATGGAGAGGGGCTTTTTACAAGAGTGTACAGTGACAGGATAAGACATAATGGTTTTTAACTAAATTATTTGCTATGACAGCAGTGAGGCACAGGAACATGTTGCCAAGATAAGTTGTGGATGCCCCATCCCTGGAGGCATTCAAGTCCAGGCTGGATAGGACTTTGGGCTAGTGGAAGGTGTTCCTACCCGGAGCAGTGGGGTTGGAGCTAGGTGATCTTTAAGTTTGCTTTCAGCCCAAACCATTATGTGATTCTATGAAAAAACTCAGTGATACTATATATAATTTGAAAACAATTATAGTTTACATATAAATGGTTACATGTGCTAATCAGTAGCTTGTTTTGTCATTAAAGTCCAGTATTAGCCATTTCTTACAAAGGAATTCTGTGCGTATACTTCTCTAAAAGATTCCAAATAACATGTGCTCAGTTTTCTAATGCCCATTTTGTTTGATATCCCACCTATCCTAGAAGCGCTCTCTTCAGCATGAGACTAAGTCCAGGTGGAGAAAAAAAAAAGATATGTTAAATGTTGGATATCTGAATACCTCACAGTCTAATTAGACCTGCTGGCACAGTTACGTTACTACCTGCTCAGCAAAGCTGGGCTTAGAGGAGAGCTGGGTTGTGTGCACAAAGCCCATGGCATGCAGAGCTAGTCTGGCAAATTTTGAAACATATTTGTTATAACACTTTTGCATTGTAGAAGCAATTACCTGCAAGGTGTGCAGTCACTCAATACACTGCGCTGTGTCTGTGCACCAGTTTCCTATTCAATGCATGGACACATTTCTGCCCAGACTGAAGGACATGTGGGTGCCCTGCCCTGGGTGTCTGACAGCAAGGTGACTGTGGTGCCTTCTGGCACACCACACAGCTGAAGGTGTTTGTCTGTATGTGAGAAATCTGTTTAAAAAATAAATCAGAATTTGTAATCTCTTTGAGCAGAGCTCATTCATTCATTGCATATTTTAATAAAGATTTATTGCCCCACTCTGAGATTTTAGGCTTAATGGAACAATTTGGGTTCCTCAGAATGCCAATAGGTAGATAGGTGTAGAATTTCTGAAACTAAATGGTAGGGAATCTTTGTCCATAACACGCTACTAAAATGCTTAGACCAGTTTCAGGCACTATAATCTTTATTTCTCCATGGAAACAGTTTCACTTTATGTATTTTGATTAAACTTACTACCAGGACAAAAATGTCTTCACACACCTATTTATTTACCTATTTATTTATTTATTACCATTTTACCCATGCTATTAAGCAGCTGTACTCTCACCTTTTCTGATGAAGCCCTAAGTATAACATACCAGGCTTGCTTAAAATTGCAAAACCTATAAATCGAAAAACAATCTAGAAAAAATTTCAAAGAAATTGAGGAAAAAGCAGAGTGCTTATATCAGGTATGCACAGGGAAGCGTATCTGACACATGTGGAGGGTGTGTAGCACATGCTGTGTCAACCCATGTGAGTGGATGTAGAAAAGATCCGAGATAGATAGAGTACTCTGTCATGAAAAGCCAGCAATACACAGGCAAATAGACATCATTTTGTTAATATTTTATTATCTTTTCCTTTGTAATTTAAAGTGCTGTGTGAGGTTTAACATGTAAGTTATTGATTGTACAAGAATACTGTGCAGCTTTTTTTCATTTAATAGTTATCCAAACACAGATACTGCCAATTTCTTTTAGTGTTACATTTATGGGCTGAGTAGCAATGTAAGCTATAACAAAACATCAACTTCTGGAAAGCCTAGGGCATTTCCCACTCTCTCTCTTCCAAAGGATGGTGTATTATAGATTTCTGAGAAAGAAGCAAACAACCAGGACAAGAATATAATTGGGCCAAGGAAATACTCGGAGGGTGTAGAAGAGTAATCACCTGGCAGATATATGCGATGACTCTGAAGATTGATATCGTGTCTAAGCTCAGGAATAGGAGATGTTGGGAAAAGAAACCTTTGTGTACTCTCATACTGTAAAGGGAAAAAAAAAAGTGGGATTGATTGTGAATGGTTATGAAAGGTAAGAGTGAGCTATGGATTGGAAAGTGACTGAGCAGGGAGAGTGATGGGAAGCGTATGTAAGTATAATAGGTTTAGTTAGGGGAAAGACAGTTAAGAAAAATTCTCTTAATGGCTTCTATGCCTTCCTCCCTTTTTATGATTGATAGCATATATGAAGCTCTTGTTTCACATTTAGCATTCAAAGGACTAGACAATATTCAACTACAATAGATTTTTAAAAATCACATTGTAGTCACACGTGATTATATTACACGATTCAGAACAGTATTTAAGACTCTATAAAATGAGAAAAAACAAATCCTGAAATTAAGCATGGGAAAAAAGAAGAGCTGAAAGGACACATATTTACAGGCATTGCTATTGTTAAAAGCTACCTGATGGCTTTAGCTATTTATTAGAGTACCTAAGAGACTGTCAGTTTATCTGAAGGCTCCATAGTCTCTTCAGAGAAAAGAGCTCTGAAAGATTAACAGTAGAAAGTAGAAGAAGCATCTCCTTACAATTTACTTTTCCTCTATGTAAGTTCATTAAATTTTCTCTCTCTTGAAACCATCGTGTATTGTTTTCTGAACAAACAGCTTCTAAATATAATGAAAAATATCTCTCAGTCACAAGCAATGCTTTAACACTGGATCAATACAGACACATAACAGAAGACGAGATTTAGTTTTAAAATTACTGAAGGATTAGTAATGAAATACATATATATTAAACACTATGAAAAATGCTACGATGCATTATTTTCACAGGTGTTTTTGTCTTCAGATTAGTAGTGAAGATTTTCTTATATCAGTTTGCATTTAATATTGAGTCCTAGTCATAAGAAGGCAATTCACACTAGCTGTCTTCTAGGGGCCAGTACTGCCCCAAGATGTGAAGTATGCCTTGATTACAGCTACTCCCCACAAGTTCCTGGAAAATCTATATGTTTTATGTTAATGCTAGAAGTAAAACTCTCCACAAATGAAACTCATTCATAACTATGCAAAAGTTCATGTTAACATCATACACCACCTTTTAAGAACCTCTAATTAAATAGTGAAGTTTGAAAGAATTTCTCTCCCTGCTGGCCAGCAAATCTGTACTGACAGGTCTAAATTAGTTGGAGTATCTCATGTTCTTCAACTTTTTTAAATTTACACCCACTGCAATCCAAAATTGAAGGACGTCAAAGTATGAAACTGACACCAAAAGATATGTCAGCACATTACAAATTGTTGTGTATATCAGTACTATTTAAAAGACATCATTAGCTCGAGTGACAATTTTTTTACCAGTCTTTGATGGCAAGACACCTAGATGTCTCTTTAACTGTAAGCTTGGTTACATGAGGATCTGCTTTTGTCCACCTCTCAAAGGTGCACAGCAGCTTTAGTTATGCAATAAAAGCCACATATTAACCATTCTTGAATAAACTCCTAAGTGATTAGCATCTCTCCAGGCTCGTGTGTGTCTACCTCCATACTATGTACCTCCGTACATAGGAAGATTTGGTTGGCTCAGGCACTCAAATCTAAGATGCAATGCTGAAAAATATCTTATCCAATCAAATCTGGTTTTGATCACAAAGAAGGTCTGTAATATTTTCACTTTTTTCTTCCAAGATGGAAGTCTGCTTTCAAGACCCATGTTCTTGCCCACAGTAACCTATGTAACAAACTATTCATAACAATGAGTGGCAAGTAGGATATGACAACTGACAAAAGTATGCTTCTTTTAATCAGCAAAAATGACGATGTTCATCTCCTAAATAATAGGATACAAATTTTCATTAATAATTCCTTGAAAATTACTGGAAAACATACATATACTGATTTTACTATTCTATTAGTCCTACACTGTGTTTTTAGTGTGAAAGAGAAAGCAGAGCAAAAGAGTGCTAATATAGTTCATAAATGGAAAAATGGAAGAATCCAGATTTCTGATTTTGGATATTACATTAATATGTGTAGTCCTTCTGACCACCCTCATTCCAGGTGAGAGTAGGTTTTTTGGAAGTCTAATATAGAATGGTATCCAGCATTGAAGACAAAATAGTGAAAGGGAGTCAATCCCACAATATATTCATTTTTTAATTTGTTTGTATAAAATATAGCAGAACTGAGGTGTAATTTTTTTCAGAGTCATTATCATTGCTGCTAATTGATCTAAAGATATTCTGGATATTAGTACTGACTCCTTTCAAGGTAGAGGCAAGCAAATCTCTATGGGTCTAAGAATTATGTTGCTGAGATATGTGCATTGGGCACAATTTTTTATTGGCACAAAAGGAATCCAATTTCCAGGTTCATTACCCAAAACAACATAGAAATTTGAAACAAGAAAACATTTTAGTGCTTGAACTATAGATCAAACTATAATTCATAAGCCATATTCCCTCATGGATAGTGAGGAAAAAGAGAAGGGGAAGGATAAAAGCAATTTTTCTGCCCACTTGATCGATGTTCTATTTGACCTCTGAAATGCCCTCTTGCCATAACCTTTTAAATACCATCTGCTCTTTTTGTGAAGAGTGTGATGGGAAGGAGTCACTTCCAGACAGCAATTGATTATAAAAGCATTAATCAAGGACAAGGATTATCTGCAGCATGACACTGTTTGCTGTAGTTAAGCAATTTCACCTTAAATGTGATTGGAAAGGTTAATCCTGTTTCTCAAGACTAATTTAGATTTTGTATCAAACAACTCAAGACATCATGAAAACAACAGTAGCAAACAGGAAGTGAAAAATTGTCATCTTACATTATGAAGTATTGTAAACTGGCTCCAAGAATACATATATAGTATGTCTGTAGTGATGACCTTCAAAATTGAGATAATTTTGGTAGCTTTCCATCTCAAGTCACTGAAATTGTTCTTCTTTCTGCAAGACAACATGAACTTCCTTTTCAGTGATTAGTATTCTAACAGGTAACATTGTCCATTTAATTGTTTTCTACCACTGAAGAATAAAAATGCCCTTTATTGCCATACATTTATTCTCAAGAGGTCTGACACAAAATTATCATTGGGCCTGCTACGTTGGTGGATATATTGCAGATGAGGGAGACCTGCAGAAGGCAAAATCTTGTGGCATGCAGCAACTGGAGCCCAGACACTGTTACCAGGGCTGCACTTCAGCAACCAGATTGCTCTTTCTCATTAACACTCCCCTTCACGTTTTAGGGTAATGTGTGAGAAGTTAGCTCATGGAGGTATGGCAACTGCTGATAGAGAATGCTGCAATAAATATGTGTCAAGTATATTGTAGGGTTAAGGTAATTTATTTTTATCTGGGGCTCCAAACAGGTTGATTATGCTATGAAAAATTAGGATATTCTGTACCTTTCTCAATATCTGTTGTCAGCATCTTCAGATAGTGCAATTTGCAATTAATAAAGTGACCTGTCAATGCTATTGCATTTAAAGTAATCACTAGGGAGCTTGGCAATGGTCATTTCAGACAGCTGGAGTGGATGGGAGTGTATGAGCATGTTAAGGAAGTCTTCAAAGGCCAGCAAAAATGGCTTTAACCATAACATATTGTTTTGGGAGAACTGGATCACAGGAGAAACACAGAAGGTCAAACTGCCATTAAGGGCTGTATTCATATGTCTCATGGTAAATTCCTTCTCGCAGAGAGGGAAGCTTTAGCTTGTTCTCATGTCCATCTATTGAAAATGATCTTGCTTCCCCCGAAGTCATTATATAAGGCCACGGTTTTTAGCCTTCTCTGACCATTAAATAACAATATTGAAAAAGAAATACACTGACGGAAATAGCTTGTTTTACTCCTCCTATTTGCCTTCTGGTTAACTGTTTAATTTCCTGTTCCTGCAGACAGGGGGGCACATGTAGTCTGTAAATCGTGAGCACGTATTACAGATGGAAGTTCTCACCTCAGAGACATAAATACCACAGCTCAGAAGCAATAAAAACCCAAAGAATAAATGCCAACACAGCACCAAGTGTGTCAGTAACCTTTCTAAAAGAAAGCCCTGTATCCCCTATGTATAATCCTATATGTAAATAAAAGTGATACAAAAGTCCTTGTTGAGTAAGACTAAAGGTAGCACTGTTGTTTCCAAAGAGAAATGTGGGGTTCAGTGCCATTTATGGTTTTTCTTGATTGATCTTTTTTCCTAAACTGAAAGCACTCTTCTACAATATATATGTTAAAACAACAACAACAACAACAACAAAAAACTGTAGTTTTATGCTTATACACATAAAGCAGATCAGTTACCAGCACTTCAGTGTTCTCAGATGTAACAGGAAATCATAGTCCCAAAATACCCATTGCTGGAATTTCTGTTTACTTCCAGTTCCTTTTTCAATTTGAAAAATGATGTATATTTATGGTCAGGAAGCACAGTTAAAGCACATTTTAAATCATGTCTTTCCTGAACTTGAGAACAAAGTTTAGTTGTGGATGCAGTGGTGGATACTGACAGATCCATAATCATTCGTGGATCTCCTTAAAGTTGTTCTTGAAATTCTTGAAATTTTCCTGTCATACAGAAAATATCTACTGCTCTTCTGGCAAGTTTGCTATATTTTGATTCAAGAGGACATGGAGAAGCATTCCAACAGCTGGTGGATGCTTCAGCTGGAAGCAGCAAGATCACCTGCTTCTGATGACTCTCCTGTGCTCATTTTGTCATTTTCATCTCGAGTACCTCATGCTGAGTTCTACTTAGTGGAATAAAAAGAAAGAGATCTAAAATTTCTGAAATGTTTGAATGTTTGAAGCATTTGAAGTTTCATTCATATTGTCTAGTGAGAGGAAATGTTACTAATGCTCAAAAAACTTCTCTGGTTAGAAGTATCACTTGGGTTGGAAAAAGAGATGGTTCTGTAAATATTGTCTAGGTATTAATTTCATATGTTGACAGGAACTTTTAGTTTCAGTTCTCCTGAACAACAACACAGAAACAATCTCCTCAGTCTAATGGCAAAGAAAATAAGATTTCATGAAAGCTTATGGAGTGCATTTTCATTTAATCTTGGAGCAACAGTCAGTCTGATAAATTATATGTTACTTGAAACTCTGGGAGAATTTTATCTTTCACCAGGCTTTTATAATAGTAATTTCTCTTCAATTCATAAGGCCTTTTAAAACATGGTGGTGGTAACTGTTGCAAAAGCTATTACAGCATGAGTTTGCCTGTGATTTCAGGAACCTGGAATCTGATGATTTAGCTTTGATTCTTGACCTAGCGTTCCCTGATCTGGCTGTGCTTCCTTATAAATCCTTGTTATTGACATTACATACATCGTTCTATCGGGCTTTCATTTATTTTAGACTTCCGCTAATCTTACAAAACATTGTGCATAATTTTATAACTTTCTGAACTTTTAAATAAAAAAGTTGGGATTTTGCATGTTTTTCCTTCTACTCATCATCACAGGTTTTTCCTTCCCTCCTTTTTTTATACTTCAAGTTATATTTCAGGTTTTAATTACGATAAATAAATAAATAGAATCCATGATGCAGATCCATGATATTATCAAGATCCGCAGAAATAGAAAACTCAAATGTCACTTCCCTTCTCAGATCAGATCTCAGCTTGAGAAGCAACTACAGCCAGAAGGATCAATAAACTTTATAAAATTACTCTAAGAGGCCTGATTCATAAGTATTGTTGATAAAGCTTGTTTCGTGTCTGTACAGCTATAAATAGATAACCATAAAAATAACAAAATGCAGGAGCTTGTCTTCAAGAGGTATAAATGAACTTTAGATTTTAATTACATTATAAAAAATGCATTTGGGCCAAAGTCCCTTCAAGTACGATGAGAGCATAAGACAATGGGTATTTCATTCACTTTGTCTTGGTACAAATGATGATATGACATTCAGGGCAATAGGAAGGAAAACGAGGCCTTCCATACACAAAATATAAGGCTGATAAAGTTCTATGTTTTTGTTTCCTGCACAAACCCGTCAGCTAGCTGAAATATGGCCCAAATCTATTGTACCAATCTTTGGATGTTTTAATGAGGTGCCTAAGATAGAAGTATCATCACTGCAAACCTGTGAAACCCTGAATGTCCAGTCAGATTGTCAACTGCATGCAGTTCCAGCTCTCTAAAACCATGAGTGATGTATGAGAACAGAATGTATAGGATAACTATACTCATACATACACTAATGCCTTGTAAAGTGCGATGTACTGTTTCAGCATCCATTCGTTGCATTAAAAAACCCAATTCAATGTTTTATGATCCTTGGACTTTCTTGTTTCTAGTGTGTTTTGCCAGTATGCATCTTCCAATTGTTTATGAAACAGCCTAATTATGGTAATTCATGACCTTGGATTGCATGATTCTTTTTAAAGACATCAAAATGAAGACATCAGCTCCAAATCAGCATTCTGTCTTCCACAAAACATTTAAGCATCTTTAAATGTAATTAACCAAGGCATTAATATTTTATAGAAATAATACATTTACTATCACAAACATTAACTTTTAATTTGAAATACTTAAAATATTTATCTCAAGAAATATATAAAATAACATGTGAAACCCTGCCTGCAAGCACTGTCTGCTTGCAGGTACTGGCAGAAGACAGCAGACAGTCTGTAAGTACATTTGTCCGCAAATGCTACCGTTTATCTGTCAGCAGCAAGGGGATGTGTGCTGGGGGTAGCTTGTTTGTACTCCATTTTTTCAGACCACTTTCTGATATCTTTTAGAAAAGAGAACAACCTGATTTGAATAACAAAAAACAGTGTTCCTCAAGAAATAACTTTCCACTCTTCTTCCTACAGACATTTTTTTTTACTTCTTCCAAACAGCCCAACTATATTGACATGTACTGTAATTAGATCTCAGACAATAGAACAGAAAGAAAGCCAACAGAACTGCATAAATTCTTGTTCAAAGGAGCATAATTAGAGAGTTAAACTAAGAAGCAATGAACAGCTGCATAAAAGAACTACAAATTCATTTAACACTTTTTTGCTGTTCATTTAACATCTATTATTGAAAATTAAACTATGCAGGTTTCCAGTGTTGAAATTACTATTCTTCACTATTTAGGTTGTTGATGGGGGGTTAAAAAATGATCACATCTTGGCACTGTCTATTCTGTGGGGATTACAGACAAAGCAACACAGCTAAATATCAAGGACAGGCTTAACAAAGAGCTCTAAGCAAATCATTACTGCATGTTTGTAGGTGTGGGTGCTTTTCATCCTTTTGGCTATGAAGCTAATCACTATGGTAAGGTAAAACAAGATAGAGTGGGAAAATTGTGCCAGATTGCAATGAGATGAGGGTAAAAATAGAGCCAAAAAAATGTGGCCATCTTTTGAAAACATAATTTTACATCTTATGCCAAAAATAATGCATTTAAATAAGTGCCTGTCAAGTAAGCAATATTTATTCAGCCATTTGAAATTAATGACTTTCAAATGCTTGCCATGAAATACAGAGCTGCTGATATGAAAAATGATACAAAGCAGAGAAAAATGATTCTGAAATACTGTCTTAGATTTCCATAACCTGAGAATTTACATACTAAAAGAGAAAATTATTAGACTAACAGCAATAACTCCGCTTCTTATTTCACTGTAGCATGTGTTAATTTCAGTGTTCCTTGACAGAAAACTAGGGAGAATCTAGAATCTATGCCAAGACTACCAAGAGGCTGAACAATGCTCTGTGAATAACAGGGGAGACCCTTTGACCTTAATGAATTTGGGTCAATACATAGAGCTATTTTATTACCTGACAGTAAGTCTTTTGACATGCTGATGCACATGCTGATGACACAAACTCTGTTAACACCTCACTCCCTTTTCTTTCACCTTGAGAACCTCTCTTTTCCCTGCAATTGATGAAGACATTCTTGCTACACCTCCTAGCTACCTATGGTATGTTCTCACTGCCATATTGCCTGGAGAATTTATTAGTAATTTAATCTAACAGGGAACTAGGGCCTTTTGGCTCATAAAAGATATTATTCTTAACATAAGCACCATTTAGTTGCTAACTAAAAGCCTAACGAGTTTTTGGTTTTCCACTTAAAATACTCAAATCCAAGTTAACTGAGCAGTAAATTGATATGTTGGATAAACCCACCTCTGTCATCCAACACTGTTTAATCCAGAACCCCTCCTCAGTTGAGAAGAAATGCATATATAGAAAAATTATATAAATATACATATACACACTTATCAAAAATGTACCTGTAATTTCTGGGGTTAATTTACATTCCAATGCAGCAATTTCAGCTGACATGACAGGGCAGGAGTGGCATGCCACCGAACTGCACTGTTCAGTGAAGCGTGTGTCAGTTGGAGCATCCACTATTTAGGATGTGAATGACAGCAAGCTTGGGAAGGAAGGGGGGATTTCACAGGCAACCACAACAGGCAAATTGTTTCCTCTAGCTCTTAAGTAGAGTTACCACCATATTCATAGCAATGTTTCAGAAGAGAAGGCTTTTCTATTTGCATCTCAACTGATAGACAGTACAGGGTATTTTTTATTATTATCATTATTTTCTTTCTCTCTTTTTTTTTTTTTTTTTTAATCAAAGTATCTTTAAAATGGATACAAGACAGAAGAAATGAAACAGAGCACACCATGTAAAAATGTCATAGGCCAAATCAAACAAATGTCTGCAGCTGGCACGTAGATATTGCAGCAATAGAAATAATGTAGATTTCTTTTTCCTGCGGCAGGGACAGCTTATTTGCATTAAGTCTTTAGATAAGATGCATTAAGGAAATACAGTGTTTCTTCTTCATGTTGTCTTCCATGACAGCTCTTTTGCTTCAGTGAGTGGTGGACAACACAGCCCAGAACCAGCTCAAGATTGCTGCCTGCTGCCAGATGTGAGTTCAGTCATTGAAATGAGGCTGAGTCGGACCTGCTATCCTTGCTCCCCACCTCCCAACATCAGCCACTGAACACCTGAGCACCACCATCATAACAAAATTTGAAAGAAAAGGATTGGGTTTGCCATTAATTCAGCTGTGCTGTAGCACGTTAATCGTGTTTCAGGAGACTCAGATGTACAACATTCAGGTTTAACACTACAAGGTATGCAAATTGACTAAGGTCACCCAGTCTTTGATTGTGTGCGCTAAAAGAAATGCAAGTGCCCAAATATATTTTGTGGATGCTAAAGTAGATTAGCATTAGGTGAGATCTTCCTAGCTACGTTTTTAAAAGCATCTAGACCTATAAAGATTATGCATTCCAAGAGACCAAATCCCTTGAGGTTTGAAAGTTTTAAGCTTAAAAATTGCACATTCTTGTCTATAGGCACTTTCCAGGCTTAATTGTAATTCTGAGCACACTTTTCTTTCACTTACAAATCTATTTCACTAAATTGCATTCGTAGTACCTTATTAAGATTAGTTAAAAAACAAAAACAAAAACAAAAAACACAAAAACCATCAACTGAAAAACAAAATGAATTTCAAACACCCTCCACCTCCCCAAGTGTGTTGTCAGAAAAAGAAAAAAAAGCAAGTGATTGAGGTCATCAGCCAGAATGCAAATCAATTGGCGATGCAGAAAATGATATGCTCCCGTGGCTTAGCAAAATATGAAGCAGTATAACCAACATCACAAAGAGGACTCTGCAGTTTTCCTGAACTATCTAATACTCAGACTTTCTTTGCTAACAGTATCTTCTTTTTAAAGGAACTAAAATGTTATTTAAACAATTATATGCTATTAAGTAAAAGATGAATTACAGAGAAAATTGCACCATTAGTCTTAACTTCATGCAATAAAAGATGGTAACCTTTTTGTAATGGCTTTTCAATTTACCATTTATTATAAAAGTCTAATTTAGAAGCTAAAATGAATTCTGGTTCCAGTCCTATTACTCTGGCTGTTACATTTCTATGGAAGTTTTAATTCATAATACAGCTACAGAAAAATTAATGAAGAATATTTTAAAATAATTTCAAATGTTGGTTCTGGCACTGAAATAAGTTAGAGATTATACCTTTGATTAAAAAGATAAGGCAATACATTTATAAATAAAGAGTACAGAGAACTTTTGATATTTAAAACACATCTATCATTCTTGTTTTTTATTTGTAAGCCTTTCAAAACACCACGATGTTTCAGTGAAACATTATAATAACTGCTGGAAGTTTGGGTCCTTCATTGTTCCTTCTGTGAAATGCTATTATTTCTAGTTCCTTAGTTATTAGGAAGTAACCTAGTTTTTAATCCCAAGATAAAGTAAAACTGAAATATAATACTGGAGAAAATTTAATGTTCATTTATGTTCATTTTTTTAATTATTACTATTATGAGATTGCAAATTCTAGCATCCTTGCTAATTAGTCATATTGATGAACTAGGATGACTGGTCCACATCTTCTGCTTCCTTATGTCATTTTGGTAGTCCCAAAAGGCAAAATGACCTCAAAATTTGACTTAAAGTAACTAATCCATTACACTTCTAGCAGAACAGAAATAAATATTTTAAAAGCTACAGTAGGTCACAGGATTTTAGCAAACTTGTGGAGATGGAGACGTATTTCACTAACTGACTTGTATCTGTCTTTATTTTAGCCATTGCCATGCTGTCTCCATGGTGCAGGCCCTGCATCCTTTACAATGGTAATGCTAATAGCATTACCTTAATGAGAACAAATACATTTGTTTTAAAAATAACTGATATTTCTGGACTCAAAGCCTCAGATTCTTTCTCAGTCGGGAAGAGAAGGGAAACTGTCTGAAACACCTCAGGCCAGCAGTCATTTCTCCATGAAGCTGTCACCATTAAAAAGCTAACATGAACACCCAGATGTACCTGAGACACCACAGCATGTTACAGGAGTTCTGGTAACAGAGCAGGTAATGACCTTTGGTGTTTCAAAGCTATATGAGAGAAAGAGAGCACACACATACATGCTGTACCATCTTAAAATGCTGACTTTTTAACGCTGACAGCTATTCCTCAGTGAAATCTCACAAAACAAGCCACATGGTAGTTAAGAATTCAGCGAAAGGCAGCTATGGAATAAAAGGTAGAAATGTGCTTTTTTTTCTACTGTAGAATTCACTGTTTCTCATGCTGCTTTGCCTCAGTCTTCATAACAATTGGAACCATATTACAAAATGTATATTGATTATTTCTTCATAACATTATGATCTGACTGAAGCTGGACTAACATCTCTCTCCTGACCTTTACTGAACATAGCCTTAGCATTTGACTTGTCTTCTCTCTATTTAGGTCATTTTCAACACCTAGCAAATATAAACTTACAAGACTAAATAATGATTTGTTGTTAGTTTTTTTGGGCTTTTTTTTTTTTCCCCTCTCAATTAAGCATGTTGGACCAGTGCATTGGGAATTATAATGAGATGAGTACACTAGGGAATTCAATACACTGGATGTTCAGGTCATCTGGTTAAGCAAACAATTGTAGATGATCTCCTTTAACAACCTCAGAAATTTAAGAGGAAGGTTATCAGCTTTGCACAATCAAAAGCTACCATATCCGCAATCAGAAGTTATTCAGTTGTGATTAGCATCAAAGGCTATATTCTACAGAATAATTTTCCTTTTCATGAAGAGAGAAGAACTCTTGATGTTGGTGTCTCTATGCATTTTTTATACAAGTATTCATCACATATCACCATGGTGTAACTATCACTTGCACACAAGGGCAAATGAATAATGCTGATAGCTTAAGTCCTTTCCGGACGATCCTCAGTGGTGGTGTATTCTTGTGCAGATCCTGATTCGAAACAATAAAGCTAACTTTGTCATCAGAGTAACTGAAGAGTTGTCTGAATGTACAAAAGACTTCATCAGTGTGTTGGGAGGTTTATTTATTTATACTTAAGTTTGAGTTTAAAAGTGAGTAGGAATATTCCAGGTAATTCCCAGAGTCCTAAAAGGCTCTTTTCATGGGAACAGAAAAGGAGAAAGATTTTAGTGGGCATCTCATATAAAAGGAACATGTAGGAGAACCATAGACTTTATCATCAGCTCTTCCTAAACTTGTAATAAAATAAAAACCTTTCTAAAACAGATTTCAGTAAATGGGTCATGGTATTTTAAAGGATTTGACAAACAAACAAACAAACAAACAAATAAATGTTATTAGCAGAAGCCTAAGTTAAAAAAAAAAATAAAAGACAAAATTGCTATTTGAAACCATGGCCTACATTTCACCTTTCTGTGTATAATAAACTGTCAGAATCAATTCCTGTTTAAAACTTGAAGGCACATGTGCATAAGGAGTTACCATGGAAGAGCTGATGTCAAACATTTTGTATGTTTTCTGTGACCATATACTCTCATACTTGCTGTTAGAATTCTGTGCCTAAAAATTCATAAGCTAAAGAAAAATGCTTTGCTCTTTGTATCAAAGACAGCAATACCTGCATCATTAGCAAAATCCACCTTCCCTTCATGGTCCCAAGAACTTCCTTTCATTGTCACCTAAAAGGCAGTGCCTCAGGACTTTGCTTATCTCTCTGTTAGACTGCTAATCAATTATTTTATTAAATATTTGATTTCAAAGAGAGAAAAGGTGCCCACATTCAAAGCCTGTTTCAAGTAATTTTATTGAAATTAATATGCCAAGTATTAATACAGATAACAACATTAAACAAGCATAAAAATACATTTGCTTCATCTAGTCACTTTTAACTGAACAAAGAGGTCAAAAAACATTCAAGTGTTTTGCAACAGATGTGTCTCTTCACAAAAGACAGCTAAACCATATTGTATAAATATTCTGGCATATGTGAAGATGATCTGATTTTCAGTCATAAAAGAAATAGAGATTATGTAAAGAAATTATAGGTTGACTGAAATATTTTGAGCCATAAAACACAGGATTGTCTGCATATTGTTGCTCTGAAGAGGTTACAGAATGATAGGTCTGGAAGAGAGGCCAGCTTCTTCACTCACTGCTAATAGCACACTTGATTAGGAATACAAAGTGTAATGCAGTCACACTTCAGTAACCAGATGCTCTGTTGATACCAGACATCCCAGACCACCTGTTTTCACATCCTTTACATACACTTTAGTCTGTCATTCAAAATGGTCTCGTGCAGCAATTTGGCACTGAACATGCCTATTGCTCTGGTAGTGAGCCAGACCAAAGCAAAGTGCTCTCTATCTGTCAGTAAAATCCAAGCGTGGCTATGAAAAGCAATAGAACCTATGCTTCCATTTTTATGAGCACTTGTTTGTAGAGAGAAGGGAAGAAGCCATGTTAAATGAAATGGTTAATTCTCTGCAGTTACTGCATAATCCATTCTTGTAAGTGTTCAGACTTTTCTGATTCCCAAACACCTCAGCCACTCTCTCTCACAATTCTCCAGATGATCCACAAAACACATGCTTGTCACAATGCTGTGAACATACTACAAATTGAGAAATATCGACTACCTCACTCTTTGCTAATACAACTCCTAAAGAGAGGAAAATATATTACATCCATCTTACATGTTGATATCTTATATATAGTAAGTAAAAAGAATTCTGCTTTCCTGGAACATTGTCAAAGTTTGGGCTCCTGTTCTTGTATATGAGAAAATTCAGATAGATGTAAGAACAGATGCATAGATGCACATCACACAGCAGCATGTGAGTCTAAAGCACACAGAAAGCCTTCTGTGTAGAATGTCTGCATCACAGCTCTGCATCATTCAGGTTCCATGCATTATGAAACTCAGCTGCAACAGGGCCACGTGATATGTAAAATCCTGAAGAAATTGAGAAATCTTTTCCTTCCCTCCCCCTTTCTTTTTGTCTAGGCAATTTAAAGGCATACATGTAGGAAAAAAACAAGCCTGTGTTCTCCCTCACACCACATTCCTCAATGCCATTCCCCTTCAAAACTCCCTATACAATGTTATATTTTAAATTATTGACTGGTCTTTTTTGGTAGCGTGTGTTTTTGTTTTATTATTATTATTATTTTTTCCCCAACAGCACTCTTTTTGCAGAGGATAGTAAACTGAAGGATTTTGCCTAAATATCTTCATTTAAGGTAACGAACTCTACACCCTCTACACCCCTGCTGAGAAGAAAATGGAGTATCTTAACAGTCCCCTCAGACAGAGCGATGAGTTTAGGTTAAAACACTGGCAAATTCAGACATGGTCTAATTGGTCTGACTTTGAATTCAATTAGGAACATGTAGTATAAATGTCAGAGCTGCATAGTAGCAGTTGCTGAAAATTCATGAGCCACTATAGGCAGCCAATCTTCAGCTATGCATCCAGATCGAGAAAAGGATACATAACCTTTTAACCAACCTTATTCCTCTTGGAGTTTTCTTGCATGTTTTGCTGTCACGAAACTGTTTTATATCCTGGTGTTCTTCAGCTTCTTCTAACTTCACGTTCCTCCATGCTTCTTCTAACATCTCTTAGCTGAAGATGTACAGTGTTTGGGACTCAGTCCAGCTAAACAGTGAGCACTGTTTCATTTATATGCCTTGAAGGTGGATGAGCTGGCTTGGGTTACCAGAGGGCACCAGTTACAGCAGTCACTGTCTTCTGGGGCAAGAAAGTCAGTGTATGTGTGCACAGACAAACCTTCAGAGAGGATGGGCCTCATAGCAGTAGGTAGTGAGAGAAATGAACAGCAGACAAGCTGTGTGCCTGCTGGTATCCTTGCAGTCTCTGTGACATTAAACCTTTGTCTCATGAAGGTCTTTCAAATATCTTTCCAGTGAGAGATGAACCTCTGATGCTTTGTGACTTTGAAATTAAGCAAACTGGAGTGCTGAAATCACTGCTTGTCCAAAGTGGAAAATCATTTTATTTTTCATTTTATTTACATATATATGTATATATATATAATGCCTCCTATTTTATTATGTTGTTGGCCCATGAAGTCAGAGGCAGATGTTGGTGGTATGACAGTACAGACTGAACCTTTCCACCAGTATTCTTTTACATGTTGTTGCTGTGTGACAGATGGCAGTAGAGGGACAGACTGACAGAATGGTGTCTGACATGGAAGTGTGGATGAAGCAAAGATGTGTCATTGAATTCCTCCACTCAGAAAAAAAGGCACCCACTGACATTCACTGACACTTGGTGAACATTTCTGGAGAACCAAACAGTGGATGTGAGCACAGTGAGGTGGTGGGTAGTGCATTTTAGCAGTGATGACAGCGGTGTGAAAGATAAGCCGCGTTCCAAAAGACCATGCAGATTTTTAAAGGCATGGCATGCAGGCTCTTGATCAGCACTGGCAAAACTGCATAGCTAATGGTGGTGACTGTGCTGAAAAACAGTGTTCTGTGGCTGAGAATTTGCTCTATCAAATAGCATTATTGTGCTTTTTGTATCTGTTGTAATTTCCATGGAAATAAATAGGAAACATTACTTTCAGAGCGACCTATGATATAGTAAAGGCAGCTAACAGTGATTTTTTTCCCATTGTTCTACTTCTCAGGAAAATAACAGAAAATAATATTTTGATATTACTGTTTCTAACTCGACTTTGAGAATAAAGAGAAAAAATATCCTCTGCATCCTCCCATTCATCAGTCTGTCTTCAGGATCCAGTATATCATAATTTGCTCAGAATCATTTTGTGCAAGAGCTGCAGAGACTTCAGTGTATTGCTCTCAATTCTCCCCAAACAGGGAGTTGAGGTTCCCTTGCAGAAGTGCATGCCAACCATCAGGTGGGGCTCTGCCAATGTTCGTCTGAGAACCCATTTCACGTTGTATACATCTCGCTAGAGGGAGAATGACTGTAATCTGGTCATTCTCTGCAAGAGTGCAGCATGCATAGTGCTGAAAGAATAGATTTACTGTCTAAATGGAAAATCAAATTTGTACTCTGAATCCACACTCTTTCAGACTTTCACATAATGCTCAAAGTGTCCATGCCATTAAGCATTAGAGGCCACAGAGCTATTTCATCTCAGTGTTTTACCATATTTCTGCCACTTTTTTTTTTTTTTTCCTCAAAGGAAGGAAAGGAAAAATAAACTACATATCCTTTTTTCATCCTTTTATCTTCCTCATCTTGCCAAAGCTTGTGGTATAAAAAGCTGATGAACAGCTGTAAATATTACATTTTCCTTTTAATAATGTTTTATATAACCTCTGGTCTTGTATGTGGAAAATGTCATCTTTAAAAGCTAGTTTATGTATGTTCTACCAACAGAAGTTTTAAGATTTTAGGTAGACGAATTTAAGTTTTACAAAGGAAAACTAAGTGCATCCGTACTGTGGCCAATATCATTTATGTAAATCAAAGTCTCATCCAATAATGAGGAAAATACAGCAGCTAAGATTGGTACCTTGCTCCCACTTTGAAGCAAACTCTACATGGAACTGGAAAGGCAGTTGACAGTCAGACTTATGCTGAGAGTGCCTGATGCTGATGCTTAAACAATTTTAGTTGCAATCATAAGCAAATAACATTCAATTTCATCCTAATTCATATTTTGCAATATCTCATGTTGTAGTTCCCTTGAAATGGTAATCAGATTTGGAGAAGAAAATTTTGTGGCCTGTATAATAGAGCTGGCTATCAAACTAATTATGAGTCATTAGACTTGTTCTCTTAAGGCTTATGCACATGTTTAACTGAAATCAGGGGGTAATAAAGTTCAGAAAAAAACTGTATCAAAGAATAGGGCCTTCAACGTAGAGATGCAGGAGATTCTATTGAATACTTCAAATTAGATATAGATTAGTCACAAATCACTGAGAGAGTTTAACAAGAAATCAAAAGCAACACCTTGACTATGGAAGCCCCCTGTCAATACACAGCTCACTAATGTGCTACATGATCAACATTTCAATATATTCTACCTCACTCGTCCAAATCATACCTTGGTTGAACTGATGTGATATGTTTACACTTTGATATAGCATTCAAACATCATGAGGTACTCCAGCAAATGCTGTGGTATGAGAACTTTGTTAATCACTTATTTGGTCATTTTATCTGACTACCACCAGTTAATCTTTTTTTTTAATTGTTATTATTTTTTATTTAGACTGCTTACATTTTTTCCTATTACTTACTAACAAATTTCAAATATGATCTGATCTGAAGATTATTACTATGAGATTTCCAACTGAACTGAGAGGGTGCTGGATGACACTCTTTCTTTAGTATATACTGTCATTTAGGTGGTATCATCAGTCAGAATATATTTTCCCCTCAATTCACCTCAGTCAACTTTCCTATATTTCATTTACTATCCAGCTGGATGATAAAATGGCTTAGATCTTCTAAAGATGGAGTGACTGTCTCAATTCCTGTAAGCCTGCAGGACAGGGATCACTTGTCATAGAAACTTATATGACATCTTATATGGCTTTTGCTTGAGGAAAAAATAGAGAAACACCACATGTAAGAATCAGACGGCCACTTGATACTCCAGTGTCAGATTAGACTTCTGTGTCCACAGTGGGCCTTGCCTTCAAAAGAAGCAAGTAATAAAGACATCTCAATGCATATTTCATATAAAATAGTGAGAAAGTCTCATTTAACATAAATGGAATCATTCCTGACTAAAAAGTATCTTCTCAAAGGCTTTGACACTGGTCCAAGTTCCTTCACATTCCTCTTCTACAGTGGTAGATTTTCCAGTGGGTTTTCCAAGAGCTTCGGATTCATAGAAACAGTAAAATGTGTGATACCAGAACTCTCTCTCAAAAAAAAGTCACTTTCACATCTACCACATCTGATTTGATAACTTGCATATAGATTTCTCAGATCTTATGTCCACCTTCTCTTTGAATACACATCTAAGATATTGTGTACTGCACTCTCTGCAGGATAAAATACAAATCATGTCAGAGGGAAGAGAAAAGCAAAAGTAAAGCAAACAGAAAGGGGAAGGGAAAGGGAAGAAATCTTATTTGGATATTTGAGAGTTTAGTATCTGCAGTTGAAAACCTAATTGCTGATTTAGGCAGTAAATTATCAATGATGTATTTGTTAAGCAATAGAAGTTCAATCCATCAGTATAGAAAATGTCAGATTGAGATATTGCTAATGCGTAGATGGTGAGCTTCATCTTACACAAAGAGCAGGAGTCTGGCTGGCTCTGTGCTGAAGCAAAAACAAGCACTTTCTCAGTGTGAAGACTGTTGTACATATATCACTAATCCAAATTTCACAATATTAAATAAATGTTCCCCCTATGCAGGCAATATATATTTTTTAAATGTCACCTGATAGTTTTTTCTACTATTCAGGCAATTTTAAAGTGCTTCAGGAACGACAACTTTCTCTGAGTATAAATTGTTACATCAGAGGGAAATAGTATAAGAAGGTAGAATTCCAAAATGAATGTAAACAATCAATCAAACAAATAAATAAAATGTTTTTAACTCCCATTAGTTTAGGAAATAAGGAACACCACCCTGGATCTAAATTTTTAGACTTTCTCATAGAAGCAAGTATGTAAAGTAGAAGCAAGCACACTCAGTTTAGAGAGATACGTATGATTTCATACTATTGAAAAACATTATACAGATTTATATTAAGACTTATAAAGTAGAAGTTTGATTTTTAGCACTGTCTTACCTCTTGTCCTCTGTGCATTCTATTTTTCTGAAACATAATTCAAGAAATACATCAGATTTATTAGGAAAAAAGTTACATATTTCTTCTTCTTAGTAGGATGTACATGATAAGGTCTCCCCAAGCCTCCTCTTCAACAGATTAAACAATCCTAGTTCCCTCAGCCACTCCTCATGAGATTTGTGCTATAGACTCCCTCACAGCTTCATTGCAGTTCTCTGGATGCACTCCAGGGCCTCAATGTCTTTCTGGTATTGAGCGGCTCAAAACTGAACACAGCACTCAAGGTGAGGCCTCACCAATGCTGAGTACAGAGGGATAATCACCTTGCTACTCCTGCTGGCTGCACCATTTCTGATACAAACCAGGATGCCATTGGCCTTCTTGGCCACCTGGACACACTACTGGCTCATGTTCAGCCAAATGTCAGCCAACACCCCCAGATCCTTTTCCTCTGCACAGTCTTCCAGGCACTCTGTCCCAAGCCTGTAGCACTGCCTGGGGCTGTTGTGACCAAAGTACAGGACCTGGCACTTGGACTTGTTGAACTTCAACCCACTGGCCTCAGCTCAGCAATCAAGCCTGTCCAGATTCTTCCATAGGACCTTCCTACCCTCCCATCTTGGTGTCATCCGCAAACTTACTGAGGGTGCACTCAATTCCCTCATCGAGATCATCAGTAAATATATTAAACAGGGCCAGCCCCGATGCTGACCCTTGGGGAACACCACTTGTGACTGGTTGCCAGTTGGATTTAACTCTGCTACCACCACCCTCTGGGCCTGGCCCTCCAGCCAGTTCTTTACCCAGCAAAGAGTGTATCTGTTCGGGCCATGGGCATTTTGACAGTAGCGTTATGAGGAGTGGTTATTTACAAACTGTTCAGTAATTTGAATTCTAGAACTGCTGTGTAAGCATAGGTTCTTTTAAATTAGAGGGAGCACTTTCCTAAAATATATTTCTGTGAGGTCTTTCTTCTGGTCTTACAGCTTACAGAAAGGTTTATTCTTATTTCAGAAGTCAATTAGAATGAAAAGTTTGGACTTACTATTCCTTTTGCATAAAGACTTCACTGTAAAATAAGTAGTGTGCCAAATATTCATCTCCATCTTTATCATTCACTTTTGCTACTCAAAGAGTGAAATATGTAAGTAGCAGAGCGACAAAGAGGAAAATAACTTTTATGAAAGGCATCCTCCTGTAAAGAGATGGATAAGTGGAGTGGAACTTTTTTTTTTCCTGTGGTAATTCCAATAAAGTCTGATGATTTAGAACAGGGATGAATTTGACTCACTCTCTTCCATGCACAGATGAATTTCTTCATTGAGAGCTCTTCTTAGTAACTGAAGCCACAGTCTTGCAGCAACGAATTGAATCTGTGATAAACTTACTGTAGAACGTCATTGAAATGAAGCATGTTACCTCTCCACACTAGTCTGTTATTACGGAGGTGCTTATCTGGAATCATCATAATGAGGCAGAGAGCTAAAAAAAAGATCTAATTTTTGCAAGTGGAGAAGAAATCAATGAGGTAGGACTTTTCATTTGTATTTCCATTGAGAGGTGTCTGACCTTACTTGCCACATCTCTGAAGACTCTTAGAAGAAAATAATGGAAACATTTATTGCTTAATGATATTAGTAATAATTAAAAGAAGAATAACAATGACATTTCATTTTAAGAACATGCCTTCTATTTATTTATCAATCATGTACTGTAGGAAAATGAAAAATAAACAAGTAAACAAAGATCTCTTTTGAAGTGAAACAACAAGCTGTAACAATTCCATCTTGTCATTCTTCTCCTACCCCATTCAAGTTTAGATTTGTTTTGTTTTATTACTGTTTAAAAACCTCTTTCTGTGTCTATTCTTCCATCAGTCTTAACACTCCTACTTAGTAGTCTTGGGAATTATTTTTCCTCACATGCTGTGGGCTGTTAGAATGTCCCAGTGTTGTCCGACTGCACTGAACAGTTATTATCAAGGAAGGAGTGGGGTAGCTACAAAATAAAGTTATCTCCAACATTCATAAAAGAAGTCAAATACTTAAATAATAAAGAAATGAACAATGACAGAATAGTGCTTTACACTAAAAAAAAAAAAAACCAAACAAACAAACAAAAAAAAAACACGAGATATGAAAATAATCCAAATGTAAAAGAGGTTATTTGTTCATATGGAAAAATTCTTCAGTAGAGGGATGAGAAAAATCCTTCTGCCACTCTTAGTTAAATTTCAGCTTCCTTACTTATTTAGTCTCCATAAAATGCTAATCAGGTGAGGGAAAAGAAATTCCTCTGCAAGACAATTTAGAGAAGATTTTTACTCACTTTTCTGAGAAAAAATCAGTTGTTAAAAAGCAAAATTAGCTAAGGTTATAAGGAATCTTCCTTTATTATAGTTACGTGATACACAGCTTCATGCCCAAACCATCTAAATGCATGTCTGTGTGTATATAAATATGTATATGTATATGCAGCAGTAGGTAGATTTGATGAGTGCCTCAATCATATCCTTCTCCCATAGATGATTTCTGTTTTTTATCTTAGCTGGAAAACTGTTCTGACCTTGAACATTATAACTTCCTTCAGCTGTGCTGGTGCATTCTTTCATACATTTTCTTTTCCTCAGTGCAGGAGACAAACACAGTGAGCAGCTCTTAGACTCAAGTGTCCAAGACCACGGGGGTACATAGATCATGTGTAGATACTGTAGGATAACTGTATAATGGAGGATGTATTATATATTACTATTCCAAAATTTTTGCATGCATGAAGCTTTGCCAGGATCATGCCTTTCAACTGTCTGTTTAGCAGCTCAGATAGGTGAGCATTTTACTGCTCTCAGACAATGATATATGATTGACTGTTTTGTTCCAGCATAACTTAACAATTTAAATCAAATGAAAAATAAAATCTATATTATATAGAATTTTGCTGAAACATGGCCCTCTGAAAACATGAATTCATTGTAGAAACATCACTGTTACATTTCTGAGTTTTGGAATCAACAAAATAAGCATTTTAAGTATTTTTTTAAATTATTCTACAGTAAAAGTTATTTTCTCCTGGTTTCAGAAGTGCTATCTTTGGACTTATAGGCTTAAAATAAATACTTTTCCAATAATTACAAAATTAATGTAAGCAAAACATATACAAATAATTTCCAAGCTATTCTGGTTGCTATCAGTGAAGTGTGTTGGCTGGCATTGCTACAAGATAGGCTTACAATCTGCTTTGCTTCAAACACAGAAAATATGGAAAATGATGTATATTAATAATCTTCAATCAGTTTGCTTTCACACAAAACTTGTCTTTCATTTTTTTCATTGTGCTTACATGTTAAAGGCAATGAACAGAATATAGTTATTACATTAAGTATACATATGGGATAAAAACAATCTCTTGCTATGTTGAACAGGATTTTTTTTAAATATCCAAGAGTTTTTCTTCAGTGCCAAAACAAAAACAAAGAAAGAAGACAAATCAGCGAAGAAATGGATTTCAATTCACATTTTACTTTCAAATACCAATCATTCTACTCTTTCACAAAGGCTTGGATTAAAAGAAAGAAATGGGACTAAGGGTCAATTGATTTGAATTATTTTGGACCATGGAGAAAACCAGATTCCAGACAGTAAATCCCCTTGCAGTGGATAGCCAGTAATCTGTTGTCTTCTTTAATGATGAGATCCAGCTTCAGCTTTTGTGATCAAAGTGCTAATCAAAAGGAAACAAGACTGTATCTGAAAAATAAGTCTTAAATCTATTAGGCCTAAACAGTTAGAGAATTAAATGCTATTGGGAAACAAACACAAAACAAAAGGAAATCTTTCAGCTCTATTGTCATAAATTAGAAATAAACACCAGGAAGTTTTGGTAGTTGTTCCAAACATACATTTTGATTTCCAGATGTAATTTTAGAGACACAGAAAGGGATAAAGGATTTTCTGAGTTCTGAGTAAGTACTGAAGTAAATCTCACAGTCTGCCAACAAACTGCTTGGAGTTTTATTGATTAAAAAAAATAAGAAGAATTCTTTAAAAAACAAAGCTAGTCAGTACAGATGCACAATTTGCAGCATATGAAAGTCTGTCTCAAAAGTTTCAAATATACTGAATATAAGGAATACTGATAATACATCGATGAGAAGCATTTCAGTGTACAAATTACATCATTAACCAGCCCCCTCCATGTCCTCATTTCAGCACGACCATATTCTTATCTTAAGTTGTTATTGATTATTCTACTTTATTTTTTCCCTAGACAGATTTAAAATATATACATCCTGATGGCCAAGATGCTTAGTTTGGGAATTGGTGCAGGAGACTCTTAACCCCCTTCCAATTATATCTTGTGAAACAGATTCTCTGGAGATTTTCAATAAAATGTTCTTTCATTATTACTCAAATTACATCTTCAGGTTTATTGACAATAATCTCGATGCGGTAAGTTTCTGCTGTAAATCAGCTTTCATCATCAGGAGTAAGGATTTTAAGAAAACGTGCATAAAATCTACTGCAGAAATTATAGAATTCTATTTCTGCAGAATGCTGAGAAAATGGCTATCCTGCTGAACACACTGCTGTTATAATATTGGAAAAAAATAGGCTTACTTACCCTGAAACACCATTTACAAGCTTAAATGCTACAACTTGTAGATGTAACAACGGACTATTAGCTAAACACCAATGTACAAATTCATTTAGAAAATGAATGATTAAAGCCAGATTGTGAGCTGGATTTCAGAAGGTATTTCCACTGTTTGGTCTGATGGATGAGTATCAAGGGGGTTTGCATTACTTTAGTCCCTGTTCAATCTAGGCACTTGAGGAAAGAGACACATAGAACAAATACATTTAAATCGGTTTCTGAAATGAACTGATTTTCATTACTAGCTCCTAAACACTGCAGAATACTTCCATGATGTGTTTGAAAGGCTTCCACAATCTGCTCAGCCTCTCCCAGATTCAGAAAGTATTTAACTCATCATTTTAGCTGAAATTAACTTTCAGGTTTGGAGGTTTTTAAATTCTCACTTCATATTTAAGTAGAAATAATCACCTTACATAGGGGAAAATTTGGAACATAGTTTTTGAAGAAGAATAGGAAAGAAAATTCATACAAAAAATATTTTAGCTACATAGGAATGAAATTCAATTCACTTGTTGAAACAAAATTTGTCTAATTTTATTCAAAAAAACAATCTCAATTTCCAAGCATTTATTCTGTAGTAGTAGGAAAATAGAAATAACTTTTTTAAAAAATTATTCAACATAAAATTATTTCTTTTTTCTCATTTTTTTCTATTCAGACATGATATTAGAAATCCATTATTCGCATAACACACTGTAGTGCCACTTCTTTAAGTAAATTAATTCCACCTTGCTGGAGTAGTAGCAAAAAAAAAACAAGTCAGAGATATATTGGTCTCTGATTCAATTTAAAATTACTAATTCCTCATTATTATATAAAATAGCCCTTTTCTATATTATCTGTCTAAGCTAGAGGCTTTATTTTTATTACAAGAACTAGAGTGAAGATGCTATGCTACAATCCTCTGATCATGTCTACTATATTCTAATCCAAAATGTGGAGGATGTTCCTGCTCTGCCCCCACAGAAACCCTCACATTATCTTTTGGCTCTATTGCTGTTGCTGATCAAACACCCATAGCAATTCCTGGTGGTAAACAGAGTTGCCTGGTCTACATCCAAACCAGCTCCCTGTTTCCATTAGCTCCAATATTTCTACTTTGTTCTGATTAATCACCACTTCAGTAAATTGCAACTTCAGCAGCAGCTTACAGAGCTGTACCATTTTGAAGATGGCCAGCACTAGAGCAACTGACAAGGACCATATGTGTCTAGCTATGGCCCCATAAAAAAGGCACATACTTCACAGTTCTCTTGGTGGTGTTTCATCTGCACTTTTTACAAACGTTAAGGAGTAAGGAATAAGACAGAAGAAAAAAGTAATATTAAGCTGCTCCCAAGATATAACTGGGAATGACCATGAATGCATTTCTTCAGAAAGATGGTGCAATATGGAACATTCAAATGTGACACTTGTCTCACAGCGCAGCCTCACATGTAATGCTTAAAACTCAAGGATTTCAGTGGACACTTTGCATGAACAAATACCGCATGGGAAACAGTTGTGACCTCTAAGATCCTGGTGCCTGACAACTGATGGCCAATTGCATTCTTAATGGACCCCTGGGGAATTCTGATTTCCAGTCAGTTAGTGAAAAGCTGTTTAGCTCTAAATTCATCTGGTCATCTGTTTTGTTTTTATTATGGTTAACATATTTTCCTTATAATTGTATACAAAGGACAATGAAGAATCTCACAGTTTTATTGTTTTGTTTTGTTTTTGTATACTATTCGTGAAGATTCATGATTTTCTTCATTCTAATTTGTAAATGTCATGAATTTTTGTAATTTTGCATTTTTGTAAAGATAGTTGGATAGACCATAAAAGCTCTGAAGCCAGAAAGAAAATTTAAAAAGCAACAAAATCAATGTTAAGAATAAGATGATTTTTCAGAACAGCCTGATCAAGCTGTACTATTCGACTCCTGAGTTTCAAATTCTTGACGTCGGAAACATAAGATTAAAAAGTTGAAACCTCCTTTTACCCTCAGGACTATTAATAAGCAGACAGTATCTAGGCACTGGCTGCCTGTCATTTATGTCAGCTCACAAAGCACAGATGTATCCACGCTCTTCATAGTTTCCTTAGATTTACCTTAGATTTACCTGCTTTCAGCTGGTTGGAATATTTCCTAAAGACGAACCAGGAGAAAAGCAGTTTACCTCCCTATCCTCCTTGCTAGGTTCTCACTAACCATATTTTACAATAGTCTCTAACGGAATTAGAGAGTTTTATTCTTGTCACTCAAACAGGCACATATATTCCTAAATTCAATAAATAAATAAACAAAGAGGAAAAAAATACAGTTTTCACTTACTCTTACGAAGATCTTTCTTCTCTCCATGGTACTGTTTGGCCAACCAGATAGACTCTGCTCACAGTTCAAATCCTTGCCTCAGTTTTCCAGGAAAGACATTGTAGAAGATGTCCTTCTGTACCCACCCAGATTGGTCAAGACAATCTTAAGTTACAGAGTCTTAAGTTGGTAAGAGTCCATGACTTAACTTGCCAGAGTCAGGGAAATCTATAACCTAAATGGAGGTAGGGTCCACATTTAATGAGTGATCTCTCCCATCTTAGGAAAGTATATACTGAAAAGGTGGGAGTAGTTTCAGGTAATATCTGGCCACATTCACACAGCCTAACAAGGGCTTCTCATTCTATGAGAACATATGGCCCCAGAAGGCATTAAAATTTCTTTATGTTGTATAAAATGAGACAATTAGTGTATTAGAGAAAAAAAAATCATCAGTGTCAGGATGATGGGATTATTTGAAGATGAACAATGTGAGAGAGGATTACTTTCTCAGGGGAAACAGTAACTCTCTGCTTCTCCTCAATGATGACTACCATGTACAGTTTTTGAAAGCTGACTACTGAACACCAATTGAGTCAATGATTTTATCTCTCCTCTCTGATAAATGAGCATGAATAAGCAAACCCTCAGGTCTTCAAGAGCACTTTTCCAACTTCCTAAGGAAACCTTGGGCTGGAAAACTCCCAGGGTATATACTGGAGCATGATCCTGCCTTTCACTGTCTGTTCTTAAAGGAAAATGATCTGAGTGTCTCAGCAGATAGGATGTCTTGGATCAAGAGACTAGAGATCATGAAGATTCTAAAATTGCTTTTCAGGACTGGCCTAGAGAATCCGGTTCTGCTATAACCATCTTCACACAAGACAATTCTCAGCTATTTCCAAAGCCAAAAAGATCACTCCTTAGGGTATGCCCTTTAACTCTCCATTTCTGTTCCAGTATATTTTCTAAAATCAATAGATCAGTGTACTCTGGATAAAATCTAAGCTCTTTGTGAGTAAAAATTGTTATTCTGTGATAATCAACTTATTTGTCTGCAAAACAATTCAGTGAGAAAAAGTAAATGCGATGAAGGTGGCTAACAAGAGAGCAGAAAGCTGATTAGCTTCAAACACCTCTTTTTTGTTGACATAATGGGATAATGCTATCATTCAGTTAGTTCAAAAGCATGATACCTGAGTAGTGGCAATGTAATTTGACCTTTCAGCTTGGGCTATACAAATGCTTCTTGACCCTTCGTTCCATGCATTTCTATGTCACTGGCTACATGGTAATATGAACTAAAGAGAAAAAAGACACTGTTTCTTAATCAGACATCATTCCATACAGAAATCAGGCTGGGAAAGACATGTAATTGATAAAATAACTAGATTTTCAGCACGTTATCCACTAGAGAATTGGATGTTAAAAACACACTGAGTTGATGAACTTACCATGGTTTGCTGGTTAGTATCCCAATTACGTGGATGTTAAAGCACATATTGCTAAATTTGGGAAACAAACAAACAAAGAAAAAAACAACTACTTCATATGCAGGAGCTAAATAAAGTTCTTGAGGTAAGTGAGAATGCAATCACAGAATCACAAAAACTTCTTGAATGTGATTCAGAAAATACGTAAAGAATACATGAGAAGTAGAAAAGCAGATATGGTTTCATCGGATTGTGCTAAATGCACAGGCTGCAACATGCCTTTTTATAGTGCTGTAAAATATTTCAGTTTATTTTAAGAGCTTTATTAATAAAACACCATCGTGAATTCAAGTAGAAAATACTAAAACACTCAAGGGTATAGTGCATGGTTTTTAGAAACCGTATATTTTAAATACTGTGTGTAAATTGAGCTGAACAGAGAGGTTATTTGATTACTGTGACTGCTCCTAAGAAAAAATACTTTGTTTAATGTCTACATTTAAGTGTGATTTTAATTTTATGCCTATTTTAAGTGCACATAAAATGCTTTGTTGCAAGTGTATATGCAATTATGTTATTGTTCAGTTCCTTTTTGTATAATCTACTTGTTTTGTAGCCCTGTGTATTGGTAGATGCAAACATTCATTTAGATTAACTCCAGATAGCCTAGATTGGCTGTGTGAGGCTAGAAATAACACACATATTCACTAAACCAATCAGAAAGAAACTGATCAATAATGATACATTGATCAATTTTCATTCCGCTGCAACAACATCAGTTTGGATGATTTTATCTACATCAACCATTTAGTATAACAGAAAAAAAGTAACGTGAAAGGGCATCATTACAGAATCAATTTATTCCTACACTGAGACTAATTTTTTCACAAAATGTTCTGCTTTTCTAAAGCAAATTTCAAGACCAACATTCCAGGTTGATTTGTACAAAGCTGGAGTTTTAACAGCATTAAAATCGAGCTTCCTAAAGGTCTCTCTTAAAATACATTTTTAATCTGCTTTTAAGAGAAAGAGTAGAATTGAATTCTCTCTTTTTTCCTCAGAGAATGTAAAGCACTCACACATAAAACTATTCTTCAAGTTGGAATGCTGAACACTACTACTATCTTTCATCCCTTTGTCATCTATTTTCTCAGGCTGCTTTAATCAGGCATTATTCTATCTACAGTACTAAGCAAATATGCAAAGGAAATATACAATATTTGATTCCTCATGTCAGAGTAGTCTACCTTTTCTCTTTAACAAAGAGGACATGTAAATTTTAAAAGATTATATATGTTACCATTATCATTATTATGTTTTACTTTTTTATGCTGTTTCAGAGGTACAAAGCTGAGCAGACAGTCAAGAAGGATCCTGGAGAATGACTTTCTTTTCAATCCCCATGTTCAAACAACAACTTAGTTCAATTTTCTTAAAAATCTGAGAAGGCTCAGAAGAGAGAAGATTTTGGCAACTGAAATGCTGGAATCATGAAAATGGCAACCAGCCTAAAAATTAATTAATTAAGTATAATTAATAGTCATGGGACTTAACTGGAATTAAGAGGAATATGGTCACAAATTTTCCCTAGTTTTTACAAGACTGTATGTCATTTGGTAAGAGATGATATTTAAGATGCTTTACATTGCCTAAAAAAAAATCTATTTTTTGTCTTTGTATTCAGAGTAACATCAATCTGTGATAAGTATCTCTGAGAAGTATCTTTCAGAAGTGTTCCCCAGAAGAGAGAGCGCAAGCTACTTTAGACCCAAACATGTTTTTGCAAAGAAGGCAGAACAAAAATCTAGCAAACTGCAGTATATGTAATATGCTCTACCGCCATAGAGCAGTTTTATGTCCTGATCCCAGCCATTTTGTGGATTTATTTTTGCAGTAATAAGCATGTTAGCCTGCTTTGATTCCCCAAGTTAATATTCTTCACTTATTCCCCAATTTTGGAATTTTTAATGTGCTGGCTGACTTTGCTGCAGTCTGTCTGAGTGCAGCAACACAGCCATATGGAGAAGATCGCAGAACTGAAGCCTAACATCGCATAGCAGAACACAGAAGAAAGTCAACATTCTGGCATCAGAACAGTTGCTTTTCATGTGTATGGCCTAGGTTTTAGCTATACCTACTGCTGAACAGATTTTTTCCATCCATCTCTGCTCTCCCAAATCTAACTGAGCTTGGTTTTTGAGGTTACTGTACTTGTTTGATTTCTTTGGCAGAGTATGCAGAACACAATGAACTACTAAGCTAAAAATGCAGATTGCACTTGCAAACCATAGACATTGCTATTACAGATTCATTTTGCTTTTCTCCTTTTCTTCTTGAAAATTGCATGAATCTGTGTTCTGTCAAAGATTTTGCAGAAATAAGTGTTTTATTTGATGCTGACTTTTGCAAATGTCCCCAAATTCTCCTCTCTGTTTTTATTCAAGTCTGTACTTATTCCTGTGACTTTTGTCACAAACAAACAAACAAATATGCCTTCCTGTTTGTAGTTAGGATATTTGTTCTTCTTTTACAGTGTACACTTTCATTAAATGTTTTCTGCCCTCTGTCAGGTGGTGAATGAGATGTTCCATAGATCCTTTAAACAAAGCATCTGTTGCACAATTGATTTTGATGAGGTACGATTCAAATGGTTCTCACAATCCTGCTGTGTATGACCGTAACATTAAAATAAATGATAGATTTTTTTTTACTCTCAGCAAAGCAACTTTATTGCCAATGTGTCACTTGTAATGGAAACAATAGTCAAACACATTTTTCCCATTGTTCTTTACCCATCTTCTTCCTCCTTGATCATGGGAAATTAGCTAAACAATGCCTCCTTGTACTTTTTTTTCTTTCTGAGATGAGCAAATAAAAGTCCCTGTTGTTGTCACTACATCAGATCCCTCCATGATGAATCAATACTTCTCTGCGAGCCTGTCACAGGAGGACAGCAGCAATCTGAATTTAGATTATAGAGCTCTCGGGAGAGAGATGTTTCAAAATAAACCAAAACAAAACAGAACTGCATACAACTGCTTCCCTTGACAGCTGCTGTTTAAAAATATTATTAATCCTCTTTATGATGTAAGACCCTAACAATAAGAAATTAAGAAAAATCTTTTGATAACAGAAGATAATTCTGTTCACAGATCAATGGTGCTTCTAGAAAACTACAGTCCATATAGGCAAAGTTTATATTTTCCCAAAAGTGTCAAGTTGAAATTGCCAAGTTGTCTAGAATTTAAATCTGAATTTAAATCCCTGTTCAACTACAAATAACCAGTTACTCTGAGCAGGTGACATAAAAGAATAGCATATTAGTATTTTCCACAGCTAACAGAAGAACTTTTAGCCTCCTGTTGTAGCCAAGACAGCCTTCAGTACTCACAAATGTTCTCAGAAGTACCCAGCACCTTTGTGGACTCTTAGCACTAAGCAGCAGGAGAAAATTTGCCAAGAACAGATTAGAGAAACAAAAAATGCCTAGAAATGATGTTCAACCAGCAGATTTACTGACAGTCAAGAGTAGCCTATCCCATCCCAAAAATCTGTATGTTCTCCTCTGACAGAGTAAATACTCACAAATCATGAAACACTCCAGAAAAAAGAAAATGAGTTGAATTTAATCTGCTCCATGCTGCAACTGATTCTTCAACTCAGAACAACGGATGTGAGACATGGGAATTTCATTAACAATGCATTGTTCAGTGCTATTAGTCTTCAACACACTATGAAGTGTCACACGTAACTCAAGTTCACAAAAACTCAGATTTTTAAACATATTTCGTATTTCTTACTGTAAAAACTCATTGAGATTCCCTGCATGTCACATGGACAGCATGCACACAATGAAAAAAGGAATAAGTAAATCTATGAGAATTCAGAGGCCTCGGAAAAAAAAATAATGCTTCCGTGGTTGTAGAAATTTTAAAGCTATTTCATGTTCGTTAAAAAAAACAAAACACAAAACAAAACAAAACAACAACAACAACAAAAAACAACTCACAAAGCTATGAAGACCAGTGCTCATATTTGCTGGCAAGTCAATCTTTCTTTCAGACATCAAGAGATGACCTCTTAAGACCCAAAGATTTATCAAGTCAGCAGTTTATTCCCTTAGGCCACCATCTTCAGCCTCTTCCTCTTCCAGTCACGTCTATTGAAGGACTTTGCAAACCCCCACGAGGAAATGGACTAATCTACTTCTTTCTAAAGGACAGGAATGATGCTTATACTGACTGTGCTCTATGGAATGAGAAAGCTAATAAAGGGAAGGAGACTACATCTATTTGTGAAAGATTCAGTGTGATGTTTGTATTATAAGAGACAGAGTGCTGTAGCTGTCAGTCAGAAAAAGTGGTTTTGTTGCTCAGCATCCGCAACCAATAATGAGAAATTTCCAAGGAAATCTATAGACCATATTATAAGCCTAAAATATCTCTGGATTGATAGAGAAATTAAATGACTGTTTGAATGAAAAATAAACTTCAATATTTCTTCACTCACATGTAATGATTTAAAGTGGAAAAAAAGAAGAAATAGAATACACACACTTTTTTTTTTTTTTTTTTAAGAAAGTTACTCCTATTCATTTGTACTGTGTAATTGCCCCTAAGTTTCTTATTGTTATTTGCTTAGAAAAATCCGTAGTTACTTGTAAATATTGCACTGGGAAAAGGAAATGGTAATACAGTCATTGCAGCAACTTCATCAATATATACACTGTACAAGATCTATTCTAAACATATAACCAGGTTAAAGCAATGAAAAGAAACAAGAAACAATCTCTTTTAGCCAGTCATTAATTTCTAATAAATAAATCCAAACAACTTTTTTACCTTTAAATGTGTACAAAACTCTGTATTATTCTTCTCACGTTAGTCTGTTTGGTGATGTCCCTGAACTTCACACGTATCTCTCTCAGCCGCCTTCTTGAACGTTTCCATCTGCCTATTTTTAAAATATAAACAAAAATTAACTTCATTCCCTTTTCTTCATATCCTTCCACTGTGAGATTTTTCTTTTTAGTCATGGCAGACAGCATCTAATTTTCAGGTTCAGAAGTGCCCCATTATCTACTCTGCTGGCTGTTACAGTGCTGAAAAAGTGTTACCATGGGGAAGGATAGAAATCAACCTGTAAGGCTCTGATAAGCAATTCTTTATGTTTATTTTTGAAAATTTTGTGTAACCTGCCAGTTTAGGAATCTGACACATGAAAATACATGAATCAAACCAACTGAAAGGAAATAAAAACAGTATTTTTGTCTTAACCATTTTAGAGTAAAATTAAAGACTACATGCTAAAATAAATAATGAATAAGTAATGAATCTGCCTAATTCCCTGTTTCTAAGTTAAGAAAGAAGATATGATCATGCAAGCTATTTTAGATCAAGGAGTTCTAGGATTAGGTTTCATAAATCATGGTGGGATAAACTAGCAACAGCGGTGAGGGAGTATCATTTTCCTTCAGTCCTGTGATCCACTACCCAGTATGGATAGCTGGCAAACTGCATGGCAGACACCAACCACTCCTGATACTTCCCACTGATCCAGGTAGGACACATCTTGAAAGCTCCATTACATGCCTTCAATCTGTCGGCACTTCGTGGACTATGTAGCAGCCTTTCGCACTCCCACAGCAATGCAAAAGTACCAATGATAACAATGTTTGAGAGCCTTTGCTAGCAGCAACAGCGCCTTAAAAACAACAGACTGAACTCATCTGCTTTCTCTAGCAGCCTTGCTGTGAAACACTTGGGTGCCTGCTTCTCTGAAATTTCAGAGAACCCAGGAGAATGCATTCATGGCTTTCCACATTTGCTATTTTTCAATTAAAGGCAAGCAGATTAAATTAGAAAGGTCAAATAAAGACTTACCAGACAACTAAAAGGAGCATTGAAGCTTAATACAAAGAAGAGGAAATAAAAGATAAGCTAGCAATACAAAGAGCATTGAATTAAAAAAAAAAAAAAAAAATCAGGCTCAGTCCCCATTTTCCCACTAAAGTACTAGATACAGCAGAAGATACTTACAAATGCACAAAATGCATATTAAAATCATACACAATTATTTGTAGCTCTCTTTTAAATAATTTGCTGGATATGTAGAAAGTCTGGAAATCTATCAGTGTGCTTTGGTCACGTTAAAGTTGAGGATCCATTCACAAGCACATCAAATGGAATTACTTGATAGGAAAATGAAATTTATTTGTAATGTTGCTGTGCATCCTGAGGATTTTTCCATGCAAATTACCATATAAGATGGTCATTAAGTCATAAATCCTGGTTTTATTTGCTGTCTCAGACACCAGTAACAAAATGTATATTTTAGTTTAACCATCTGACCAAAACATCTGTTACCTGTTGTTATATTTTGGACCTTGAAATCTGCCTCCTTTTCAGTAGATCCCCACTACGTGTTTTACAGTCTGCAAGTGGCATAAAAGTACATAGCAGATGTTACTTACTATTGGACTGCATGATTTCCCATTGTCCAAGGCTGCAAATCTTTTTTTAAATTCATCAGCAAACATAAGGATGCTTCCATAATCCAGTCTTTAACACAACTAAACCATCTACAGAAACAGTCACGGCCTGCAAATGACTAACAAAAATCGTCTTTTCTGCGTTTTGTTCCATGAGAGTAGCAGTCTTAATAAAAGAGCTGTCTCTGCAATTCTTCCCCTAAATAACTCTCTCAAGCCTATTTCTGCATATCCACTACTGACTGTAAGAAATTTGATGGATTAACACTTTGAATGCACTTTTGTCTGCAGCTCCTATGTAATCGCTGTATTTTTTTTTTGTTTCCTGCGATGTTTATTTGCAGTGGAACACAGAAGCTATCATTATCATTGATAAAATTCTGCCACCATATGCCAATTTTGCAAAGAAAACTAATGTATATTTAGTTAATGAAATGCTTGGGATTCATTAAAAAATCCGGGAGAACATTTCAGGACTTACACTGACCTAACAGGGTTAAATAAGTACTCTGATTGTCACTTTCTTAAGCCTTTGCAAAGGGTTGGTAACTACCATTTGAGAAGTAAGAAACAACAGCCTATAAAGCCACATTTTAGCTGCAACTTCACTCCATGGTCTGATGTACTTAAACTGAAAATTTTTTTTTCAGACTCCTTTCTACTCTATGTCTTCCTACCTTATTTACTAAAATGAAATACTGCTTTTATGGTGACAAAGAAACAGCGGAGAACATAAACCATCTGCAGCATCTCATTCATATGAGAATATAAGAGTTATTCTGGAAGTCAGATCCCAAGTCATGTCTGGGAGCAGGGAAAGATCGATTCTCACCAGTCGGTGTCCTCTGAGGCATTCCTCCATAGCCCCAAAGTCCCACCAGGGTCCCATTCCCTCAACCAACTTCATCATACTCAGTAAGAAAAGAAACTTTAAACCCAACTAAGTACCATGTTGGTCCACAGAAAGACTTCCTACGGACTTCAGTATAATAATATGTTTTTCAGCAGACTGAAGAAAATAATATATGAAACATAGCTACAATACTGTTTATTTATTGTGCATTACACTTTCCTAAGCTCTTAAGTTAAGGACTGAGTCTGGAAGTGAGTTTGCTCAGTACAAACATACAAGCATTACATATTTATGAAAAAACAGATGGCAAAAAAAAAAAAAAAAAAAAAAAAGATGAAAAAAGCATGACAATCACTCCAAATGCTAGCAATTCTTTCCAACATCTTAATTCTTTGTAAATTCTTCATATAATTTGGAATGAAAATTAGTTATGACTCTCTTAATGCGAAAATGTAGGTGTTGAAATCTTCCTAAGCCACTGATGAGTTGTCAGCATTTCAGAAGTTTAATTTCTGCCGTTAGTATCTTAACAATTGTCTACACTGCTTTTCTGCTAGAACTGGTTAAGAAAGTACGTCTAACATATCTACTTTGAATTTTCAGATAGTGCCCTCAGTTTTGAGGCTGCCACTGTACTTCCTTCATCCATCTGAACTGTCTTCTGGCCAGGTGACTATTTCATTCCTGCTCTGTTTCAGTGTAAAACTAAATAAATAGGTTACCTTTCATCTTAGGCAGGAGATGAAAGGCACTGAAAAACTGCAGAATACTGGCAATCTGGAAATGTTGCTGTCAGCTAAATGGCTAATGCATTAAATTGTCTCTGAGGCTAAACGGAAGAATCCTTGTACAGCTAGACTCCAGTGCTACTTGTATGTCGTTAGATCGCTATCTAAGTCAGGATTAACAAGATATTTCCTGGATTTTTATATTGTTTATTTTTTTTTCCTTTAGGCTTCTGAAAATTAATTTTACTCATGTAAATGTAGCTTCTCCAAATGCCAGTTATTGCTCACATTTGGTTTGCTTCTGCATCTTCCATTAACTTCTGCTTTCCTCTTGTTTATTCCTCCTTTTCATTGCCTTCAGGGCTTGACTTACATATTAAGGAATTCTCTCTATTATAATCTTACTCACCTGTGAAAATATAACCTCTGATGTAGTTACACAGGTCACTCTAAAAGCAATACCTCCTATTTATTTCCATGAAGATTACAACAGATACAAAGAGCACAATAACACTATTTCAAAGAGCAAATTCTCAGCTACAAAACATCACCATTAGCTACGCATTTTCACCAGCAATGAACAAGATGAACAAGAGCTTGCATGTCTCACTCATAATAACCTGCACCAGTGGAAGTTCCACAGCTGCTGTGCTAGGAGAACGTTCTCTCACATTCCACCTTTCATCAACCTAAACAGATGGAAGTTAGAAGGCACCAAGTCAGAACTATACAGAGGATGTGGTAAAACTGTCCAGCCAAGACTGGCAACGTGCTCCACAGTCTTCCAACTGATATGGGGCCTGGTGTGTGTTATCGTGTTGCAAGAGAGAGTTTGTCTTCTTCTCTGACTTGGTTCTGGAAGTTTGAGCCTTCATCTTAGTCAGTGTCATGATGTAGCAGTCAGAATTAATGGTTTCTTTGGGTTCCAGGAAATCCATAAGGATCATCCCTTTCCCATCCCCATGCACATCACTTTACCCACTAAGAACTGCATCTTGAACTTTTTCTTCAATAGAGAATTCATGTTGCCACTCCATGGACCTCTGTTCTGACTCTGGCTCATAGTTTTGACACCATGTCTTGGCACCAGTAATGATGCAAGAAACTGTCACCTTCAGCCTCATATTGCTTTAATAGATCCTGACAAATTTGTATACAGTGTTCTTTCTGTTCCTGTGTGAGCATTTGTAGGACCCACCTGTCACAAACTGTGCGATATTCCAACTTTGTCACCAGTGTTTTCAACAGATTGAAGCTGATATTTAGCTCCACAGACAGTTCCTGGTCATAACCCACTGATTCACATGGATGAGCTAATCAAGACACTCTTTGTGGTGTGACAGCTATGCATGGCCATACGCAGCTTGTCTTTCACGTTGCTATCATCTCCGCTGAAATGCAATTTAATTGCACACTTTTGCTTCATAAGGACTTCCATGTCAGACACCATTTTGTCAGACTGCCCCTTTGCTGCCAATTGCTGCAAGTCAACAAAATTTAACAGAATAGTGGTGGAAAGGTTCATCCTCTGCTGCCATACTGCCTTTGATATCGTGGAGCAATAATAAAATAGGATGTACTACTTTCAGTGCAACCTGTGTATATATAGAAACTTGGTATGAGGAAGCTGTTTTTTTGAGTTTGCTTTTTTTTCCATATTCAACACCACATGAGAAGTGTAATTTTCAGCTTGGGAACCTTCTTGATTGCATCTAATTAAAAATGAGAGGTTCCAGAAAGCTTAAAACTTTGTGTATTTTGGAAAGCCAATTCCAGCTCGGTTTTTAGCCATTCTAAGACTTTATTAATAAACAGCAATTCAGAGGTTTGAGTTACTTAGTGGAAACCAATAATTCTCAGTTGTTGCATTCATATTAGGCATGCACCAGTCTCCCAAAATTTTGCTGTCTTTTAACTGCAGTTTATGAGACAAATGGCCCAATACACCAACACCATGATAAAGAAAAAGTTAATTTCTATCTTTTCTTTATAACATTTCCACTCGCTTTTGTGATGACGTTGCTTGTGCTTTCTTTTTTTTTTTTTTCTTTCTTTTATTATAGTTACTCTGGAATTCTGCATCCTGGAGAATTTGCATTCTAATTTGCAGGCCTTCCCTCAGTATTCTCCAGGAGAGCTGGAACTAGATGATCTTTAAGATCCCTTTCAACCCAAGATATTCTATGATTCTCTTTTCAAGTGCACTGTTTCCTCTTTCTTTTTTTTAACTCATGTTTTAGACTAGTGATTCATGGGAAATACTATATGTACGGAGAAAACTACTAAATAATTCATAAATAATATATAGAGGTTCAACCAGAAAGTAGAGCTAGCCTTCTAACTAGTCAGTTATCTTTTATTAGCTGGTGGATGATCTCCATCAGACTCTGCATGGTTGAGGGCAAGCACTTAGGACAAACTTAAGTTTTGGGTGAACTCAGAAGAGCAGAAACAGTACTTGTATAATTAGAAACACTCAAGAGAAGGTTTAGGAAGCAATTTCCTCCTATTATTTGTTGTCTTTTAAGTGAGATGAATGCCTGTCTCTGACAGTGGACTGACTTAAGCGATTACACTAATGTGGTGCGCATTCAGGATGTTAGCAAAAATATGTAGAAAGAGCTAGGGATAAAGGGCTAAATCACATTCTGAGCAGACACTATCTTACACAAAGAACAAAGATACTACATTTTTTAAAAAAAGCTTCTAGGTGATTTAAGATCTTAAATGCCATTGTCTTTCAATAGGATTTCAATTACTTGTGGCAACATATTTGTGGACATTCAAATCCCCAGCCCCCATTGAAATCAAGAGATCATTTCAAGCTTTGAAAAATACATTATTCAAAACATGTTAAGTAGGTACTTAGCACTAATTCCAGATTCTTTAATTTTTAATGAATATGTGTGCATGTTTTCTGCACAAAAAATGAAGGAAATTATGAGCTTTCTTCCTAAGAAGAAAAGTATAACTCTCATATCAGTATGTGTTAATTTCAGCACCCCTACCATAGGATCTTAGTCCTCTGACTAAAAATATTTTTTTTAATGAAAACATTTTCCTTAACTTATAAAGAGAAGGAATATTCCTTCCACATCCAACCTGCCATTCTTATTTAGGTGTCTGATTGATTTTTCCCTCTGAAAACTAACAACTTTTGCAATTTGATAGAAACAAAAATGCAAGGTGTTTAGGCATTCCTTAATATTTGAATTAGTTAACTGGCAAAACATTAAACCTTTCTTCAGGGTTCCAAAATGTCAATATAGATATCCTACTCCAAAAGCAGTACTGCTGAACTGGAAGAGAACTGGCATTCTGGTCAGAGACAGTTTTCCTTGGGGGCCTTTACATTGCTTTAACACTAATCTGTGACAAAAAGGCCCTGTCGGATTCTTATTGCATTTAAGAAGGTTTTGGTGAGATTTGTATTGATTTAGAATAAAGCAACTGACAACACTGCAATAAATTTTTACTACTTAGTACTGATCAATATGGATTTTTTCAACCTTTCTCAAGAAAATTGCTTTCTGTTGCTTCAGATATGGCCAATCTACTGCTAAGTTAATTGTAACCCATGCAACAGGTCACACACTCTATATAGTCTTAATCTCTGACATGAAACCATTTTTAGAAGTCTAGAAAAACTTTGTGCCTACATCTATAAAACTTACACCTTGCTGTCCTAACAGGAGTACATCAGTAGCCATCTATGTCACTAACTGCACCGTGATCGCCAGGTAAAATTCTGTTATTGTATCAGAAACCGAGAGTATCTACCACTACAATGCTAATCCAGAATTTTCTTCAGGATTTTTCATAATTTTGTTATTAGCTTTAAGAAATTACACTTGCAGTTCAGTTTATACTCAGCTCAGGATACAGCATCTGAGCTTATCACAGAATCACAGAATTGTAGCGGTTGGAAGAGACCTCTGGAGATCACTGACTCCAGCCCCCATGCAAAGCAGGCTCCCTACAGCAGGCTGCACAGGTAGGCATCCAGGCGGGTCTTGAATATCTCCAGAGAAGGAGACTACACAACCTGCCTTGGCAGCCTGTTCCAGTGCTCCATCACCCTCACTATGAAGAAGTTCCTTTGCATATTCTGCACTTGCCTCTTGCTGGAATGCACATAACTGTGTTTGAGAAGACAGTACATCTGTGATGTCTTAGCAAACAATAATGTTGAGATCTCTGCCTGAACTGATACCTGAACCACATGTGCTAGTGATACACAGGTTGTCTCTACGTAAGTAGTGTGGAACTAGAAGCATGGATGTCGCATACACAGGAAGTTTTGAGGATCTGATTAACTACAGTATCTATGCTTCAGGAGGTTTACCTTGGACCAGGTCTGGTCTGAGGACTTCACACCTATTCAGGGATAGAAACAACATGTTGGCATCTTTTGCGTTAGTCCATTGTAAAGGAAGGCTATTTGTACTCACCAAGGTATCAATGCAAACCAAAGCACAACAATTTGGTAACAATCTCTCCCTGAGAATTTTTGTTGTTGTTGTAAGATGCTTTCAACTGTGGGAGTTACATGCTTTCAACTGTGGGAGTTACATGTAATTGAGAGATTAGGCAGGATAAGCAACATTTTGAACAGTGTCTTTAGAAAGTGGTTTTATAAAATCTCTATAATATCATAATTCTGTATCAAGTAAAATGAAACACCATCCAAAAGATAAGTGTAAGCCTATATTTCTTTATGTAAGTTGTTAAATAATTCTCAAAGACTCTAATCATAATGAAAAGAAAATATATTAACAGTCTGCCATTTTACCCACAGGCAAATCATAATGATAGCCCCTCTAATTAAACCAAGACTTCATTAAAGTGTTTCTCATTATCATTTGCAATATTTTATGATAATTATCTGCCTTTTATATAATGAATTAAATTAATGTTTTTAATAACACCTTTAACCTTAGCTTAGGTAATTCTGAATGACAAACAATGTAATGAGTACACTTAAATGCATACTTTAATTGCCCATCACATTAATTATTTTTTAATGAAATAATTTAGGTAACTCATTCTCATTAGTTTTTCTTTTTGCATTGCAATTAAATACTCGATATGCTTCATAAGCAATGTTAACACAGGCTGAAATTAGTTCAGCTGCATTAGGATGTTTATAAAACATCAATATTGAAGGATTTTGCAAGTGACATTAAATTTTTTTATTCCTATTACACTGTACTGATTGAATTAGATTATGCTATGGAAATAAAACAAAGGCCTGTAGATGAGAATTCAGATCAGGAAAGCAGTACCACAGCCACAGGCTAAAAATGACGCTGAAAATCAAAATAACACACGCCTTCTATGGCTTAGATCTATACCAGCTACTTTGCAGACTTCTGGTACCATCACTCTGATTCACCTACAGCTGAATCATTTGAATTTGAAACCTCAAAATCTTCAGTGGAAAGCTGAGGTTTGGCCAGTCAGATATGATTTTAGGATTAAGGCTCAGAGGTCAAAAGCCTACTAAGTCTGAGCACAGGGCTTTCACTCAGGCTCGCTGAAGTAGGTTCCCCACCATATCCTTCTCCAGATACAGCAGTGTGTCATGAGCAATACAGCGTCGAGCCTAACACAGTATTAATCAGAGTAAGGTTCCTTTATTTTGCCTAATCAGGAATCTAATGCACACACACACAAATAAGAATGCATTTTTTATAATCACTTCTACATCTCTAATGTACAAAGAACACTTTAAGAATAATAGTTTCAGAATGCAAGTTAAAGAGAGATTAAAAGGCATCTTTTTCTTTCTGACAGATGATACAATAGCTGCCACACTGTCAGAACTAGAATAAGGCTCACAGGATGGCAGCTGCAGGATAAGTCAGGGAGGGCTGGGGAGATAAATATTGCAAAGATTCCAAGTTTCCTCGGAATTTGCATACATAATAATAGAATCTACTTACTACAGGTAAATTTCAGTATTTATTTATTGATCCCAGTTGTCTTGCCCAGTAGAACCGATATGAAACTAATACACACGTTTTTAGAATTTAATTCTGCATATTCATCACTTAAGCTGTCATACAAATAACCTGATTTTTTTACAAATGGATTTAGGTAAATGTAAGGTGCTCCACTCTGTTATTTTGGAAGTCAAAAAAAGCAAAGTTTCCATGGGTATATCATCAAAACTAAATTCAAAAGAAGTTGGACAACTCAGCAGTAATTCTCAGTAAAGCAAGCTAAAAGCTTTCTCTTTGTTTGCCAACCTCTTTTTTCTTACCAAGCAAATATTCCGCCAATATGGAAGCAATGTAGATTAAGTTTGCCTTGACTTTTCCTCTTCAACATGGGTAGGTGACAAATGGCTTCTTCTTGACAGCATTCTTAATGTTACTGCTGCAGCAGTTGTCACCAAGCCATTTGCTATTTTCTTACCACTTTTAAATCCCAAAACATTTGCTATATAAATTGTTCAAAACTGACTTGTGACTCACACAATATCTAGTTTAAAATAACAAAAAAATTCAGAGGAGGTGCTTGCAATTTTCTATGTGAATATTATTCATATGATCAAAGCACTACATTTGCTAGAAGTAAAATTGCTTCTCTATTACTGTAAAATTCATTACAGAGCCTTTCCAGAAGCCTTTCCTCTCAGTCAGATATTTAACTGATTCTGGTATCTAAATATGTCTAGGCATAAACTACAGTATCTGGATAGACCTGACGATAACATACACTGATCTCCACTTGACACAGAACTGTCAGTTTTATGGAGAAACATCCCCATATTTACAAGAAAGAACACAGATACTTGTTCTAAAGTGATGCTCACCTACATGAAGGACAAAAAGGTGGATCCATGGAACTACAGGCCTGTCAGTTTGACTTCAGTGCTGGGGAATGTCATGGAGCAGATTATCCTGAGAGCCATCAGCTGGCATGATCAAGCCCGGCCTGCATGGATTTATGAATGGCAGGTCCTGCCCGACTAACCTGATCTCTTTCTGTGACCAGGTGACTGTCTTAATGGAAAAGGGAAAGGCTGAGGATTTTGCTTGCTCTGACTTTAGTGAGGCTGAATTTGATACAGTTTCTTAAAGTTTTCCCCTGAAAAAATTGGCTGTTCATGACACAGACAGACGAACTGTTCACTGGGTAAAAATCTGTCTGGATGGCTGAGCTGGATATCAGAAATAGCTCCTTCATGAAGATGATGGTAAGGCATTGGAACAGGCTGCCCAGGGGCTGGGTGGAGTCACTATCTCTGGAAGTATTTAAGAAATGTGTGCATATAATTCTTAGGGATATGGTTTAACAATGAACACATAGTGTTACATAGATGGTTGGAATTATTGACCTAAAATGTCTTTTCCAACCTAAAGGATTCTGCAATTCCATACAAACAAGAGAGACTTTAAAGAGGACCCAGTCCTCTGTAAGGACTACGAAAAGGAAAATATCTTTTTTTCCCCTCTTTTTTTCTTTCCTTGCAATTAGACAGAATGATACATTGTTTCAGCAAATCCTATGGGAAGGACTGCTTCACTGTATACCTAGTAGATCTAATAGGATCTGATTTTAGAACAGCCAACTAGGGCTGCATATATCTTGTAGTTCAGAGGTGTCCCTCATGGATGTCCCATCTTCTGAGAGAGAAAGAAGTACCATTTTGACTGTGCTTACAAGCACTGAAGTAAGATTCCTGATTGCATTCAGAAACAACCACACACATATGCTGGACTTGGAAATGACCTGGACAATGCCTGTACAATTTATCAATGCTCAAAGAATGGGACTTATCCACCTTCAGGCATCCTTGTGGAGCTAATTATATCTGAGCTGAGGAACTGTCCCTATTTCTTAAAGCCAATACAGGAAAGGAGACACTTTCAAGACAGTCTTCTTTAAGTTACTTAGTCTAGAATGTAAGCAGAAATGAGTAGTGCTGCTAACTTCTCTCCTTTAGTAAAAAAAAAAAAATAGTAGGACACTGGCCAGCTGTAGTTTTCTAATTGTTAGATGGACAAATCTGGCTGAAATGATGTCTCATCCCGCTCAGTGGGTTGTGAGGAAGGTGAGTCTTCTTTATTTGCTCTGAGTGTGGGATTTTCCTGGTCTGCAGGGCCACGTGGTGATAGAGTCACTGTGACTCAGCCACTGTAATGACCAAGGGAATGTAACAAGATTAAACAATCAAACCATTTCTTCAATATACTGTCCTCAATATTATACAACAAGAGCTATGAGAAATCACAAGTCAGACAAATCTGATAGCAGTAAAAACCACACAAAACAGCACTGAAACCAGACAAAACAGAAAGCTAGGCAAACGAGGTAATAGTGAAAGTCACACATAATGACAAGGCTTGGTGCTAATTATCCTAAGATAAAGTACAGAAAGAGAGAAACAGAAAAAGATAAAGAGGCAGATAGATACATAAATTCACCACCTTGGGATCCAGCAACGGAGTCTTCAGTTCTCTGATCCAAGGACGGAAGGTTGATTTGCAGCCTCCCTTGAACGGGTGCTTTTACAGAACCAGCAGCTCTGGATTCTTAAGGGGCGGTGCCACTATTCATGCATGTGCTACTTAGGTCCAAGAACTTTCCCAAAGTGGGCAGGGGGCTTGCTTGGGGGGGTGTCAACCAGGCAGAGCTCCATAGAGTGCTTGATCTTTATTTGACCTTGTCCCGACACATGCTCTGTTGAAGACCAAGGGTTATGTAAACTGATTTCCATACAGACTGCTGAAGCTTCTGTTTTAAATTTCAAAATGTAAGTTAAGCAAACAGGAAAAATGAGACATGAAAGGATCCGTCACAGACATTCAGTATGCTATTATCTAATGGGAATACTCATAATTCCATTAAAAATAAAGTAGTACACCCCACAAACAAATAAAAGTGAATACTCGTATTTGTATGTGGGTGGGTGGATGGGAGGGTGGATGTGGTTGTGTGTACGGACAACTGGAAGAGAGTACAAGAAGTTGTTAGGATGTACAGGGAGAAAATTAGAAAGGCAAAAGCCCACACAGAGCTCAACTTGGACAATGGGGTAAAAGAGAACAAAAAACTTTTTACAAACATTTTAACATTAAGAGGAGGGCTAAGGAGACTCTTCATCCTTTACTGGATGCAGCGGGGAACATAACCACTGAGGATAAGGAAAAGGCTGAGGTTCTCAATGCCTTATTTACATCTGCCCTTAAAAGTCAGACCAGTTATCCTCAGGGTACATGAGCCAGCAGTGTGCCCAGGTGGCCAAGAAGGCCAATGGCATCCTACCTTGTATCAGAAAGAGTGTTGCCAGTAGGATCAAGGAAGTGGTCATCCCTCTGTACTCAACAGACATGAGGCTTCATCTCAAGCACTGTGTTCAGTTTTGGGCCCCTCACTACAAGAAAGACATTAAGGCCCTGGAGGGTGTTCAGAGAAGGGCAGCTAAGCTGGTGAGGGGTCTGGAGCACAAGTCTTATGACGAGTGGCAGAGGGAGCTGGGATTGTTCAGTCTGGAGGAAACTCAGGGGTGACCTTATTGCTCTCTACAACTGCCGGAAGGGAGTCTGTGGTGAGGTGGGGGTTGGCCTCTTCTACCATGAAGCTAGCAATAGGACTAGAGGGAATGGCTTTAAGTTGCACCAGGGGAGATTCAGGGAGATTCAGGTTGGACATTAAGAAATACTTCTTCGCAGAGAGAGTGGTCAGGTACTGGAATGGGCTGACCATGGAGGTGGTGGAGTCACTGTCCATGGAGGTGTTAGAGAAACATTTAGATGTTGTACTGAGGGACATGATTTAATGGGAAATATTGGCGATAGGTGGACAGTGGGACTGGATGATCTTGGACATCTTTTCCAACCTTGGTGATTCTGATTCTATGATTTTATGATTTCCAGAACACTCAGCATTGCTGTTTCATATTAAAGTCAGTGAAAAAAATCCAGTGGCTTCAGTGAGAGACAATGACAGCAACATCAAATTTTTGAAGCATAACCTAAAACATAGATGTTCGATGCTGCCTCTGCCTTCACCAGTAAATAAATCCAGTAGTTAAATGTGTATACACGCTTTGCATCAAACATAAGGAAACCTACCAAAATATAGAAGAGAAAGCCAAAACCACTTATTATAACTTTGCATGCATATATATATATATATATATATATATATATACACACAACAACCTTTTATTTATTTCCCAAATTTCTCAGAACATTAAAAAGTACTCTTGAAAAAGACTGCTTTCCATTAGATGGAAAACTATTATTACAGAGACTGTAAAACCTTTATCCTGGGATTAGTTTTTACTGCTTATGTTCAGTTCACAGAGGTTGTCAAATGCTGTGCCATAGATACTTATTCCATAAATTGAAAAAAATAAGAAGTTATGTTATCTACTGTTTTCACAGTGGCTATAATGCAAGACTGTTGGATAGTACCCTGAAAATAATGTATTCATACGTGCTACTCATAAATGCCTTATGCTATCTTATGCTATTTCAGCTTAATCATTAAATACATGTATTTATCAAATGAGCGAATCAATTTGTTTAAATTCTGATACTTATACTTTAAGTATCAGCAATTGTCCACAACTGGAGACAGAAAATTGGGCCTAGCAGACTTTTGGTACAATCTAGAGTAATAGTTAATCTGTTCTTAGGCACAGTCACGTCATATGACCATTCACCTTGCATTCTGAGGGATGGCAAGAACAGACTATTCAAAGGAAAAAGGCTTTCATAAGCCACAGTTACAAAAAGATCAGACTAAACCTTGAGTACATTTTATTCAGTGTCCTACCAGCTATTCTTATCTACTTTGAAAAATCCAGAAAATTCTAAGAAAGATTATGAAAAAAAATTCCCAGACAGAGGAAACTGTTGCAAAAGCCATTTGAACCCAATTGGTGATACAGCTCCACTGAAATGACAAGCACCAAGGTGCCAAAAGAGTAGTGACAGTATCAGACCCTGGTGAATTGGATCTGAGAATTCATGTATTTTCCACAAGTCAATTTTATATTCAGTATCAGCATCCCAGAACTCTATCAGAAGATCTCGTTATTAGTATAGAACACAACAACTTATAGAATGGGCCACTTACTCATTTACATCTGAGGCACAAATATGATGTTCTTTTTTGTTATTATATTTGTAGTAGACTGTTGACAAACATGATAACTCAAGAAAATGTCTTGTAGAAAACAACTTTTAACTCTTAATTTCTTGTCTGAAATTCTTAGAAAAATATAGTCTCCTATAAGAACTAACATACTGCATCTGTGCTGCATCAAGGGAGATTACCAGGAGAAACAAGGCATTCTATTTTGAAAACAAGTTCCATTTTGCAGATGACCAAAATTATAGAAAAACATATATTGAGACTAAAATCTCCTATAAGAATATTGTTCTGAAAATACATTCTTCAATCACTAGCTTCTCTATTGTTAACATTTTTTAATGATGCATTTTGTTAATATTCATGAACACCTTAAAAATAGAACCCATTTCTTCTTTGTGGAACAAAACGTAGTTTAATGGTTTTGTACGAGGGTTGAAAGAATGTAAACAGAAAGTTGTTCTGAATAAGAGAAGTACCGTGTAAAGTATATACAGTATGTAACTGTGTTTTTCAAACCAAATGAGAAGCATACAGAGAAGCAGCCAGACACACTGTAAACGTAACACCTGTATGTTTTTAGGACTTTTAATAAAATTATTTGGTTTTGTATGCCTTGTACATCCACTGAAATTCTCTCAAAACATATATAAAAATTTATACATGAAATTATTGCTCTTCTCTCTTTTAATACATCAAATATTTGCTGCAGTTAGATTTTCATCTATCTCAAATTTTACACTACAGTATCTTTCTAAAATTCCTTGGGTACATAAAATCATAGGATCATAGAATTGCTCAGGTTGGAAAAGACATTAAAGATCATCAAGTCCAACCGCAACCTAACCATACTACCCTAACTTTAACAACCCACTGCTAAATCATGTCCCTGAGCACCACATCCAGACGGATTTTAAACACATTCAGGGATGATGACTCAACCACCTCCTGGGGTTGAGTGCATCACTGACCTAGTGATGGGAATGCTCACCTTTTCAATAAGAAAGTCATGTTTTATTAATATTTAGACTGCTCTACTGAATTACAGTAGCCAGCAATTTGATGCCTTAATTTTTAAAATTCACAGCTAAGTTTAATGTACTTTTCAGATAGTTTTGTCAGTTCTATAACATGCAAAATCTGATTTCATTGATTTGTGCCTTTTTTTTATATGACCAGTGGGGATGATACTGACTGACCTGATCTTTTCCCATTTTGGTTAAGCAAATACTAAATTAAATCCCTGTTTTCTGGGATGACACTGGACTTTCAAGAGTATTTACAGCTCAAGACTTGTTCTATGTTCTTAACAATATGAAACTTGGGTTCTTTTTAAGGCATAACTGATGTGGTCAGGTATCATGAAAAAAATTTTCAAAATTCATTTACAACATATAAAATTAGTCTCTAACAATCTTTCAATTACTTTATCATTATTATTATCTAATGTACTTGTTTCTTTTATTTCAGAAATTAAATAAAATTATATTGTATATGCTTGCATGTATACACTGATACGTCTTCCAGTGCACTTGTTTTTAATACTACATGTGCAGTAAGCTCTGCTCTTTTAACATGCAATTGATCATCTCTAATCTATTTGACATCTACTAGAGAAGCCTAAGGAGGATAAGTAACTTGGCAGATAAAGTCACACTGACATTGTGGTACAAAGGGCAAGAGTGATACAGTAGTGGAGAGAGAAGGACTACTTTGACACAGAAACTAATCAAAGAAGAAAATACTTGTGAAAATTACACACAACTAGAAAGTGTTATGAGAAGACATCACTAATTTGTCATGTAATAGCAGTCTTTATCAATATAACAAGCTTATTTTATGCCATTCTGTGGATCTCACCTTCTGCAGTGCCAGTGGTAAAATTCTTATTTAACACAGTTTGAAATAGAATTTTAGGAACATCCCACATGCAAGTCATAAATTGTAATTCTTTTGTTACACAGAAATCTGCTCCATCTCACTTCTTTTTTCTCAGTCTATGACATGAAGGAACACGAACCATGTTTTCTTTTATTGCATATTCAAGATTTCCCACGGAAGTAGTAAAACTTCACTGTAAAAGGCAGCTGTATAAAACACTAACAAAACTTTTGTGGGGAAGCATCCGCAGTTAAAGATCTCAGTGTTCTGTTTGCTTTTCTCTCTTTCTGAGAGTCGTAATATCCACCATCATACTTATCAAGTTTAGGAAGAGAAATATGTATATAACCTCGCTCAGTAACTTCCTGGGTAATTTGCACAGTTCATCCAGATATAATGTTCTGTTACATCAGTCCAGGAGCAAGATTAATTACACTCATGAACCACATAAGGATGAAAAGATTTAATCTAATTAACAATTTCCTTTAATACTAAATCTCCTTTCTAGTGGAGATTTTATCAATCGTTATTTTTAACTACTTAGAACAGATTCATTAGTTTTACTTTAGTATCAACATTTTCTTTTCAACTCTGTATGTTTGAAGCCTAAAGTAAAAACCACTGGAATGGCACTGGAATGCCATTTGAGAAGTCTTGATATACACAGAGCCCCAGTTTCCTAGCATAAGTTTTGCTGTAATGTATGCAAAGCTAGCATTAGTGACAAATGTCTCACACTCTAATTGCTTTGACGCACAAAGACACACACAAACCTTTATCATATGTCATTACTTTAAAAAACACCGATTAATCCTCACTTCCCAAAGCTCCTGAATTTTGATAGTCTTTTCACTCTTGCAGCATGACCTTTTGTAAAATGGTAACATTTTTAAACACTTGGACACTGCTTATAGGGCTTCTTTGGAAGGTCCACACGCTAATGTCCAAGACTCATCCTCTGCACTACTGCTTTGATCTCAACTTTCTGGTTGAAAGTCTTGACTACCTTGGTCAAATTCAGAAACATTCTCAGTAGCTATATTTGAAAACCATCTGCATGCAAATAGGATCTATTAAAATATTTTACACTAAATACATAAGTAAACAAAATATTTAAATGCAAAAACATCTTCATCAGTTTGAAATCTATTGCATTTAAGTCCTGGGGGCTACTGTTATAAAAGACAGCCATATCTTATTGTCACTTATTGTACCTATTGGCTACATATTTTCTTTGCCTGCCTTCCTGAACACGCCCCTGTGCCTAAATCCATCAAATACACAAACTGAGGAAACTGTAAGATCTACTAGTGACATTTTTTGCTGTCACAGCAGACAAGGCCAAAAGCCTTCTGGACTGCATGAAGGAGATTATGTTCAGCAGTTCAAGCAAGGTGATTCTTCTCTGCTCAGCACTGCTGAGACCATGTCAGGAGTGCAAGGCCCGCTGCTAGGTTTCATAATACAATAGGGACTCACTGAAGAGTCCAGTGAAGGGCCACAAATCTAAATCAGTGAATGGAGCATCTGTTATCCAGGCTGGGAGAATTGAGACTACTCAGCCTGGAGCAGAGAAAGCCCAGGGAAAGCTGATCCATGTCTATAGATACCTGATGGAGAAGTAAAGAAGGAGATCATCAACTCTTGTCAGTGATGCCAGTGACAAGGCAGAGGGCAATATGCACAAACTGAAACACAGGAAACCCTGCTTAAATGTAAGAAAACGCTCTTCTATTGTGAGAGTGGTTGAAGCCTGGAACAAGTTGCCCAGGAAGGTTGTGGGGTCTCCACCTGTGAAGGTATTCAAAACTCAACTGAACACTACCTTGAGCAACCTGCTCTAGCTGACATTGTTTGAGAAGGAGGTTGAACAAGATGATCTTGAGTAGTGCCTTCCAACCTCATCCATTCCCTGCTTGTTTAATTATTGTGAAATTAGGGGGGAAAAAAAAACAAACAAAAACCCAAGCCTTATCTTTCTCATTTTAGAATAGAAAGCAGGTGAAGTCATAGCTAGCGAGACTTTCAAATGTCTCTGATGCACTAATATATATGCTTGAAAATACTGTATTTTGATAGCAAAATTGCCCACCATTGCATGTTACTGCAAGCTACTTTGCTTTTAAAGTGGGATTCTGTAGCAGATCCATATGTTCAAGTTGGTTTCAAATTGAAATAAATTTTGCTTCAATTTTAAAAACAAAGCATGCTCTTCGGTGCTACTGCCTCAGAGTTCACTGTACTGAACACTTACTACTGAGATGCCCAGGTTCAGTCTGAGAAATGAAGGAAAGAATATTAGCGCACTCTCACTTCATCACAGCTGTTAATTTATCAAAATAGCCATGTAAGGTACAAATGGTCATAGAAGGAGGTTTCTCTAGATGCTCTGAATTTCCAAAATTCCTCTCTGCATCTAGTATTATTCTGTTTTATACTGACAATTGGAAAAAGCTTGTCTAGTTGGAGAAGCAGATGCATTTTTGCTAGTTTTATACTTTCAAAATTCTACAGGCATACTACATTTTTCAGAAAGCAAACAGTTTCATTAATAACAGTAATCTTCTATTACTAGTTCAAGCGATCCAATTTAAAGCACTTGTTATTTCTGACAGTGAGTTTTTTGAGCAGCAACCTTAACCACTCAAAATGACTAGCCTTGCCATGTATATGAAAGATTTGTCATTAGCAGTGTCCTTCTGGAAAAGAAAGAAATAAAAGAAAGAAAAAAAGTGAAAAAGCCCACCTTTTATTCCCGATAACTAACTTAAATATAGCAATTAACATGTTATCTGGCAGATCCGTAATCATCATCATCTTTTCCAAATAGGTAAACTCATCATTATGCATTTTAAGCTTCAAGATTAATGTATTCCAAAAACACACTGAAGAATAAAGGTACTTCATGGCTGTCTGATTTTAGGCATCTTCCCATCAACCTAAAGTGTAATCCCCTGGAGTGAGTATGTGTGAATAATTTAGAAAAGTGCACGATGCCTGAGGTTTATAGACATAATGTAATCCAGTATTTGTTCAGTGGCATGTCCATGGTACTCCAGATAGAATGTAATAATCTTGCTGAGGGCACAGAAGACAGTTCACATGTACATGGACCAATTTTTCACCTTAGAGCTTTATCTTTTCTTCATAAAAATCGGACTATCACACTTAATTTCAAGAATGCATGAAAAAATAATTGCCAAAGTGTAGGCCTAACCCTAATAAAAAAAAAACTATGAAATGTAAAAGAACAACTGGAAGAAAAAAGAAAAAAAAAAGAAAAAAGAAAAAAGAAAAAGAAAAAGAAAAAAGAAAAAAATTGCAGATTAACTGCAATTTTCAACATCTGTGGCATTTAGAAGCTGAAATGCTACTGAATCCTAGCAAAAGAGTTCAAGTTCTCAAGTTTCCTATGAAAGTTATGTGATCTCTTATCTTGCATAGGTAACAGTTTATTATGCATTGTTTATTTCTGACAGAACATTACACAATTATGTTGTATCATCCTTGTCAGTCTGCAAACAGCTGGTTTCTTTTCTTTTCTCACATAAATCCCTCTGTTTGTGGAATAGCATCTACTCCCATATAGAATACAGTATTTCTTTTGGAAATGTTACTGAGAATTCCATCTCTAAAGATGCCTGAAACACTAAAATAAAACATAGTTTTTTGCAGATCTGTGGGAAATTAACATAAAAGGGAGTCAAAAAAGTCAAAATAGAAATTTATGCTTGTGAGGTTATAATCTAGAACATTTGTAATAATTTATGTTCCATTTAATGTCTAGATGAAATTTTCATCTGTGTAAAATCGTTCAGATTTTGTCACAACTTACCAATCCTTCTGCAAGGAATAAAGTTCTATATCAAGGATCTCTAGATAGGCTTTTTTTTCCCCTGTCGCTCCAGTATGTTGGCTAATTTTTTGCCATACTCACTTGTCCTTTCGTTGAACCGGAATGGTTAGTTTTGCACACAAATTTAAAGAAAAACACATTGAGTATAACTATGCAATCAGAGGTTAATGCTGAAGAAATAGGAAAAGAAAAGCTCCCAGATAGATTTGTCTATAGTTCTAGTTTATCGAGTACGAAACATGAGAACTACTCCGTAACAATAAAAGCATTGTTTTGTATTAGGCAAGGTGTCCCATTCCATCAGATGGAATAAACTGTAAGGAAAGCAACTGAAACACATATGTAAGGCAGATGTCAAATTCAAGACCTATGTGTTATAAAGTAAATGTAGAATTAAAAATTGACTTTTTATATGTACATTGGCAATTTTTGCCTACACTGCGTATTACTGCTAATATTTCACTACTTGCCTGTACTTGACAATTCTGCCTTCTAGGATCACATACCTCCAAGATTCAGCTTCTCCAAGACATCTTCCAAATTACAAGGTTTAGCAACATTCACACAAAAGGAATTTAGCTTCATCTAAAAAAGGCTGACCATAAAATCTGGATTCAGGTTAGGATTTCTACACCTGCTCTAAATTTTTTATACATGATGATCTAGCATTTATCTGGATAAATAAGCTGAATAGCTTTTCAAGTCATTTAGCATATCTGTTGAAAGTAGAACTTGGTTTCCTTTATCATAGTCTTCAAAATTATGACTGATGTTATTATTTATTCATCTGACTTGTGATGGCTATGTAATTTTCTTGGAAATACAATAATGGTTGATGTTATCTTTGCATTACTATTTCATAATTTGATTTATTAATAAAGTTCCAGTATGACAACATAGTTATATTGATTTGTTCATTATTCTTGCATACTTGTTTTGTTGATCTTAATAAAACAATACAAAATTTAATAAATCTTAAACCTTTATAGATGTTCTCAAGGTGCTATTTAAATGCTAACGAGTTATGGACTATATTGTTTTACTCCTACATATAAAGTACATATTGATCACAAGAAAATGCATACACTCTATCTGAACATTTGTTTGTATTAGTACAGAATTAACCAAATGAGAGATCTGGTCTTATCCATAATGTGTGGTGGCTTATTTGCTTTTAACTCAAGACTTGGTAAAGAATTGAGAAAGGATATATTCTGTGTTTGACAACATCTTCAGTTACCTGTTATCTAAATGGAATCTAAAGGGAACAAGGGTACATGCTTCATGTTAGCATGACTGTACATAGCCTCATTAGTCTACATTAGGGCTATTTCTATAGAAATATGTCTATTTCTCCATAGAAGAAAGGGTTTACTTTTAATGATACTACAGAATAAATTTATCAAGCTTGTTGCATTTTCTGAATTTTCACACAGGATAATTATAAATAAAAAAGGATAATTTCATCACAAGAGAAAAAAAAAGAAAGAAACAACAATCACATTTATGGGAATGCACAATCATATTTCAAGTACTTATTTCAAAAGTAATGTGCTATTGGCTGTAAAATTTTGTGCTTATGTCTCCATCTGTCTACTGTTTCAATATATTTATTCAATCTCTGTAAAAATCATAAGCTATTACAAGAAAAAGACAAATGTGGTCCTCCTGGGGAAAAAAAAAAAAAAAAAGTGTGTTCTTTGTGAAACACATCTTTGTGAATTATAGTTTCACATTCCTAATTTTAAAATGTACTAGTAAAGTTTATTTCATATAATTTTTCTACTTTTTGCTTTATCCTTCTAAGCATACAGTTGATAACATATTTCTCTTTCACATCAATTGTGTATTTTTTTTTTCTCTTCTTTGGATGGTCTTAAGCCATCCTCTATTGAAGAAGACAATTTTTGAACTGTCATCAGCTCATTTTGCTCTATTCACTTAAGAGATTTTAATTAACAGAAGTAATTCCTCACATAATAATGGTACCTGCAGTTACAAAGGCAATCTCGTGCTGGATTTTATATTTTTGTTTTAGAGCCTGAACAAAAATTCCACAGTGGCAATGTCTACTGCTGAGCATTTTAACTTTTTGTACTATCAATATGCTCAGTAGAACTACCAAGTTTAACACATACCACTGTACCTTGCACAGAACAAAAAGAGAGAGGAACATCCCATTCCCCTTCTCAGGACAACCTCCCAAGCTCCACATTAGCTCCTTACAACTGTCAACAAACAGAAGAGGCAGAGTCACATGGGCAACCAGTCCAGCCTGGGGCCTTCTATCCACATCATCTTTGTGGGAAAGAGAACAAGGGAGGATGCCAAGTGCAAGTGCTGGTCCCACACCGTGAAATGAGCTACAAGTCAGAATGTCAGTTCTCCTTGGCTTTCCATGACAGCTCTAAGACTACTTTATTCCACAAGAGCAAAGAACAAGTGGGAGAGACACAGCTCTAGAGATATTGCTCCTCTGTGTGAATGAATTCAAAGCTTAGATCCAAAGCTGGTATTTTTGCTATGGAGATTAGGGAGCAGCAACTTAACACTGATGTACAGCATTGGTTGGATGCATAGTGGCTACTGTTTTCAAAAGAAAGATACCCCCAGATCAGGCCCATTGTAATTTCACTACTTTGTGAAGAAAACAGATATAAAATACTAAAAATGTCTTAAAGAACTCTTTGAAGCCCTCTTTTAAGAGGCTTTTAAGGTTCTGGTAGGTGCAGCTGTAAGTGGATTGAGTAGAATATTTAAAGACAGAAGCTATGCATATCAGTCTGTACAGTTACACTTCTTGCAACTTTCTGACAACAATCACTTATTTTTCAAAGGTATGACTAATGACAGGTCTGAGTATGGATTTATGAAAACATGGGTTGATCTTTCTCTTGGAGAACATGTTTGCCCAGGAAAGCTTATTTAAAGATCATGAGGCAACATTCAGTCACACTCTGATGCAAAGTAAATTAGAGACTAGAAAGCTAAATCCTCATTGTTTGTATTCCTCTTAAATAATCTGTTATTTTTTTAAACACACAGAAAAATTGCTTTTATTCCAATTTACACTTTCTGAGCCATGAATTACAAATCACTAAACCTCTAGCTTCCCTGAGAGGTCTGCCGGATAAACCACAGCACCTTCATAAAGACATAAGTTTTGTTATCTCAAAATATTGAGTCACACACAGAAGAATAATGCTATATACTACGTATTTTTCTGGTCAGATCAATGAATGACAGCAACATGTTACCATGCCTGTTTACATGTATATACAGAAACACTGCCTTACAAAAATACAGAAATTTTATGAGAAAAGCTATGCATGACATTAGTAATACCTCTTATTTTCATAGAAGATTTTCAGTAATATGTCAAACGTTTAGATAAAGTAATTAATTAATTAGTGGCATCTTTAAGCATCTAAATAAGGTTGAATTAAATTAATTTCAATAGATGTCCAGTAATTATCATTATGTCCACATCAGGAGTGCTACAGTGCACAGTTACTATTCTGCGCAGCAACACAACTTCTTTCTTTGTACAAATTTTATTAAATCCTTGATTCAACCTTCTGATCTCTAGTGTTATAAATTTTTGAGCAAGCTACAGAAGAAACTTGGCCAGAAACTTAATTAGCCGAGACGTTTAAACAAAGAATTCAGTGACATAGACATTCAGAATTTATAACAGCCTCAACCTTAAAACACAGAGCTCTGCAGAAACTTCTATATTGCTTTTGACAGAAAGCTAGCTCGGTTTTTGTTTCTTTATTTTATTCAATGAGAACATGTTATAACTGTAATGTTAAAATAAAAGCACACACAAAAAAAAAAAAAAAAAACAAAAACAAAGAAAAATAAGCAACAACAACAAAAAACAGGTATCTCAAAGTCAACAAAATAGAAAAGAACAAAGAAAAATAAAACACAGAGCAGTCTGAAGAGAACCTAGGCCAATTGATAATATATGCAAAGACTAAACTGTTTTCCTGTTTGGGAACTGGTTTGGCCTAGCAGCTAGAGCACCCACCAGTAATCTGACTAGACCAAAGGATGCATGTTCAAGTCCCAGTCTCTGCATTTACCCTGCCCAAGGCAGGAGACTAGATGATCTTAAAGGTCCCTTCCAATTCAAGTCATTCTTTAATTATATGATAAATGAGTTGCAAACTCACACACTACTCTGAGATCTAATGAATGAACTTAGTCATTTCCAGCTGCACTGCATCTTCAGAAGCTCTCAAGGCTTTCATTGTCAAGGCATGGATATCATTCTCAGAGACCAACAAACTCTTTGAAATCTGGTTTGAAATGCTAGCTGACGCTCATGCAGCTGACTCAGGCACCTGTTGGAAACTCTGCCCTTCTGTCCATCTTGTGCAGGGGGTCTGCCCAATCCTGGGCTTGTGCCTGGAACCCAGTGAAGTCCCATGCAGTGTAAGCATCCTGCTTTCCTGAGGGGCCTCACCCTTAGGCTGCTGCACGGCACTTTGTGAGAGGAAAGAGTGTGTGTGAATCACCTAACAAAACAGCAGATGCAGAATGGACTTTTTTCACCTTTCCCATTTCTTTCACATATTGTAAAACACAGAGCCTCTTGCCTCATATGCTTTTGCTGAAACCTGTCTTTCCCAAAACACAGCTTTTGTTTTTTAAAAATACAGAGGTATGAGAACTGGGGACCACTGTACTTACCATCCCCCAACCACCATGAAGAGAACAGATTTTATGGCATGTTGTCTTATGAAATGATTTCTTGAGAGAGAAAAAAAAAAATGAGAGTTCATGGAAATAGAAACACAGGCAGATATAAAAACAGAATCTTTGACACACAAATACTAGACCCCATGCAGCTCTGTAATAGCAATTGTCTCTATTTCTGATTGTTCCTCTTTCCCTTGGCACTCAATCTGAAAGTCCAATTTGCCAGAATAATGTATCTAGTGTGAGAGACAATTTCTACGATTGAAGTAACTGTTTCTTAGCAACCAGAGATGCTCTAGGAAAAGATTTCATTTTCCCCCATACCCACTGAGATACAGAATAATTGTCAAGATAATTATAACACATTTGTGATCATTTCCATAGTTTTTATATAATTATTTACAGGACTGCTCAATAAAATGGAGTGTTAATTGACCACAGCAACAAGGATCCATGCCTGATTTATAGACAACCACTAGAAATCAGAATGAAATACTGTAGCAGTTGACCAGGATTACAGATTTCTAGCCTCGTAAACACATTGCTATTTTTTTATTTGCATCATTCTAATAATGAGAGAGAGCCTTAGCTCCTTACTTTCCCCTCCTCCTCTGAGGTCATGGTGCTGCTGTAACAGGCACTGCACAGACTTGCAGAAAAACAGCTTGTGACCTGAAAACCTTGCTACAGAGATACACAAACCACAAGAAAAAAAGAGACTGTCGCACTTCTCAGAATTTAGAGGAAACTGAGCAAAAGGAGAGACAAGGAACCAGGTGCTCAGAGACACAATCTTAACAGGTTGTGTAGAAAGCCCCATAATCCTCATTCTCAGTGTTAGAAGACAAGCCATAACATGTTTCTCATCCCCACGCTGTTAGGGACATGCAGATAAGCATCTCCTTTCCATGGGCTGTGGCTACAGGATGTTGTAAGCTGATTTTTACCTGGCTGCTATCCCTCCTTCACTCACTGTTAACCATTAACAGGTGAGAAAAAATATGACTCCTACTATCAAAACAATGAAGATGCGTATTGAATTAATAGTCTGTAATTGTGAAAAGTCATTAAAATGTAGGAGATGTAGCTACAGAAAGGTGTCTTATTGTTAGAGCCGATAGACTGGGACTCTGTACTAGAAGAGGAATTGTTCCTAACGTCATTTGCCTTTTTTTTTATCAGTGCAAATCTCCAGGATTAAGCTAATATAAAGAGTTCTCACCCTCAGTCTACTGGATATTTACTTTTTCAGGTGAATATGACTGTCTGTGGAAGACAAAAATCTCTGACAGTGTCACTGCATCAATATTATTTACTTACTGAAAATTAGTTGACCTTCACGTTCCAACCATTTTTATCACCTTCTGCCTTCCAAAAGAATTATGATTAGATCCCAAAACACTGTATTACTGAATTACAGTTTCTCTCTGGTTTGTGTGCCAAATTGGCCCTGGGCTCTCGTCTCCCAGGTAGCTGTAACATCCTTTAGTAAACCTTCTGTGAATGATTATGGTAAATCTTGCTTGCAGCAGTTTCTGTTCCCGCTAGCATTTTTTTCACCCACCTGCCTGTGCTTTTCTTTGTTGTTTTATATTTTATTTTTTTCTGATTTTCAATTCCCTTTCTTACCCTATACCCTACAGCCCAGTAGGCTGTCATAATACACTTCTTTATCCCTGCTGTCTATTACTCTATGTAGTCACTGATACAGTATGGTTTTCAAACCACCCAAGATAAGTAATCTTCTGCTAAAAACACTGGTACTAAGCATCCACAAAAATCAAAATGACAGAGGTAAGATCATTTTAGAAACACCCTAGGTACCAATTTTCATATGAACAGCACTTTGAAAATATAACTATTGTTCTTGCCTTCACTGAATTCCTACAACAAAGCCAACATCTCAAATGCTGAAGCAAAGTTGATGTTCAAGATAAGACCAGTCTTTAAAAACAGGATAAGTACTTTACCAGTCTGTGATTATTTTTTAATTCCTTATTTTAAAATGAAGAAAAAAAAAATCTAAATGATTTAACTCAGTACAAACAGGTACAAACATAATGCAATTGTGTGGATAAACACACACTGAAAACCAGCATGCAGTATCAGCATTAAACACAAACTTTCAAGGCTTTGGGGGAAAATGGGAAAAAGACAGCAGATCTGCACATTTTAATTAATTGCTAATGAAGAATACCATCTTTCTGAGCTGAGCTGGCTTTTCTTAACAGTGGAAACTAGATGACTCTGGCTCCACACCACCGCCCAAGGGGGAGGATCTTACTCAAGAAAACTGCTACTAGAATTGGCACAAAATCTTGAAATAGCTCAAACTTATAACATTCACATTCAGTAAGGAAATAAAAGACACTGTTTGCTTATTCAGCCATTGGCTGAATATTGTCTTATGTATCCTCAGAACTCTTTATACAATCATAAATTATGCATGTACAGGAATCACTTCAATTACAAGTGAAAGCAATCATTTCCAAAATGGAACACGGCAACTGTTTAATACCAGAAAGCATTGCTCCAAAACACTTTCAGTAGGAGCAGTGAAAATTATCTTGACTTATTTAGGCATATCTAGGTAAGTAGTAACTGAACCTTAGCTGGGACACCCAGAATAATAAGTTTTATGAAATCTGACATGGCAGGAAAGACTGATTCTCAAACAGAAACTGTGATTTTAAGTAGCACATAAATAAGGGCTTTGGTTACTAGCTACACACCTCAGAAATCCAAAATAATATTCAAAGTGGGGTTTTGATTCTGAGTTAATGGCTTGATCTGACTTCCCTCTATTTCAAAACCTTGCACCATATGTGGAACGGTAACTACTGCAGCTGAAACAGTACCTTTTTGGGCTTCCATGTTAAGACGTATTTTAGTTAGTCAGATTGACTGCTGATCTCCCTTAATTTACGCTGCTAAGATAGATTTCTTGCTATTATCGCAAACAAAGGAATCAGTTCAAACCTAAGCAACCCCCCATTTAAACTAACCACATTATTACTTTCTAAAGTAGTCCTTTTTGTTTGTTTGTTTTGTTTTCTTATGGAATCTATTCTGGCAACTTGTCCCAAAAATTGAATTGTTAGCAGTTTACAGTGATCTTGTAAAGTGTGATTTATATAGTCAGCATTCAACTAAGTTTACTGCATTGAAAATTAGCCTTTGAAGAAAAGTTATTTGAATGCTAGATTACTAGTACAAAACTGTATATTCCTTTCTCTTTCACTGATTTCTATGCAAATGAGAAAAGCTTCATTTTTAACTATCATAAATTTCAGGGAACAAGGTTCCTTCTACTTAGATGCAATTTTAAAAATATACTTAATATCTTGTCCATTGGATTAGGAGGAGACTAGTGAAATATCACCAGATGACAGTTTTTTTTCACATTTTTACTCCAGGAGCTTGATCACATAAATGAAAGTTCCACTCCCTAATATTATTAGTTGTTTTGTTTGTTTGTTTGTTGTTCTTTTTGTTGTTCCTTTTGTTTTCTTTTATTGTTTTTTTTTTCTTCCCTAAAATAAATGGATTTTGTGTGATTTCTCCATTTCTCCCTGGATGTTCTTTCCAACATTTTGTTTTTCTAACGTTTAAAATCACATTCAATTATTTTTCTTTTTATTCCTTGTGAATGATGCAGGAGTTTTGGCTTTGCACAGAGACAATTCATTCTGCCAGTCAAAAGTCTATTCTCGCCCCCCCATCACTATACCAACAAAACTGCAGTGAGAAAAGACTTTGCTTGTTTTAGTGTTTATTACCAGACCACTGAAAAGTTTTCTGTGTTTTCTATGAATCTAAATGTCATTAAACCATTAAACAGTTGTAAGTTCAGTGTAGCATGAAAAATGTCATTTAATCCTGTGTTAGCATTAACCACAGCGCAGAAAATTACTGACCTTAGTAGAAGGTAGCCATAAAATGCTAAATCTCTTTTACTACTTATTTTAGCATCAAGAAAGAGTCTCATAAACATACATACTTACCTTCCTTGGAGAAAACCTATGAGATTAGAAGTAAAAATGTCAGTTGCTTACAGAATTAGGCAGTAGGAGTTTTAAACAAGTAGTAGTGGAATTTATCCCAGAGCATTCAGTACCCCATAGTTTATTTAAAAGGACATAAGTGAAAAAGAAGTGTGAATGCACATATATGAAGCTGAAGGCAAACGCATAATTCTTCCTCATCACATTGGATATAGCTGTTTAACTATGTTTGCTTGCCCTTTTGTACTTACAGAAATACTACTTCAAAGAGGTATTATACCTCTAGTTTATTAAGACTCATTTGGAAAGGTATTCACAGAGAGGTCAAGCAAGACAACCTACAGCTGCTCACTGACAACTGCAAGATCTGGGATTTAAGTTATTTAGAAGGCTCTGTGAAAGTATATGTCCTTACATGATAGAGATAGAAGCAACTGGTCAAGGAGTAAGGGGGTGAATATGGTGAATTTATTACCTCAAATCAAAAGGAAGTCAGTTTTTAGAAAGAAAAATGAGCCTAGGAAAATCGGAGGCGCAGAGGGACATTGTTGCAGTTTTTGTTTTGTTTCTCACCCTCCAACTCTACTTTACTTGACAAAAAATTAAACTAATTTTCCACAAGTTGAGCCAGTTTCGCCAATGACGCTAATTGATTTCCCTGTCTTTATCTCAACTCATTTCTATCCTATTTTCTTTCCATGTTCTGTTGAGGAGAAGTATTGAAAGGTCCACTGACCACAGTATCATAGTTTTTTGGAAAGTGGTATTATGGGCCAACTTGCATTACATGACTATTTTCTAAAATAGGAAATGGCTATTTCAACAAGTGACAATTATTTTTTTCACCATGCTAAATCACTGGCTGTCTGCAGTTGGGAGCTTTATATGCCTGACTTTCTTCTTCATTTCTACCATCTGAGACTTTCGTACATTTCTTAAATGACAACCATATGATTGATATCTAAATGAGAAGAATCATTGACTCAAAAGTTAAATTTAATAAAATGACAATTTTGTTCAGTTGCAGTATTGGATTCAAATTTTTCATTTATAAAGTCAGAAGGAAAGCCACCAATTTATATGGTGAAGACTTAATTTAGCATTTCATCTATAAAACTGCAGTTTATAAAGTTAGCTATATAAATCATTAGCACTGGAAATACGCTGAAAAATCACACTGAAAATAGTCAGTACCTTAAAAGATCCACATCATGTACACCAATCCATGGTAATACCAGATTGGATGGAATATAAATTTTTCTTCTGTGCAGACAAAATGAAGTCTGACAGCGTTGGCCATTTATTCTTAAGGTGTAGTCTGTTCCCAACAGCATGTATTAAGGAAGTAATTAAGGAAATGTCTCAGAGTGCTAGGCTGCCAGAGTAAGGCAAGAAAAGTATAAAACCAATAGCACTTGAAATATGGTTGCTGCACTGTTAAATCAGAAGGAAGCCAAATCCCACTAAACGATCATGTTTCTTCACGCCAAATAATGGAAGATACAGTGGAAGAAAGAAGGAAATAAAAATAAATCAGGAAATTCTCAGCAAATAGCAGAGTAAACTTTTAAGTCCTCAAACTCCTTGCAGCTCTGGTTATAGTGGGCTTGTGGCACTGTCTACATGGGACAGCAGCAATCCTTAAGCAGATATGTTGAGCTCTCAAGGAAAATAGATTACCAGTTTCCTCCCAGGCAAAAGTGCAAGTAGTTCTAACCACAGTATGATCATTCAAATTCTTTTGCGTCTGCTCGGATATGATTTCCTTCACATTCTCTCACCAAATATATATTTAAGAGTGTTCTGCATTGCAATAAGCATATGACAAAAGATACATAATAGAGTCAAGAACAATCCCAAGAATGCACAGTTCAAAAGATCAGCTGTGTAGAATCCCCTAAATTATCACAAAATCAGTGAAATTTAATTCACTGAAAGCATTCAAGAGAGTATTTGTGCAATGAAGACTTAAATAACTTAGAGACAAAAAGAAAAATCCTTGAGAATACTTTCCTAATGAACAAATCTTGGATATGCAGACTATTCCTACACATTGGTATTTTTTAGCTATATGATATGTTTATATTAATTGATCCAAAGATATTCTCCCCCGCCAAAAAAAAGACACATTTTTAGTTTATATTCAATAATTTCCAATGACATAAATACTCAGTTGGATTTTCTCTCATTCAACTCAATGTTTGCATTTCTCTTTCAAAGATCAATTAATCTAAGAAAAGAGTCACTTCTACTCGAATATTGAATGCTCTTTAAAACATAAGGCATCATTTAATCATTTTATTTTTATTTGTTTTTTAAATTGAGAGTACTATACTGACTGCTGATACACTATCACAGTGCTAGTTGCCTCCTCCAAAGAACTCACACAAATTTGTGGGTCATAACTTCCCTTTACTAAATCTAAGCTGACTCTTAAGCAATATCACTCAGTCTTATTTTCCCATTTTCTATTGTTCTGTTTTCAAGGTCTCAGCTGGCACTGTAAAGAGCTCTGATTTCTTTCCATAAGTCTCTCCATAGTGTCCCACTGTCATCCTAGCTAATTGCATTTACTCTAGATCTGCTTTCAGAGAGGTGCTCATTCTAAAAATGAAGTTTACCTGGACAGCTTTTCTGATGAGACTGTTTCAAGCAGAGTGCTTCTCTTGTATCACCTCACAGACATTTGTCTTCCCAACAACTAAAAGTGGCACATTCCAGTTTCACTATTTGCCAGTCCCTTCTGTCAGGAGCCATCAGTAGGCAGTACTGCAGCCTGGACTATTAGTGAGTGCAGCATGCACCTCCTCCAGGCCATGGCTCTGGCTGATCACATGGCTATCAATGCTAATGAGCACGTGCAGCAGTGTGCCTGGCAGCTGAGTCAGGACATGGCTTGGCCACTGCTGAAGATAGAGCACAGGGAGTGAGAGCAGAGCAAAAGGGCCAAGGAAGCACTGCTTTTCACTGCAGTTTTCTCCTTTGTGCTCCAGTGGCAGGTCTGGGCCTTTGCTGGGCTCCTTGTCCTGTTCTTTGGGCCACGCTGATGGCTCGGGAAAAGGAGCTATGAGACAGAGGGCAGCAGCAAACGGGGCAGCTCCACAAGCAAGGGAGGAGAATGAGAATGACAAGGTAGAAGACTGATTCTGATGATGCATGGGATCTGGGCAGTTTTGGCTAATCGTCTCCAGTGGCCAGTGTCATATGTGGCTGACAAGTGTGAGGTGATGGAGGAGATGGTGAAATACCATTTTGGGGCCTGCTGAGAAACACCTCCAGGCCATTGTTGCAGCCCGCCATGAAGGTGGGATACATCTACAAAAGCTGAAGTGCCCATGAAGATAATCTCCTCTACCTCCTGCTCATGCCCCTAGGCTTCCCCCCCAGACACACCTTCCTGAGCATGTAGTAGGCTGCAACCAGGTCCACCAGCAACACAGTGCAACCAGAAAAGTGCACTGTGGCAGAGATGCAGTTTGTTGGGCGCATGGCTAGGCATGCCTGGCCCCCCAGCTCCCACCTCAGCTGTGTGCAGACTTGCACTTGTCTGCTGGTGGGCACAGGATTTTCCCTCAAGCCTTGAAGACAGTTGTGATTCTCCACTTGACAGCTGTAGCCCTGGCACAAGTAGGATTGCCCCTGTGGCTGGATGATCTACTGAAGTACTTCTGCTGCTACCTGGAGAATAAATGTCTCAACTCCTTCCTCTTAAGCAACCGAAGGGTGCCTGAGGAGATGTTAGTGTCTCTGGTCTCCCAAACAGCCATCCTGATCAATCTCTTCCAGTGCCTGATGCAGGAGCTGATCACCCACATGAGTTTGAGGAGCTATGAGATCAGCTCATGAGAAGGTTCTTCCTCCACTGATGTTGAAAGAGGACTTCTCACACACAGCTATGGTTGCAGTGCTTGCCCCTGGTGACAAATGATGAACTGCTACCTGAGGGGAGAAGCAGGCAGGATGTGAGAAGCAAAAGAGAAGCAAAGAAAGGTCTGTGCAGCAGCCCACTGCCAGGAGAGGCAGTATTTTCCTCAAGATGGTCTCCCTAGTGCTGCAGCTGGTAATGACTGCGTAGTCATCAATTTTCACCCTGCATTCCTCTCACACAGACTAGCTCAGCCCAAGATCCAGACATTCCCCCTCACAGCTGTGGCTGGGTAGGGCCTAAGCAAGAGGCACTGGTGAGGGCCTCAGTGTGCTCAGTGTGGGCAGCGTAGCGAACCCGTCTGTCCCACACACACCCTAAGCACTGGTGCCACAGGACTGAGTACACTCAAAAGTCTCTGTTCAACAGGCAGTGGGAATTTTCTCCACAGCCAAACTACATTTTAGAGGGCAGCTGTGGAAGATGTTGGATGGAATCTTCCAAGAGAGACTGCTGCTAGCATCCAGGCAGTGACTGCCCAAACCCTTGGCAAGAGTCCATTCATTCCAGGAGCTTCAGCCTGTGCACAGATGCCAGTAAACTGCTTGTGTGAACCTCTCCAGGAGTGTCTGCCCCGCACTTTGTTGATGAGGAGAGGAGAAGCATCACCTGCTGGCAACTTTTGTCCTAACAGTCCAGGATACAGTCCAGCCTTCTTTATGGCAAGGACACAGTGCTAGCTTGTGTTCAACTTGCTTTACACCAGGAGCCTCAGTTCTTATTTTCAGAGCTGCTTTGCACTGCTCTCCCCTCATCCACTGTGTTTTTCATTTCATTATAGAAGCTTATCAATTTGGTGGAGCATGGAAGAAATCTTCTGCAGCATGAAAAAGTAGTGAGGAATAGGAACAAGACAGACTCACAAACTAAGGTAGAGAAAAGTGAAGAATAAATCCCAAAACAAGAGAAAAAAAAACCAGCTATGGGAAGGTGGGAGACAAAGAATAAGAAAAGGAAAATATTAAATATTTAAAATAACTTATCAAGAGAATTTTCCAAGCAAAATTTTAGTTAGCTTTGACATTCAAAAAATCCACCCCAAAACTCTAAAATATTTCAGATTGACTTTGGATATGACTGGATTTCTGTTTTATAAAAAATTGTCTGCTACATAAAAGGTGTTCATACAGTTGAAGTTGATGTTTAAGTAAAAAAAAATAAAATATTTCCTAATGTCATTCCTTTTGAATGAAAAACATTCAAAATAAAGTGAGGCAATATGATTGATAGAGCCATGAAAAGAAAGCATGTAAATGAGTAAAAGAATGTGTTTTAAAAATTCAGACCAATTTTTTTCAATCATCTTTCTGTTGTTTTTTTTTTATTGATTTTTTTTGTAAACTAATTTCTATTTTTAATGAGTTTAGCTGTAAATGTTCTACTATGGAGAGCTGTGCTTCTTTTTATTGCAAGATAGTCTGATTATTTTGTATTCATAAATATGCATAAAGACGTGTGCAATTAACAGAACTATTAGCATTGAATCTCTTTTATGCCTCTGTGAAGATCGGTGGAGAATTTCATTGATTTTGTTTCATTATTAGTACAGTTGCATAAAATTATGTCTGTATTTCTCTTAGAATACTCATCAATACTCATTGCATATTCTACAGTTATATCAATGTACTCCTCTGACAACTGTAACCTTTGAATTTATTTCAGAACAGATTATATTAATTGACAAAAACCACACCCTAGAAGCAGTCTGGATTTGTTGCTCATCAGATTTCTCAGGCAGTACAGTTTCAAACTATCATTAATAGACAGAAAGAAATAATGTGTGATAAATGCTCATAGAAAATTCTGCAGAAAACATAAAGATATTATAGCATGGGATTCATTCTGCAACAAGTTCCTGCCTATCCACATAGCACATACTGCACTGATATTTTCAAATTACAGCATGCACATCAGTTTTGCATCAACCTAGCTGTAGTTAAATCACTGATGAAGCTTCAAATTTGTTCTTAGTTCAGAAGAATAATATGCTTATTTTCTGGTTTGAATTCAAGATAAGTGCTTTTGTACAAGGCGATACGAAGACCTAAACTTAGTGCTTTTGTCAATGTTGTTGCGAGTATATTGCAGTTCTAAAAGCTCTATTGGAAGATGTGGCAAAATGAGGAGGAAAATATTTGTGTCTGTTGCTTTTTCTTCATCTTTCTAATCAACACTTAGATCTATTCCACGTACTCTTGCTAAAGCTACTATATCTGGAGTGAAAGAGAAAAGGCTACAATTGGAGTGGGCTGAGAAAGACTGAGCAGGAGTTTCACACATCCTTCAGTTATCTTCAAAAAGAAACATATGGACTTGTCAGCTGCTACTTTGAATTAGGCAAGACAACTCATCTTAAAAAGATATAGTTTAGAAAAGAAATTATAAAGAGATTAGAAAATCATGAAGCTTTTGTTTTGTTTTGTTTTTAATTTAGTTCAAAAGAAATGACAGTTCCTTCCTTTATACATGTATTAAGCACTGCAGCTCTTATAAGCCAGGCTTTCACATCTCTGAGGGTTCCCAAGGCCAGGAATATTCATCTGAATTTATTAACAACTGTACAGCTCTGCTATCAGTACTTTGGTGGATGAATATTTTCCTTTATCATTTGTTAGAAGCAGTGTCTTTATTCCTCTTCACTTTCTTTATACAGCTGTTCTCATATACCGAGGTCACATGGTGTCATATTGTATGTTGCAATTCAGTTATTGTAAGGTTGCTGTTGTTATCTCACTAGAGTGCATTGCCTTTTTCGTTATTTCCAAATGATGTGTCATACAGCAACTTTCTGTCCAGACCCAAAATAGTAACAAGATTTGACAATTTTTGCCAGGATTTTTCTGCCCAGCAACTGCATTCACATTGGAAAAATGGAGCAACTTAAGTAAATAAGGTAATGACAGTCTTTTCTCTCCTCATAGCCAAAATATCAACTACACTGATTAAATTAAGTGCATTGTTAAAAATAGAACACTTCAGATATATTGAGAGATGGCAGATGCTCAATACATTTCTAGAGGCAACTGTGTAGAATTTAGATTCAGCTGTTCTGGAGCTGGAAAGTCCCAGCACCATTATTTTGAGGCTTAAGATATCAAGCATTTCCAATACTAGTATTTTCTGGTGATTGCTGGTAGGGAACACGAACATTCTGAAGCTGACCTTTGTCAGAACTGTGAAGGACAATTTATTTGGTTAATAAATCCCAAAGGTGGGAACCATTATTTTGTGAAGTCCACCTAGTATAAGATAAAGGCTTTCTGTTATGACAAAGGCACCATAAGAGCTGTAGATGTGAATCACACAGTAACTTGCTATGGTCATAAAGGCATAATTGAAAGACGAATCACTACAGTCATCTTCTTTCAAATCATAAAAAGTTGTTAATTTATTCTTATTTTTATGAGACATCTTAAGTATAAAAAAGCCTGGCAGTCATTTATCTGAAGAGCTTTCCAGCTTTGTTGTGTGCCGCAATCTGGATGATGACTCAGTGCTGTGCAGGTAGAAATCTGAAGAGTTAGTTCTGTTATAGTTTCATGAAATAGCAACTAATTCAGTAATAAGTTTATTAATGACATGGTAGGATACTACTTCAATAAATGTAAGTCTGAGATTAATATTTCTCCTCATTTTTGTGAAGAGGCCAGAGTTAGCAACTAGCCTGTTGAAAATGGACAGATCATTATACTATTTATCAGTGACATAATAACACATCTGAAGTTTATGATTTATACAAGTAATCAAGTACAGCATCATACTGACCCAAGAAAGACAAGATACACTCCTTTCCACTGATGAAGTGACAGCATAACTAACCTTTTGTGCCACAGGGTATTTAAAACTCTATCTTTTGACACTGGAGGAATTAGTCAGTCATGCATGAGTAACCCTGCTGTTACTGATGGGATTTTTATTATATAGTTGACCATAGCATAGTGTTATTAGTATCAAGTAAAGGAGACATTTAAGTGATCTGACATTGTGTGATTCTTCTCCAAGAACATTCTGAAGTATCTGCTGTTGTTCTCTGAGCTTTCTCATCAGTTTCTTGAAGAACAGGTGCCATTAACCTTTGTTTCCCACCCGTCATCTCATTAAGGCTTTTTGATTTTCCTTTTTTTTCATATTTGGGAGCGCACCAAGAACAGTGTTTTAGTGAATGCATTAGACTGTGAAGCAGGAATGATAACTCTCACCATTTGTGTTGCTATCAGCACATTCTCTTACATTATATCAATATGATCACAGAACGAAGAACAAGAAGCAGCCTTATGAATAGTTAATTAAATCTAAGAAAGGTATTTTCATGAAAAAAAAAAAAAGAAAGCAACAACCCTATGCCTGAGAAATTAATTATTTCAGGCAGGGATGGGAGGTAGTGAGAGAATCAGAAGCCAAAAATCCTCCTGGTTCTGCCTTGTCTTGTAATGAAATGCACAGACAGACTCTAAATTCTGGAAACTTTTGGAGATCCTCTCACTTCAGTGAGTGCTACTTCTACATTCAGTACTTGCTGATTTATTGCATAGACAAAAGAAGCTGCACATGTAGCCTCCTGTATTCAGGTCTTTGGTTTTTTTTTTATTACTATTATTATTTTTTTTTATTGTGTTCTTCAGTGAAAATTTAAGGAGTTAGGATGAGATCCATCAAAAGAAAGGGATTAAGATTTCCTAATTTAGACATTCTAATCATTTCAGATCTTCTCTGAAGATAAAAATTGGTACTTTAAAGTGTCATTTTTTATGCATTTAACTAGGGTAAGGAGAAGGATGTTTAAAAACTGCATATTTCTCTGATGAGTATAAGGAAAGTCTGACATGACTAGCTTAGATGTAGGTGTTGTGCTGTAAATATCTCAACTTTTCTTTTTAAAGAAAAACACAAATTTCTTCTAGGATCAGCTTCATTTACTTCTAAACTGAAAATTAGTTCATTTACTTCTAAATTGGTCTTACTTTGTATTAGATTGGCCAATATACTTCTGGCAATTCTCTTGTCTTCACTGGAGCTGCAATAATTTATGCAATTTATGGAATCCATTAAGAACAGTCTTCATCTATAAGTACTTTTACAACCTTCGGAAGATACATAACATGAACATGAATAGCAGGACTGGGTCATACTTAAGAAAGTAGTTTGCTTACATTCTTCATTCATGTGCACTTAATTATACAGATATGTATTACTTTTATTTTGCCATTGTCATTGTGAATATCTAGTCAAAAGTTAGACAAGATATATATTTTAATAGATTAATTGTTTAGAATTCTTTTTCTACTCTGTGTTTAAATTACCATTATACTTAAACTTTTTAAATATTGAGGAGATAATTATTGATCTAGTGTTGTACCACTGTATTATTACTTTCATTAAGAAAAGAATAATTGAAACAGCAAAGAGTATAACAACTCGAAGCCAGAATTTAACTACTAAATAATGAATGCCAACTCTTAATTTATAGTTACAAACTAAACTCTCTCATTCCACATATCAATATTTCATATATATTTTGAAGAAATTTAAGGAAACACTTGAGTGTGCATAAAATGTACAGATAGCTAGTAATATCAAAGGGAAGAATTTTATGTATACATAAATCAATCTTAGCAATCTATGTATAAGGCACAGGGAACATTTTTGATATTTTGAACAAGTAATATGTTTAGTTGCTGCCTTGGGAATAATTTAAATTTAAAAATGCAAAGAGCTTTTCCACAGCACTGCAGAAGCAATAGAATAATTAATTTTTCCAGCCTCTCAGCTTCACATGTAAGGTTAGGACATGCTACACTGTAAGGAGTATATTCTGTTGAAGTTCATGACTGAGTTCAAAATGACTTTTTCCAGGTATTCCACCAACATTTACATTTTCTAAAGACATGCAAAACAGATGTTTGTTTACTCCAGCTGGATTTAAGTGTTTGCTTGACATGTGCAGGAGTTTTCAAAAAAGTGGAGTCCGAGGAGAATGTCAGGTACAGAGATGCATTACTCAAAATGGAGTCATGGAAACACAAAAAACAACAGAAATAACAACACAAGTCCTCACTGCATCTAAGTAGCATGTGCTGAGATAAACTGGGAGCTGGAAAGGAAAAATGAGCAATTGTCATTGTTACACTCTCCCTCCAAACACATTAGGGTGACCAACCTCATAACAGTTTTTGAAACATTTCACATTTTATCATTTAAGCACTTTATTCAACAAGTGGCTCCATTGATTACTATGTAGATAAAAGACCACTTCAATAAAAAGTAAATGGCAGAATACAACTTCCAAACTAATTATGCCTATTAATTTGGAAGTCTGAATATTATATTTCAAAACATAATTGTGGCTACAGGGGCTGTGAATTTTGATATATTTGCATTAATTGCAAACAATAATGTTAAATTGTGTGGCATATTTTTGTTTGTATATTCAGAATGAGATTTATAGTAAATTGCTTCAGTTTCTATTAAATAAGTCTCTAGTTTGAGTTTCATAAAGAGGAGCACTTGTACTAGAGAATTTTTCTGTACTATTGCCCCAACAAACATCAAAGAAACAAATAAATAATAATAATAAAGAATTCTGTACGAAATGTGAATGCCATTATTATTGAGCTTTTTCACCTTTATTTTTTTCCAAGTCCATGATTGGCAGATGTGTAAAAACAATATCCCTTCAACCAATCTCGCCCTTTAGTGATCTCTGTAATTTTTTGCTATATCAAATAATCAGACTCTGGTGAGATACTAATGAAGATGTTTCTATTGCCTGAAACCAAATGCAATATTTTAATTTATAATCAATTTTGATTCACATTGCACTGTCTTGATCTAACACAGTGTATCTACACAGTCACATAACAGACTATCTAAAATATCTATTGAGAGTTCCAGATCTCAAACATAATCTATTTTGCTGAACTACTTTCATTTTAGTGTCCTGGAAGTATAACTATTTTTTAACACTCTTTTTTCCTCCTTTTTACATGTGGGTAATTGGGATATGAGATGTGATATTCCATTTTCTTGAGTAGACCTTGTACAAGATTTGAAACAATTCAGTACTATACGTTATTTCACAAACAACTCTTTACCTTCTCAAGCAAAATAGGACTGATTCTTCAGCTTTGTGTTCACATAACGTTTCAAGTAACACATAAAATAATTAAACACAAATACACACATTCCAAGTTTCTATATATATACCACTTCGTAAAATAATGCATCACATAATATTATGTTAATTCAGATGTGAATATAGGAATGTGACCTGTGATGTATGAAGTGTTCGGGAAAAATAATGAAATTTGTATATGTATTAACTTTGAAATTACCTAACTGGTCATTATGAAATGGAGCCAAAATAAAATAGGAAGGGCTGCATGCAAGTGCTACTGATTTAAAAGCTTTTTTTTTTTTTTTTTTTCTCCAATAATGTACTGGTTGACAAAGGTCTTTCATACCTTTTTTTTTCTGCCTGCATTATAGGCAGCAGTTAATGGCCCTTCTGTGTTACAAGCCATCCCACATTATAAGATCTTCAACAAGACAAGAAAATAGACTATACTAAGAATAGAAAAAAAAAGTCAGTATTTGCAGAACGTCATTCATTTACATTTCTCCAACTAGGTCAATACAATAATTGGAAAGCCTAATCAGAGTCTGCTTGTAATAAATATGTAAGAATTTTAAACACAAAATACTGAAGCATCCAATGTTTTCAAAGATGTGAAGAAATAGTAAAAATAAGCCTCCTGAAATTATATTTTTGGTTTCAAACACTCTGTCTTTGTCTTTTGTTCTACTTTATGTGGCATTTTTCCCACTTGCTAACAACTTAGGTTTGTAGGAAGAAGACACACTGGAAAAATACAAACAGAACTAATAGAAGTAGCATGAAGGGCAAAATGCACAAACAGATGGAAAGAGGCCAAAGAGATGTGCAATACTGAGTACTTTATACATTTCACCTTGGTTGAGTTAATGGTTTCCAAGTGAATTGATCCAAAGTTGTTTTCCATAGTGGTGTTAGAATAAAAAGTTAAAACACACATAGTAAATCAAACTGTTGGTCTAAGATAACTTGGACAACTGCAAACAAAGGATGCTATGTTGAATGTATCACACTTTTGTTACTTTAGGCTCTCTTACTAAAAATAGCACTGTATCTATTTATGAGTTATATGTTCCACATTTTCAAGGACAGCACTGTTGGAAAGCCCTTCTTTCTCTTCTCTTATTCTGCTGCCAGGCAATTAGTCTTAGGAGGAGAAATGGAGAATTTATTTCTCCTTGAATCATACCAAGATTCACACACTGAAGAAGCAATTTTGTAGTCCTGAATTATGAACTGATCACATGACCTTGAAGCTGTCTGAGTTAGGAAGCAGCTCCTATTCACAACTTGACAAAATATCATTTTTGTCTCTAAGCAGCAGTTGAAGGGGAGGCTGTAAATACTCCACTGCACCAACAGTCTGAGCCATCAGTCCGGAAGAGATATGATTCTCCTCAGGATCCAGAAGCAGGTAAACAATTAGAGAGGTGCTGGTCACCCAGATGGGCATCCTGTACTCCAGAGTGAATGCTTAGGCACATCACATTAAAAGTCCATTCCACCAGCAAACCTGGCCAAGCCTCATTGTACTGTCCAGTGTTAATGTCACAGCATATAACACGGATGATTCCAGCTAACCTTATTAAAACCAATAAATTCAGGTAGCCAATCCAGTGACAGTGGATGTTTTCATAGGTTTTCAAAATCTTACTTTATATTTCCAATTGAGATTTCAATATAGAAAGGTACTCTGATGATATTATGAGTTTTATTAAAAATAAATGGCCTAATCCCTCAGTTCATCACTTCAGGATTACATTAATGAATTTCCATGGAGTTATAATCAGTGAAAAATTCAAGATTTGTGCAGTCATAAACCTAGAGTAATATATTGTGGTGTTTTTGCACATTTGGGGAATATCGGTAGCAGAACAATTTCAGTGATGAAAGTTTTGGGTGGGAATGGAAAAGTGGGAGTGCATCTTTCTTCCTTTCCCTTCTTTCCATTTCCTATACATTATGAACAATTTGTGAAATTAATTTGCTTGTCAAGTGTCAGATGTCCTTGTTACCTATTTGAAGGAATCATTTTTCATAATAAAAGAAGTAGGAACAGATGGAGAGTGTTTTAATATATATACATTATTATTTCAGATAAGAGTGCTATTCACTGAAGGAAGGGAGGGAAGGGA
>JACDJE010000198.1:1787303-1814840 GCA_016647715.1 Pavo muticus
AAGGAAGGAAGGAAGGAAGGAAGGAAGGAAGGAAGGAAGGAAGGAAGGAAGGAAGGAAGGAAGGAAGGAAGGAAGGAAGGAAGGAAGGAAGGAAGGAGGAAAGTTTCCACCAGATGCAACAGAAGGCAAGATTAAGATAAAAAATGTGTCATCTATTCTTGATAGATGAAGAACTATAACTGAAAGAGTAACTTTTCTTTTGTGCTAATGTATGGGGATTTCTAAGGGTTGAACTTAAAAGCTGTTATTGAATGTTGCCCACAGAAATATGAATAGATTGGATTAAGGATAAAGGAAATCCTCAGAAATGCTAAAAGTGCAGTCAGAGAATTTCTCAAAGGCATATCATTCATAGCATCAATCTACTATAGGAATCTTTATCTCAGCTCTTTTCTGACTCTGTGCAGAAGCAGAAAGAGGAGCAGATAATGTCTGTATGTGTCTAGGCCAGCCAGTTCTCCTGGGAGTAGCCCATAGAATGCTGGGAGTTGTTTTGGCTGGTAACTGCTCTAGAGTTAGAAAAATGGTATTCAGGCTAATTTTCTTCCAGATGCGCAATAATATGAACATGAAATCCCATATATTGATTCAGTAGTTGTAGACAAAGGATCCAAGATATGAAAGGAGACTTGATTCTGATCTCAGAGCACTTTGGCTGTAATAATATCTCTCTAACTGGCAGGGACTTGATCTTAATTTATCCTGCTGTAACCAGAAATTGATACAATCCCAAAGAAATTATCACAGATTTCACCATTTGGGTCACTAATCCCAAAAGACCATAATTATATTTTGCTTTTGCACCTAGTTTCTTTCTCCGTATGGATAAACATGGCAAAAGAAATGATAGGCAGACACAGACACAGTATATAAAAAAATACATTGTGGAATTTTTTATAGATTAAATTGTCACTCATCTTAAGTGATATAACGTAAGCAAATTACTTCCAGTGATGTTTTGGCAATGCACTCAAGTTTAGTACTAGCTATGGAATATAGAAAAATAAGCTTGAGAAAAAGCTATTTAAATTCAGTGCAGGAAGGGAAGCTATTCTAACAACAACAACAACAAAAAAAAGATAGAAAAAGACCCGCAGTTTATTTATTATGGCTTAATTTGGAAAATAACACAGCAAGGTACCACATATTTCTATTAAATTCCAAGTACTCTGAACTATTTTACATTGCTGACAGGTTGGAAATCAACACCTTGTAGAAGCAAACCACCAGGGAAGATTTCCAGCTTGATCATAAATAAAGATTTAGTGATTTGACAAAGCAAATTGGAACATGACAAAAAAAGTTTGATCAGCACAGATCATGAAAAATCACCAGCAAAATGTAGAGTTCATATTCTGTTGTGGTCATGTATATTCTGTAGATGTTGCTAAATGAAAAATCTATTAAAGCCACAAACACACTTGATAAGCATGACATCAAATCTGCAGTTTAGCAATGAGCAACATAAATAGTTGTTTCATATTAGTAGAAAGAGTCAGAGGCTAAATCTGAGTTGTCTTTATTTTTTAATTTTTTAATTGTTTCTAGTTAAAGAGAAGAGCCAGGAGCTGTTACCAAAACCAAACCTAAAACGGAACTACGTTTACTTTGTTAAAACTATAAAATTATAAAGAATTTTTTAAAAAAGGGGAGAGCACGAATTAATTCTTCCTGATGAAAAGATAATTCCAAATGTTTTGCCTTGTGAGGCAAACATGGCCTAGAGAAAGTGCTTTCTGAAATATTGTACGTAATAGAATAAAGGTCAGTAAACTATGGAAAAAATATCAGAAGAGTTTTAATCAGTTTAAAACAGTTGATGATCTGGCACTACATTTTATCTTAGAAATATATAGAATATGTTACTTTACATTTTCTTCCAGTGGAAGAATATGTTAGTTTACATTTTCAAAGAAGCTCTAAGAGCTGTATGTGTGGCAGGCACTATTTATAACATTCACACATCCTTTTATGGGATATTCTGTAAAATGGACTTCAGGGCTAATGGGTGAGAAAAGCAACGCTGAGTGTTTATAGAGGCCAAACACTGGACGTGAGCACAGTGAGGCAGTGGGTGGTGTATTTCAGCAGTGGGGACAGCAATGTGAAAGACAAGCCACATTCTGGGTCGCCATACGCAGTTTTCACATCAAGAAATGAGCATCTCAATCAGTTTATCCCTGTCAATTGGTTAATGGTGGTGACTGCTGAAAAATAGCATTTAGTAGCTGAGAATTTTCTCTATCAAGTAGTGTTATTGTGGTCTTTGTATCTGATGTAGTTTCCATGGAAATGAACAGGAGACATTACTTTCAAGGTCACCTTCATATATCTGTTCATAAACTGTGCGTAGATATCATTGATTTTCCTACTCTGAAACTAGTAAAAGAAACAGTGTTAACCAGCAGTTCCACTGGGGTGTAGTCATTTCATGATTGTTGGATGTAATTATAAAATAAACAGTGTGGAATCACTCTATTCACTATTTCTCTATTTCAGGCTTCCCATGCAATTGCTGTAAAAAAACAACAAAAAAAATCTATTAGATTTTGACCCAATAAACATTCAAATAACTTTTGTGAAGAAGACGCTGAGAATGGCATAGTTGTTTGTTTTTTTTTTTTTTTCACATGGATTTAAACCTTTGCTTTCCTTCAGCCTGACAACAACTTCTACCATTGTCTACTGTAGAAGGAAGTTATGCCAGTTCCTCTGGGCATGGTTCCAGCTCTGAACCTCAGTAATGTTGTACATATATTAGCAGCTCGGTGCTTTCAAGATTTGAATAGCTGGATGTATTTGCTGTGATTGTGAATTTGTGCACTGCTAATACTATGTCTCACTTAGCAGCCTTTTTGAACATCCCCACTTTGGTCTTGATGGCAAAAGTCAAAAGTACATGAGTGGATTAGTGAATCCAGAATAATGTTTTTAAAAATTATGTGGGTTTCTTTATTCAATTGAAGTAAATGAGATTACAGTAACACAAAAGCCTCAAAAATCCTATGAACTGATTAAGGAAAAGCCCTACTCAATGTAAAATTGAAATTTAAGCTTAAAGTTTTTTGATCAAGAACAGGGACTTGATAATATATTTAGAAATACTGATGGGTTCTCTTCTTTTTTACCTCCAGTCTGGAACTCAGAGGACTTCATGAAGGTAAATAAATATTATCTTTTCATATTTAATATTTATATTACAGAGATGCAAAAAAGACTGAAGCTTTTTAAGTGAGATATGGATGCAAATTCAGAAGTTTTCCATCAAATTTCCTATGTAACCTCTGGAAAGGCACTTCAAGACTCTCCTGTTCAGACTGGCATATAAATCTGTAGAATATTCTGCCTGGAGAAAATAGATATTTGTTCTGGTAAATAAATATTTAAAAATACATGCAAAGGGATAACTATATTCCATAGACTCCTCTTCCTTTATGAACAACATCCAATAAAAATTAAAAAATGCAAAAAGGAAAAAAATGCAAATGCATTCTGCTGCTTTCTGCTTTTCTTTTATATATATATATCTATATGTGTGTGTGTATATATATATATATATTTCCTCTATAGAAGGTGACAAAAACTGAGATAGAACAAAAGCACAGGACAATCAAAAATGAGGAAAATAAAAGCATATATTAAAAAAGCTTCACAGAATAGTTTTTAAAACTTTGGTGTATCGAGTTTGTTGGTGTAGGAAATAACATAAGGAGTACTCATACAAGTATGGGATGCCAAGGTAAATACAAAGAAACTATTTAACTCTTCTGCTCATATCCACAGAAAGGAAGAATAAATTAAACCATAGAAGAATGCAAAACTGATAGTAGTTTTATACAGTGTACAATTAGCCTTCAGTCATTGTATCTACTATTGTCTTTTTTCACAAAATTAGTAAATAAGGTCAAACCATACCATCCAAAGAGGCTGAGGCATTACTATGTCTTATGAATGAATAGAAATCTCTGGAACTTTTTAGTAGAGTTTGTTTGGAGCTGGGTAGCAGTTTAAGTATGAACTTTTCTTAATGACCATGAATGTTCATTGTTGAGCTAGAAGAGTTTCATAAGCAGTATGTTGTGTAGTTGAGACAGTAGGGTAACTCAGTTGTTTTAAGTTACACTGTCTGAAAGTGTAAATGTGAAATAAGGTTAATGCTAACATCAATCTTAGTGAAGTTAAAGGTTGAATTAACAAAGTGACAATTTTTTAAAAAGTAAAATAATACTTCAATTTAATAAAGAGCTAGCTTCTTGATTAAATGTGCAGGAAGCAAGCTGTTTATTCTTTAAATCTCAAAAAAAAAAAAATTCAAAGGAATGTAATATCTGTATGGATCCCTGTACCCAGGTGAACTGTACTCAATGTATGTAATAATGAATACAGAATTTACAGAATTTGTTTTACACAGCACAGACTGGAAGCAAAAAAGTAAATGAGTGTTCTGAGGTTCAAATTCCAGAACTGCTACTGGCACCAGACAAGAATCAGATCAGTCCTATTTTCAATGAACTACAATCCCATAACACATAACGCAATTTCTGCCCAAACTCTCCCCTCTAATTTCATAGGCCTTCCTTATTTCTGTCTTAATCTAACCTTTTCCTAGATCCAAAATACAATCTCCACCACTTCTTTTTTTTTCCAGCTGTGATGTTATATTTTACTATTTTGCACTTCCTTTGGGGCTCTTTCTTTTCTAATTATCACACTAAGTGGATCTGGCTCTCTTTCTCACAGCTTGATCACTTTTTTCTTGTGTGATGCCATCTGCCTAATAGGCTTTCTTATCTGGCTTAAGGGGAGACTGCTATTGTAGATTCTGCTATATATCCCCAGAGATCTTAATCCATGTTTTCTTATCATTAAAAAAATCCTTTCTCATTTTATAACTGATTTCAGCAACAAGTATTTTAGCAGAGCGAGCCTTTCAACAGCATGATCATACAAAGCTCATAAGAAGGTTTCTTACAGAAGGCAGTTACAGTCTTTTTATTCAAATACATTCCTTGAAGAATTATACAACATATGCATGCCCTGAAAGAAATCTATTTCCTTCATTCTGTCTACTGGCAGAGTAAAATTCTCACCTAGCAGAAATCAGTATAGATCTGATTGACTTTAGAGATTTTAATAATGTGATTATGAGAGCAGGCCAAAAAATTTTATGATGATTGTTTCTGTTAGATAAATTAATAATATAAATGTTCCAAGAAATTAAATACTCTGCTGCCAGTGGGGAGTGTGGGTACCAGGGGCAGAACTGAGATGAGCTTACATAATTCTGTATCCTTTCTGGAGGAAGGATCCTGCTCTTTGTATGCAACAATGCCCACAGCATGAAAGCCAGAATATCACTGTCTAATTTACTTACTGTATGATTCATTGATTAATCATTTCTTTGCATTCAATGCTACAGAATAATGTACAGAAGTAATGCAAGATAATATTAACCTAAGGCATACGCACACACACACACACAAAAACCCCTTCTCTCCAGTATAACTGATTTTGTATCAGAACTATGTGAAAACCTGGCAGACAATAACAAATTTGAATGGAAAATAGCTTGTTCTGCAAATTTTAATTTCAGAAGGGATTTCTTTGTGTTTGATCTTGTGAAGGGTGTTATAATTGATATCTTGGTAGTAAAATACAGTATAATTCAGACCACAATAAAAAACACTGTTGTACTTTTCCTCACACTCATCCCCTCAGATTTCTTAGCAAAGTCCCTCTTGATTTCTAAAAGGCCAAGTCTACCTATACTAGGCCATTACTCAGTATGTTGGTCGATGTTATTAATGACATCATACTTACATATAAATTGTTTTAAGAGTATGATTGCTACCATTTACCTTGAAACTGTTAGTCTCTTATGTTTTTCTCTCTAATGTTGTGTTTGTTGTTAAATCATAAAACGTACTGGACAAAACAGCAGGTTAGCAAGTAACATGATGAAATTCCAGTGACTTCACTGAGTTTATCTCAGCAAGAGCTTATGCCCAGTTTTTTGGGGCATATGAAATCACAAACACAAGGACATGGTGCTACATAGAAAAATACCAGTTTCTCACATCAGTAGACAAGAGAATTATGGAAGTCTTCTCTGAAGCTCTGATTGATCAGACAAGGCATCTATAATTGCTGAAATTCTGGCCATGTGGCATACATCTCACAGGCACTTGCTTTGATTAAGTTCATAACACATGTTCAGATTAATTCCTTTCCTTTGACTAGAAGGTACATGTAGAATCACCATTTTTCTGTTTAAATCAGTGCTTTCACATTCAAACAAATCCACTTAGTACAGAGGATAAGTCATGCTTACCTTGCCAGCCTTCCTATTTCAACCTAAGTCAGCCAGCACACACCTAATGACAGACGGGATGATGTGCTGGTCCACGTAGCAGAGGGATGTTTTAGGAATTGCACAGGTATTTCATGAAGTTACACATTTGCTTGGTTTTGGTTCATCTTTAGTGGAAATACCGTTCTACTCTAGCCACCTGCATGCACTGCTATTTGAGCTGAAATATGCTCCAGTGCACAAAAAAATTATTCTGCCATCTGCACAATGCCAGTAAAACTAATGCACAGGGAATTTGGATGTGGTGATAAATACATTAATTGCACTGTTAAAGCCTCTTCACAAATCAATACAGTTTCAGTAGTTCCTCTATACTAACCTGACTGCAATACTACAGAAGCCAGTAAATGCCAGTTATTCATTAACTGTGGCATCAAAGGTCCCATACATACCCCCATTTTCATTACTATTGCTTTGTTTTATGTCTCTTTGAATACTGAATGAACTCTCTTGAGTACCGTGGTACCGAACTGTTTGACTTTCCAATCATGTTTCTTAAGACACACCAGTCTGACAAATTCAGTGTCTATTGCCTGTGGCTTAGCTTGAGCACCTGTGAAAGACATTCCTTTTGAGAAGCTTTCCATTGTGAGAAGCTTCAGGCATTGGCTTTGACTTACAAGAGCCTGTTAATTTTAGAACTGCACTGTGAGTAAGACATCTGGAAAGATATAGCACAGTCACTTACTTGGTTTGAAATACTGGCCAGTTAGATGTAAATTACATCATAGTCAGATCCACCCTGTTCTTGAATTGATCCATTATTTTCCAAAATATTTCACTAATAAAAAAAGAACAAAACCTTTTTTCTGTCTTGTCAAGAACATTGGCTTATCAAAAATTTATAATTTGAGGAGATTACAGCAGGCAAAGATAAAATCATAAAGAAAGCACAAGAGGGAAAATCTCTATGAAAAAAAACAACACACAAGACTAGCTTAACAACAAAAACAATAATAATAATAAAAATAAGAAAAGAATATGAGACAATGCAGAAGAGAAAGATAAGAGAGACATTACCAACTTCTATAAAAATAATAAAGTTCAAGTCCCATTGAATTTCACAATATTTTTTTTTTTTTAAAGAGGGAGGGAGGAGGTGAGAGAGAGTTAAAAAATAAAAGACAATATGGGGAAATTCTGTTTATTCTACTACGCTACATGGAAATATTACTCTCTCAAATTTAATATCAGTACTTCTCTGTAAGGTAAAAGGAGGGTTTTCCTAGGACTGTCTAAATTTTAAAAACCCTTGCAAATTACAGAATGATAGTAGCAAGTACGATAGTAACAACAACAACTAAAATGAAAAGATATCATTGGTTCTTTCATCTACAGTTTTCTGTCTAGTTCACCTACAAAATACTCTGTTCTGTATCCTTGTTTCTTTGTTTTGGTACACAAATAAATACTGGGGATAATAACAGCTGCAAACTGAGTGTCTGTTTTTACTAATATCTGCTTTATAAACACAGGATCTTTTTTTCCCTGATAGCCCTCCTGAACTGGCTGGTTGTTTTTGTGTATGGAAGCAACTAGTCCAGACATGGAGAAGGCCAAACAAAAATACATCTTCTGAGCCTGAAGGAAGCTATTTATTGTGAGAAGCTTCAGGCATTGCACTGCAGAGTAGCCCTCAGTTCTAAGATCTTGGAAGATTTTTAGATGAAAAGTTAAATTATTTGCCATTGGACCTACAATTTAGATTATTTTTCTCAAAACCTTTCCTAGCTCAGAGAAAGATGGCTATGTAATTTGTATAATTCAGTCTTAGAGAGGTGAAGTACCTTGTATTAAATCCAAATTATCAGTTAAAATATTTCTATTGATCTTAAAAATGATGAGCGTGAAAGACAAAAACCAAAGATATTATAACTGTATCACATCTATTTATAATATATTCAAAACTAAAACAAATGTTTGATTTTTAATGATTGGTATTGCTAGAGAAAATTAAGAATTGACCCAGTCTGAGCAATCTGGTGTCTGCTGATGCCAACCAAGTTCCAGAAATGTGGCATCTCCTCCGAAGATGGCTCTTCTCCAAAAAGCATCCCTTAGTGAATTAGAGTACTTCACGTACCTGCACCCAAAAAAATTTAACCAAAGATGTATGTGACTTTGGTATCAAAGACAGCAGTGTATTGTAATAACCAAGTCTAACAATTCAGCTACTAGAAACAGAAGTAAACTGAATATTTGTTTGTTTGTTTTTTAGGGTTTTGTGGAGAGAGAAATGCTAATTGGACCAAAGACAGCCATTACACTTTGGTACTTCCCAGGAGATACTGGTCCCCTGGGCTGCCCTATGCCATTTCTCATCAGAGTGTCTTTTGATACCACATAGACTATCACTAAAGGAGAAAGAGAGAGAGGCAGTGAGGACCTCTCCCCTTCCTGTAAGCCTCTTCAGCACTGCACTTGACAGTGATCTACCTACATTCTTCCTAAACCCCTAAATCTTGCTTGAGATTCCTCTGTTTCATAAACATTTTGCTGTCATAGTACATGTTAAGAAAAAGAAACAAACAGTAAGAACCAAAATAAACTGTTAGCTTGATGGGTTTAGGTCCAGCAGAAAGAAATAGCATGCATATAATTATGTGATACAGTCAAGCATTTTCCTAGTGAAAATATATTAATCAACATATATATAATAGGAAAAAAATTGTCACATAAACTTGCCCCTATTCTATTCCTATGTTCTTCAAGGGAGACTAGTTTTCTAAGAGACTAAGAATCCTCATTTTCACTATGTAACTTGGGCAAAATTTTAACGTTGCTGCAAGCCCTAGCTTTTCCCAGAAAAGGCTTATCTATTACTAATTAGTTAGCCATTAGCTAGCCAGTGCATTCATGATTTTCTTTTCCACAATTTTTGCAGAAAGTTGCATTCAGCCTCAACAATCTGTAATAATTATTTTTTTTAATTCCTGGCATCAATGAAAGACTTTCCTCCCACCTCAGACAGCCCACAGCTCTCCCTCTTCTTTGTGTGGTATTCAGATATATTTCTCAGTATTTATGGACAAATTTTTTAAATGTTTTAAAATCTGGCTTTAACTATGGAACACTGACTGTAATTATAATTCAGGCATTATATATAAGATCAGAGTCTCCTTTCCAGGGAGAAGTCTTCCATTATTAGTCAGCCAAGCATTAGAAAAGATTTCACAGGTAAGCGCAGAATATAAGCGCTGTCATCCAAAAACTTTCCTGAGAACATATTTATAATTCAAATTAGATTAAAAAAGCAGATATAATGTGTTTATTCTATTCTTTGAACAGATTAAGGTTGGGTTGTTAACAGATAGATGGAAAGATTGATAGATAGACAAACAGATTACACAGACAGATGCTGCTCAAATTCCTCATCTTTTATGGACTAAATGGTGGTGGAGTCATTACTATTACATTTCTTCAAATCATTCTACGTACACATACATACGTATTATAGGTACTTCGAGCAGATAAAAGGGGCCACTTCCCAGATTCCCCATCACGCACAAATGGTAGATGTTCTGTGTTACCATAGTAATGGAACAGCACCACAGAGCCATATAATCATGTGCATATCTTCAATGAAGACACACATAACCATGCATAAGAAACAGACATGCTGGGATTACCTCCTAAAATTATGATGACATAATGCCTCTGAAATTGCTACTCATGATATCTGCAGTGTTTTCAGTGACTGATTTGAAAGCAGAGTACAAGGGGAAACAAAAGAAAACCTTTACTGAAATTCCATACAGAGAATGAGAAAGTACCCGGGATATATAAAATGTAACAAATGACATCTGTTTTCTTCACCAAAGGTATTGAAAAAAGAGATTAATTAAATAATGAGAAACTAAAGAAATTATAAGACTGGGGAAATGAAAGGGAATATAAGCAGGAAATGAAGAGGGAACTGAGGATGAGAAACTTAACAGCAAAAGAAAAGGCAGAAAAAACAGGCCAGAATGAGAAACAGAAAAATAAGAAGTAGTGCACAAAAGTGAATAAGAAAAGTAGAGATGAGAATAACAAGGAGAAAATCCCTAGCAGAAATTGTTATGGAAAGGGAAGCAGTGAGAAGAAAAGTAGAGGAGGAAATGCCAAGATTTGAAAGGAATTTAGCACAGGCTGACTTATTGAAACAGGTAAATGTCACATACTTTGAAGACATACAACACAGATATATTTACTTTTTCTTAATGTCAATAACAAAGCAGTATTGTATCTCACAGTATCCTTTTATTTCGATATTCATAGACATTATAAAACAGGATAAGAAGAGATTGTGAAATTTAGCCATGCTTTTTATTTCTGGAAAAGGATCATCCAAGTTTTATATGACCACTGCCTATGTCCTTTAATTCCCTCACAAGTATTACATCATTAAAAAAATAACAATAAATAAATAAAAAGATGCCTGATATTAAAATGTTAGAGCCATGTTCAGATATTAGGTACCTGACGAGCACCTGACCAGCTTATGAAATATTCAAAAGACATAGGAATTGACAGAAAGAACAGCACTACTGAAATACTATTTGTTTATTTATATGTGTAAATAAGAAATATGAGGTCCTCCTTTTTTTTTGTTGTTGTTATTTTGTTAGTTTTTTTTTTTTTCCTTAATTTTGGGCCTTACATAGACATTACTCAATGAGGATCAAAGAGCATAGATAAATTTTGCATCAGTAAATAAATAGGCTAAACTATTTTTAAAGCATTCTTAAACTTTAGTCTCTTTATATCTTGCAGTCAACTACTCTCAATCTTTGGAAAATACTGTGATAATGAGAAGATCCTTAAGATTTTCTTTTATAAATTGTGTATGTTTTGGAGGAGGGAAAAGAATGTTACAGCCAGCTTACTTTTAATGTGCCAAGATTCTCATTTTTTTGGCCAGAATGGAGAATTTTTCAGTCTGTCAGAAGATTTACCACTTAAAGGTGTATTTCAACAAAATATAGTGTCCTGAGAAGACATTTTTAAAGAAAGAAGTCTGAAATTATGTGCTGTATAAATTTACAAACATTTGTTTTACATTGTAGCAAGAAACAAATGAACAATCAGCAATTTGTACAGTTTTATTTAATCCAGTCTGCTAGAAAACAAAAAATAAATATCTATACATGCCTGAAAAAAAAAAAGCTCACTTTCTTACATCGTTCTTACAGAAAGATATTTCTGATTCCATATAATGATTTATTTTTGTTTTGACATAACACAGTATGGAAATTAAGTCCAGAATATCAGACAATGAAAAAGTCACGATTAAACTATATATATACACCTGAAGCTCTGACAAATGATAAATTAGAGAGGGAACCAATCTGCTACCTTTTCCCATGTTACACTCGGGGACAAATCTCTGAAGGCTCTTCCACTGTTGTCAAAGTTTCATTAAGACTCAGCATCCTTCCTAGGCTTCTTCAGGTGCCAGTTTGATGGATGTGCACTAAGCAATATCTGCTGGGCACTGAAGGGGGTTGGAGTACCTGCTGTACAGCTGTCAGGTGCTTGTTAACTTCATCGCTTTAACAACAAAGGCCATGTAAATACAGAATAAAAATGCAGGGCAAACAAAGGCATAAAGCTGCGAAAGAAAAACAACACCTGGAGAAGTCTGTAAGTCTGGAGAATTAAGGCTGCTGTGGGGAGAAAATAATTTTCTGTTTCCACTGTTGTCTTAAGACTTTTAAAAACACAGTTTCAACAGTGATTTCTATACAGTTTTTAGAAAACTATACTTATTTGTCCTCCAGTCTAAATCTTCAAAAACTTGCACTGATTATTGCTCAATTTTTGTTCTGTTTTGTTATGAAAACAAAAATACGTATAATAGAAGGTGCTAAAACATTAAGCATAAGTGACAAGTTATTTTCCACAGTGTCAGGTTTAAAAAAAAAAAAAAAAAAAAAAAAAAGCAGAAGAAATATTAAACTAAAACTGCATAAATCTCTTTGTAATCTTTGTAATATTCATTACTTTACAAGTAGTATAGCCTCTCATTTTCCCAAAGAGAATACAGTGATAACAAAGGTTTGACCTTCTTCTTGTAAACCCAAATATGTAATAGCGATATTCTTTTCCTCCCATATCTATTATTTTAATGCTTATAATTGAAAAATAATATTTGTTTTTTAAAGAATGAGATAGCATTATTGAAGGTTGAAAGAAAAACCTTATAGAAATTCAGTGCAGCAGTAATGTAGTTGTCATCACAATTCCCTGTGAATAAAATTCATTGCAATGCATAAATTAATTCATAACCATTGTAATCAACACCCCAGTGAAATCACAAATATACTGTGTAGAATTAACAACTCTGGACAAGACAGTATTATTTTAGTAGTTACGTTCTCCAATTAACATATAAGCAGGGTGAAATGAAGAGATATTTAGACTATATATAATTATTTATAAAGCCCCAAATGATCTCCAGTTTCACTAGTAACAATCTTTAAGTATAAGATCCACTCTAAGTTTACATTTGAATGAAAGGTTATTTTAAAGAATGTATATTCTACTGAAAATAAGCTTTAAAGTTTTAAACATTCACTGCAGATTTCAAAAAGATAGAACATGCTAGCAATATATACTGAGAAAATACGTTTATTTGTTCCACTAAAACTGTTCAGCTTATTGATCTACTCTCATGTTAAAGTTGTTAAAGGCTACACAGATATAAATGTGTACATTTCAACTTTGGGGAAGGCAAACACAAAGATTCTTTTTTTCTGAAAATTGAAACTGATTTCCACTGCATGTAGCTGAAATACTCTGCTGCAAGTTCAGACTCTCAAGGAAATGGAAAACAGGTGGAAAGAGACCTTCTCCTGCTTTAGGCGAGTACATCAAACACTCCCTTCTGCAGTCCTGCAACAGGATTCATATGGCAGCCAGTTAAATTCCCAGCACTGATTTTCTTCTGTCTCAAAGCTCAGAGGGTTCAAAAGTTGCTTTTAATTTCCAGCATGAAATCATATACGCTGAGGTTATGTCTATTTGTCCTTTGACAAGTGTTATCCTTTAGCTGAGAAGAAATTCTCCTTTCTGTACGCTTGTCTTTTATACATTTAAGCACAGCTTTTATTTTGCTAGGACTTTTCATTGACTCTATAAGCAAGGCTCCCACTCCCTCAATCATTCTGTTACACGTTCACTTAATCTTCCTGAATACAGGCCACAAGAATTGCACACAGTGTTGGAACAGATATCTCTTCAGTCTTCTGTATGAAAGAGTAAGAATACCCTATTTATGCTTGAAATAGCTCATTCTGTACATCTCCTATAATGTCAATGCTATCAGGAGTAACAACCTCCCCTTGCTGCCAGTGACTTCAATTCAGATAGAGATCTTTCTTGAAGGTCTCAAAAAGCTGAGCAAAACAATCCCAATGACCTCAGAAGGTTTTTGTACTATACCCTGAATTTTGCACCCTGTCTGCAAAGTCTTTTCTTCCTCTATGCTCGTCTAATGTCCTCTTGAAATTGTTTTATGGAGCATGCATCTCATTCTACATGCTGGTTTTTATTCCTGTCAACCAGTACTTTCCTATTTTGCTGAATCTTCCTTGTTTTTGTGCAGCTTCTCTTTTTTGGCGAATGCTCGCATGCTTATCCTAGCTTTCACCATTGTATACGTCTCGTATCATACCAATTCCTATGCTTACGTGTAACTTCCAACCTATTCAGTTCTCAAAAGAGAGAAATTAAAATTAGTGTTCCAAAAGCAAGCTACATGTTGTGTTTGCCTTATTTCCTTATTTGTTATTATTTCTGTACTCTAATGTACATTCTGAGTGTTCCTTCTTTAGTAGATAACCAACAAATTTGATGGGCCATTTGTGTGTATTTTATTATCTTATAGTCTTGAGTCAGTTTTGGAACATCTGTTCATCTTCCAAGCTTTATGCTTTCATGTGCGAGATGACAACATTACAAGAACTCTCTTCTAAAATAATTACCTTTAGAACTGCTGCCCCATGGACAAAGTTAATAATCCTGAGCTCAGTAAAATACACCACAGTATTCATATGATAAATTCAGGGCCCCATCCAACCCAGCCTTGAATGCCTCCAGGGATGGGGCATCCACAGCTTCTCTGGGCAGCCTGTTCAAGTGTCTCATCACTCTGAATAAAAATGCAAAGCAGATGTTTCTCAGTCATGGGCATCCAAGAATCCTTCCTCCTAATTACACTGAGCACTTGCTAAAAATTATGTTCTGGTTGACAGATCTGTTCCTGACATTAGAGATGAGGGGATGGCGAATGCCCTCATTCTGCCAGCCTCCCATGTCACCTGTTGCTGAAATAATTTTGGAACTAGAAGCAGGTTAGGGAACCTCCAAGATAAATAGAGCTTTTCACTTCCTGACCAAATGCTGTAACCACTACTGAATTAGATAAGATGTACTTTACGTGTATAAAATATGTATGTTTATAATCTCTCCCACCATAATTTTTAGCAGTGGTCTCATTTTAAAGAGAAATTTTTTACTTGCTGTGGATATCGGGTGAAGAGAGCTGCGATCAATCTTGGCTCAGGTGCCTGGGTGAGAGCGTAAAGTATACTAAGAATATTATTTTTCAGGGCCTTTCTCAGATTTTGATGATGACAGAGATAATCCATATGAGCAAATAACAGGTTTGGTCACTAAAAATATCTCTGACCAAACATTATCGTCTCTTTAGGAATCCATGTGCAGCACTGAGCAATTCCTTACGGTGTCATCTGTCCTTGGTGCCCATAGACATGCCTGCCGTAAATGTGTCTGGACTATGCTGCTCACATACTTTATCCCTAACTTAAGGTACTGTTGAGACCAAACACTTAAAAGGTAGATGTTGTAGCACTTAGCCACTAGATGTCTGAATCTTTAATTTTCTCTAGCCCTGGGATGTAAGTGATAGGGGGCATTTTACCCATAACAAGCCTTCACTTACAAAAATGATCTGTGCTTCATGAAGCAGTCTCTTCTTCATGAAAGAAAACAAGCTTCAGGGCAAAAAACGTTCTTCTACTTTGAGAAATTACAAAGTGATCTGCAGGCAATAATTTTTGGCAGAGCTGTAGCCTCTTTATACCCTGCAGAAATATCTCCCTAGCCAAAGCTCATGCTTTATTCTGTGTGAGTGAAAATCTATTTTGCCTTCTTTATCCTTTACTCAGAACATGTATTCTTAAATGTGCTTTATCCATGTCTCTAAAATTCCCCAATATTATGCTCCTTGGAGAGCCTCATTAGCCTGCAGCACAAAGGCCAATGGTATCCTGGGGTGCATTAAAAAGAGTGTGGCCAGCAGGCTGAGGAAGGTGATCCTCCCCCTCTACTCTGCTCTGGGGAGGCCACATCTGGAGTCCTGTGTCCTGTTCTGGGTTCCCCAGTTCAGGAAAGACAGGGATCTTTTAGAAGGAGTCCAGAGAAGGGCGACAAAGATCATGAGGGGCCTGGAGCATCTTCCATACAAGGAAAGGCTGAGACGCCTGGGACTGTTCAGCCTGGAGAGGAGAAGACTGAGAGGGGATCTGATAAATGTTTATAAATATCTAAAGTGCGAAAGTCAAATGGATGGGGCCAGGCTCTTTTCAGTGGTGCCCAGCAACAGGACAAGTGACAATGGGCAAAAACCGCAACACGAAGTCCCAATTGAACACGAGGAGTAACTTATTTACTTTGAGAATGACAGAGCCCTGGAACAGGCTGCCCAGAGAGGTTGTAGAGTCCTCTGGAGTTACCTAAAAGCCTCCTGGACACTGCTGTAGGCAAATGCTTTAGCAGGGCATTGGACATCATGATCTCCAGAGGTCTTTTTCAACTCCTATGATTCTGTGTGTCATGGTTTTACGATTTTTGGTTATCGGTATTCCACATCACAACATCATGTAGTTCTTCTTCTCTTTGGGGACAGGTACCCAGAACACTTTAACTCCCAGTGCACTACATGATGTTATGATGTGGAATACCGATAACCAAAAATCATAAAACCATGACACTGTGATATCCCATTATATTTTTAAAGGAAACCTTTGCAGTTTTCCCTGAGAGAATAATGGTTAGGCAATGGTATTAAAATTATGCCTATCTATTTTTCATAATGATTAGTCACCATAAAAAAATGTTTCTGGCCTGAACCGTAACTGATATTTCTTTTTTCCATTCTAATTTTAATGTAAACATAGAGGTAGCAAGGATAAGTCTTGATTTGTAAAATATCTGTGGCATCTCTCTATGACTCTCCTACTGTTTATTTTCAAGCCCTTATGCATTTACTAAAATAATAAAATTAAATATGGTCAATCCTGTCTTGAAAGACCATTCTCTCAGCATTCTGAATAAATAATCTGAATCTTATGCTCTATTTTGCAATTCTGTAAGAGATGAAGAGCAATAAAACTGATAGGAAAGCTGGAAAACATAGGTACGTTCTGTCCTGTAACAGCCCATTGCAGTGGTATTTTGCACGCTGCTGTTTCCAAGTTTTAAAGGAGTGACATTTTTACCCAGGCAATAAGGTTCAGTCAATTTGTGCCAGCATGTTTTTCTGCCTTTTTAAACATGGACAAAAGTTTGAATTTAAGCCTTGACTCAAGTGTGTCAAATATAACACACTGCAGATTGAGTCTGCTGTGGGGAATTAGAAGATATAAATCACGATAAAAATAGGATCAATTTCACTGGTTATAGAGAAGAAAATTTACTTTCTGAGATATTCTTAAAAATGGAAGGAAAAAAAAAGGAAAAGAAATCACCCTGAGAATTGCTTTATTTCTGAAACTATCACTGGAGTCTTGGATAAGGGCTGGCAGCACAACAGTTTTCAGCTTTATAGTCACTTTTGCTTCATCTTCTACAATTCTGTGTATAGAAATCAAAGGAAAGAAAAAAGAAAAAGAAAATAAATAAGATTAAAATAATGCGAAGTTGTATATATCCTAGAAAAAAAAACTGTCTAGAAAAATATGGCAAATTGCTTGAAAATATTACTGTCACTCCTCTACATAACTTTTTTTTGTAAATCAAGCGGTTAACTTCTTTATTGTGCTTTGGAGGATAATTCAGTAAGATACTAGCTAGTAACAGTGGGCTTGAAAGAAGCTGTCAACATAGCACTCCTTATGTCTTTTTGTAGGTGAACCCTTCTCCGAGACTGATTCTCAGAGCCTGTGGGCCACAGTAAATTTACTTAAAATGCTGCAGCTGTTACACAAGAAACTTTGTAAATGGGAGTGGATGAAAAATAAATACAGTTGGAAAGTTAGCTTATTCTGAGAATGCTTTTATGCAAAATAAGAAAGTCAGGGAGTAGTGACAGAAAGCTGAATATTCTGTTTTGATGTTAGTTTTGCCTCCATTTTTAATGGAGACCAAACACACCTTTAAATGTATATTTACTTAATTACAGGTTTAACTTTATAAACTATTAAGTGAAATATTATTGCAACAATTGCAAATGGAAATAGAAAAATAAATGGATTTAACTGTTTACAGTGTTGAAATTGATGACAATTTGATTTAGCACACACAAAAAGAAAGAGGGGAATGTTTTACTTATAAATACAATTGTAAATATGTACATAGATAAATGATAGATTTATAACAAATGAATAAATGTAAAGAAATTTCTTACTGCTAGTCTGACACCTCCTCTCTCACATCTGTAATATTACTATCATAAACTTTACTCAAAAACTATTGAGAGTTTGAAGGCAAACACAGGGTAATATTCATAGGAAAAATACATAGAGTCCTACACTCTTCTACATATCTGTATATACACGTGTGCACATAAATAGACACACATACTTGTATGGCAACCAAAGCTGCTTTAAGAGTTACCTCTAGACCAATTTTTTGAAGGCCCGAGCCTACTGCCTCAGGTGTGCTACCTGATTTGATCTGTGACTGCAAAAAGCATCCAACATTCCCTGCACTGGAAAGCAAGTCCAAGGCTCTCTTTGCAGTGGCCTGCAGTATCCCATAAAAACCTGTTCCTGACTTTTTTCCTTTATTGTTAAATTACAAACTTAGACATTACATTGTTCATTGTTCAGCTTTGCTGTGAAATTGTTATCTTCACCCTCAGCTTGCTCATGTCCATCTCCCAGGCTTTCTTGCTGCTGTGCCATGTGGATTTCCTACAAGGGCAGAAGAGCAGAGCAGTACTGCTTTACTGTGCCAACTCCTATAGCTCTCCTATTGGTTATCAGCCTTCCCAGGTCAGTGAGAATTAATAACAGAATTCAAATCATTCCACAGACAAGGCCTCAAGCTACAGCATGTGTCAGAGCAGTCTGGGAAATACTGATGTCTGACAATTCTATAAACTTGCATAAAATATATAAAGAAAATATTAATTATATAAAGCAGAAAGGTTGGAACTCAATGATCTTTAAGGTCTCTTCAAACCTAAGCCACTCTATAATTCTAACTAAAGTTGTTAGCAATATAAAATTTTTAATTATTCATAATCATTAAAAAAAAGCATCAGGAAAATATTTTTTTAAAGTATGCTTTGTGGCTAGAAGACCAAATATAATGGTTGCTAATTAGAAAATCAAAATCCAAGAAATTATTGAAGAAAACTCTTGTTTATGGAAAGATCCTGTTGGCTTTTTAAAATTAACTATTGAAGAACATTTTTCAAAACTAAAGTGTAAACATTCAGTAGATAAGAGGAGTAACCATTAAAAGAACACTAGTATTTGAACCACAGGAAGCTACAGTGGGTGTCTGAAGCCGCTGATGACTTTCAAAAGAACAAAGAGAATGTGAGGTACTGTTAATAAGTCTTTCAAGAGAGCTGGACTTGAGCCACATAGTGCTTGGTCTGCAAATACTATGTTTAAAAATCAATCCTTTGCTTCACAGGAAGCCAATGCACTTTTGTCAAAATTAGAGCAACATGAACATCTGTCTTGGAGCCAGTTAACCATCTCACTGCTTGTACTTTTCTGTTTTGTCCTTTCTCCTGTAAGAGGAGTAGGGTAAAATTAAGCTTCCACAGAAACCCAAAGGTTAATACATTGGCAGCAGTGTGGCTGTACCATATGAGCACACATCAGGGTCAGTGATTGAAAATTCAGGCAAACATCAATGCAAGATGGAACTGAGGATACTATATTTCAAAGCAGAAACTGAAGCCTGAAAGTTAGAAGCAATTAAAATGGTGAGAATAAGTGAGGAAAGATCAGCATGGTTTATCACTTCACGTCTTTAAAGTTACCTTTTAAAATCTTTCAAATGTTCTTTTAGTCTGATTATTAGGAAGCACTAACAGCAAGGTGCTGGCAATAGAATCTAACTGGCATTCTTTGCCTTCAGTTAGATTTTCTTCCAAAAGCAGGTTCTGAGAGAAAATGTTTTGTTGTTCTTTTTTTTTTTTTGTAAGGATAAAGTCAACATCATTAGGAAAGGCAAAAGGAGATTCCTACCAGAAATAATTTCTGCACAGGGTCATTACTACCCAAAGGATTAAATAACTGCTGCTACAACCTCTGCTCAGCTGAGAATGCTTCTCTTTTTCAGGAGGACCATGTGTGTGGATGCAGGTGCATCCATATAAGTGAGTAGGATCAGGATCAGGCTGAGCTCTGCCTTCTGAATCCTGCCCTGTGGACCACCTGGCCTAATACTTGCATCACTTAGCTGACATTCAGTTCCTATTTCCTTCTTAAGGGCAGGATTTTACCCTAGTTCTTTGCAGTGTCATTTTGAGGCCACATAAAAAAGATCTGATTACGGTGTCAGTAAAGAGATAAGCAAGTGAAATGTTCCTACCACAAAGCTGTCACAGCGGGGACTGGAGGACTGTGCCCTGAGCCTCACGCTGGTAACAGGACTTGAAACTCTGCAGCAAGCAGCAGATTAAATACCTCAGCTTCAGAGGTGCAGACACACTGTGGATATTGTGTGACACACTGGGTATCCAAAGGGAGGATCTGAGATGCTGCATCCCCAATACGTCAAATTCTTATGCAGCATTGCCTAGCACAAACTGAAGTTTGCAATAGGCATTGCCACTACTAAAGGCATGTTAGTTCCTGTTTCCTGGGCCCTGGTAAACCACAGCTTCTTATGCTTTTGAAATGCATCTGTCAGGAACCTTTCAGTACATTGCTGTAGGGCAGACTTCAGCTTGGGCTTTTTCAAGCCCTTAAAAGAAAATTACCGTATCTTAAGAAGAACATTCTTATGTGCTCTCATTCCTGTAAACAAACTCTTCTCAGGTAAGAAATAAAGCCGATGAGGAACCTGAAGGTGAGGATTTCTTGGCTGCTTGAACACAATTGTATGGTTTCATGGTAAGGGCACAGCATTTCTATTTCCTCCCTAGGTAGCTCACTAATCATTTTAAACTAATCTTTGTAAGTTAAAATTCACCGTTACATCACAAACTGTATGAGAGTCACAGAACTCTAGAATCTGTGTATTAAATTCGGTAGTAAAATGTTTTAATTTTTCTTCTACACTTCACAAATAAGAGGCACTTTAATAATTAGAGAAAGCAATAAATGAGACTGAAAGGAATGTGATTATGACAACTTGTCATGGAGTATTAAATAATGTAGCATTGATATAATTAAGGATCAAAGGCATGGATACATCAAAATAGCTTATGTTAATTATTTCATTTGAGAGTTAAGAAATATTGCATAAGCATCTAGATCCATATTTATGCCCTTATTTACATATTTGTAGCATTTTTGCTATACTAGGACAATGGCTATTTTCATTCTGCTTCTTACAGAGCCTCCCTGCAGTGCTAATCAAATCCTGACATCTGACTCTAGCACTAAGAGTTTTAAGATAATTAAGCACTTTAACCTAATGAACTTGCATTTTAATCCACGGTATTTGTTTAGGGCGAACCCAGGAGACCAGTAATGAGATATGGAATTTTACACACATTTAGACTGAAGGTTCTGATTGAGTCCAGGTCAGGACTGAGGCAGATCTGCAAATTCATCTTGCAGGCAAAGCACAACGAAGTGATAGCAGAGTACATTACGTAAGATTAGATTTTTCTTGCTGTAATAAAATATATTAGTTATTTCAATGCTTTTTCCTGCACAAAGCTCCCCAAAATAAAACCCCACTGCAATCAACTTTAATTGACACTCTCAGCAGGCCAAATATTGAATGGAAATGGAGCCTGCATAAGGATCTCTGTGGCTGTGCCTGGAAAAGGGTAAGTTGTGCAGTTGAAACAGCAAAAGGAAGCTTGCAACTGCCATCACTGTGACTTTGGATGTCAGTCCCTAAGTGTGTTTCATCAGCACTGCATTCCTTTACACTGAATGATATTGCCAGCAGCTAGAGGCATGCCTCTGGTGTGCTCAAATCCATGCTAGCAGGCAGAGTTATCTGATGCAGAGCCCCACAGGGAAATGCTTTATCCACCTATTCACAGCAAACCTCACCAACATGAGGGAATATGAGCTGGTCATGTTTCCTCAGTTTAATAAAGAAGAGAAATAGGTCCAGGAAAGAGATTTTTTTGCCATCTCTGCTTAGATTTTTTTCTCCTACCCCACAAAAAGTTTTAAGAATTCATATATTCTTTTGTTTAACTGAAACAAACCAGTATTTTTGAAAAGGGAGCTAGGAGACTCACTCCTTTCCAGAATAATTACTGCTCAGCATATAATTCAGAGAGATGAGTTCAAGTTTAATCTACCTTTGGAGGCATCTCCTAGCCAATGGGTCTTATTTATTCCATCAAAAACAATTCAGAAATTTCTTATTTAGAGCTGTTCTTTTCCTGTAATAAATCACTTTTCATCATTGTGACTCTATAGCCCTGTTACTGGGCTATAATGCAATGCATGTGAGACTAAAGCTGAAGTCGTTACAGCAGTAAGGTGGGATGATTCCTGCGGGACAGACCGAGACATCTACAACGCTGTACACCCAACAGCCTGACAACTAGAGCACTCCCCTGGGCTACAGAAGGCTGGTTTATGTTACTGTTCTGCTTCAGCATATGCTTTTTTTGGCAGCTAATAAGCTACTGATAGTATAGAAACAAAGACACCAAATTATAATGCATAGCAATACAGCTTCTAACCATTCAGAAATAATGAGCTGTTCCTGTCTCCCTAAACATTCATGTTATCTCTCTTGGTTTTCTTGTGTATGGATTTTTAAGGCTACATTTTCAAAACATTCACCACAATCATGAAAAGTGGAAGATTTGGGAATTTGCACGTTCATTAGCTGAAGATGTCAAGCACTAAGCTGATTTTCCTAGACATACTTTTTAAAAGCTTCCCCCTGTTTTCAAGTCTGTAAAGAAAATAATGACACAAATGTGCACTGGCAACACTGAATAGAGTTTCTCTTCCAGTCCCATGCCATGTGGTCACATGTAGGAGGGAGAACAAAGTAGAAGCAATCTTATGAAGGGATGGCCCTGCAGTAAACAACCCTAGGGAACACCCAGATCACTGTGAGAATGGCTCTAGTTGCTTTCAAATCCAATAATAAACAGAGAAATTGCAATTTCTGCAATATGTTTGCTTTTGTTAATTTCTGAAGGAAATCTTCATAATAATAAAAATGTCTTCAGTGGAGTAACGGTCAAAAGAATATTTCCCAACCTGTTTTGATAGATAAGAGAAAATTAATTATAAAAAAAAAATGAATGTTTAAGATAGTTCACTATTTTAGTATTCATTTTCTTTATAGCTGTGAGATGAGAAGCATTGTGTATTTAATTTTCCAATTTTCTTTCATTTTCTAAAAGATTAATGTACAGTATACATCACTTTCAAGTTTTTTGCTCAATACTTTACATGAGATCAGTGTCTGTCTTCCACAGCTAAGCCTGTGTACAAGCCTGCTGCTAAGCAATCCTTTAGCTAAAGATTCATAAAGTAATCAAAAAAGAAACCACAACAATGGCAAAATGTCTACCAAAAATTAGATAATTGTACATGTTATTAAGTCAGTGTTAACTGCTTTTCTTACTCTTAACATATTCATTGAGTTTTTGGTAGCAGGACTGCAGCCTACTGAGTTCACTAAAAAGAGCTGAGGGCTTCTGATAAGAGTACTTACGTGGATTATCCATTTTTAGCTCAAATAGATTGTTTAATAGAAATATAGTCAAAGGACTCTCCAGCTTGAGTTGCTTCGAGATTTTTTTAAGCTGATTTTTTATCCACTCTTTAAAATTCTATTTTTTTCTGATGGAATCTTAATATTCTGTTCTCTCTCCAGATCGCCATCCACCATCACCACTATCACTGACTTGCAAGATCAGCTCAAACATGCACATGATCTTCAACCTACTGTGTATCTGAAAAGAGGATTTTAAGAATCACACATCAATACATGCATCAATAGAACACACATTAATTTTAGAAAAAAAGTTTCTATGACATATTTTTCTTTTTATTTCTTATTAGAGATACAAGATGATTTAGTGCTAAATATGAAATATTGGTTTCAGTTTAATTTATGAAAAAAAAATATATTTGTAAACTTACAAAGTGGATATTTGTACACTTGATATAGTTTTCATTTCATTATTTCCTTAGTCAAAATATACATATAAAAGTTTCTTTTTGTAAAATTTGTAACAGTTCCATTTTTGTAACAAAATATTGTACTATTGAAGCTATGCAATCTTATATTGACTTTTACATTAAACATCAAATTAAGACGTCTGTGCTATCTATGATCAGATTAGTACTCACTAGTTTCAGACATACTGTAGAGAAGATAATATATTTATCTTTCCTCTAGAGCAGAGGAAAGTATTTAATTAACTTCATATAGATTAATGATGTGGCAAACAGTTGTTTGTTTGTTTGATGGTGATCCCATGAAACCATTAGAGGTCCAACTTCAGCTATTAGTCACAATTCAGTGGCAGCAGAGCTCCAGAAAAGCCAAATGCAACACATTCCTGTGCCATACTGCACTGAAAAACTGATGAAATATTAATCTCTTAGGCTCCATATGCAAAACGTAACAGAAAAGGAAGTCAGAATAAGAAAAAAGAGCACAGCAGGGGTTCTGTATATTAGCATCAACAAGCCACATTTAAAGGCTAAAGCAAAATGCAGCAATCCTAGCCACACATGTTTGTAATTTTAAAACTCTTGTCATAGCTGAGTAATAGCATGGCCACAGCAGGATGCACCAAAATTAAAGGTAAAAGCTCTACTAAGGGGTGAAGAGAAGAGGTAATGGTGCCAGAACAGTCACGGAAAAAGCCATTTATCTTGAGAGTGAGAGAGAGATCAAGGCAGAAGGACTAGATTAATTACAAAGATTCATTTAGTACTATTATATTTTTCCTTTGTGACATCTGAAAGCCTTTGACTATTATCTACTGTTGCAGAATTTTTTCTCTCGTGTAGGCATTTGGTCATTCATAAATGCGCTGATTCTTGCTGACACAGAAACAAGCAGTGTTCTGCAAGTGACACCAGTTTCCTCAGCTCAAAGGCTGTCATGAATGAAATACTTCAGGAATTTATGAGGCATTCCCCAATAGCAATAAGAAAAACAAATACACAGACACATGAAAAAAAAAGGAAGACGTTGTTTGTCAAAATGTTTTCATATGACAAAAAAGTTTATGTCTAAGTTTCCTAATGTTTCAGATTTTGGTCTTGTAGCAAATGAAAATGAGGGGTAAAATAATTTGCACCTCAATGATCTCATCCAAATGTGCTCTAATGCAAAATATTACAAGATCAGGTTAGCACCAGTCTCACTTTGATTTCACCAATTATGCAGTCTAACAATTGCACCACCTTGGACCTAGAACGTCAGCAAAAGCCTAGAAAACACCTGCACAAAATGCCCTTAGTTTCATTAGTTTCATTAGTTGTTTTGATAACTGCTGCAAATCTATGACATAAAATTAATGTTTTTATATCATGTTATAACTTTTTCCACACACCAGCCCTGCTGACTCCTCAGCAGTAAGCACACTGTATTATCCTTGTCTACCCTGTTTAGGCTATCATATTCCTGCTTCTGAGTGCCACAGTTCAGTCCATAGGCCTGCTTCTCACATTAAGTAACATATTCTGATCAGATCTCTGTCATTGTTCTCAAATTGTACTCAGATTGTACAGGAGCTTATGTATATAAAATATTTCAGCTTTTCCATCAGTATCATGATTTCCAGTAAGCAGTAACATCCATTATCTGTGAATCTGAATACAAGCTGGAGAAATGGGCAGAGGAACCTCTTGAAATTCAACAAAAATAAGTGCAGGGTCCTGCACCTGGGGAGGAGTAACTGCATGCACCAATACAGGTTAGGGGTTGACCTGATGGAAAATGGCTCTGTGGAGAAGAACCTGGGTGTCCTGGTGGACAACAGATTGGCCATGAGCCAGCAGTGTGCCCTTGTGGCCATGAAGGCCAATGGTACCCTGGGGTGTGTTAAAAAGAGTGTGGCCAGCAAGTCAAAGAAGGTAATACCTTCCCCCTCATGAAGCCATTAGACTACATTTAGACTACTGTGTCCAGTTCTGGGCTCCCCCCAGTACAGTAGAGACATGGACCACCTGGAGGGAGTCCAGCAAAGGGCCACTAAAATGATTAAGGGACTGGAGAATCTCTCATATAAGGAAATGAGAAGAGAGTTTGGCCTTTTCAACCTAGAGATGAAAAGGCTCAAGGAGGAATCTGTGTAAGGATCTATGGAGAAAGCGTCAAGAGGATGGTGCGAGACCATTCTCAGTGGTGCTCAGCAATAGGACAGCAGGCAACAGACACAAACTGCAACACAGGAAATTCCATCTAAACTGGAGAAAAAACCTTTTTTACTTTGAGAATGACAGAGCACTGGAACAGGCTGCCTAGAGAGGTAGTAGAGTCTCCTGCTCTGGAGTTATTCAAAACCTACCTGGACATTTTGTGCAGACTACTCTGGGGATCCTGCTTCAGGAGGAGGGTTGAACTAGATGATCTCCAGAGGTCCATTCCAATCTCAACTATTCTGTGATTCTGTGATACTTCCCCTAACAAAAAGCTGTGGTGGATTTTCTAGACGTAATCATCAACTAGGGAATCAGATGAGTCAGTGTTTTAATTTCAGCTACAGTTACATGTGAGAATACTTGGGTATTATAACCTCATTTAAATACTCATCTCAGTTACACAGAGGTTGGTTAGCGAGAGTCTCATGAACAAATGTTGCCATGATATACTCATCAACTATCATATTTATATACTGACATAAAAAAACAGCAACTAGAAACAATTTCAGCCTGGGATTGTTGCTGCTGCTTTTTGCTTCTCAAAAGATCTTTGCTTACTAGGAAATTCCTGTAGTCAGGCAGTCAGAATAGTGATGCCCACACAGCAATAATTTTGAATGAAGTACAGATTTTGAATTCAAAATAGTAGTATCTAAAACTATTTACCAGGTTACATATCAAGCCTGCTCACTGCTAATGTAATGTAAAGTGTACACATTATTATTAATGTGAGGGAGGAAAAAGGAAACATGAATTATCCTTGTGTTTTTGCTAAATTATGCACTGGTTTAACCAAAAAATGGAATGAAAAAATAAGTCAGTCTTGTTGAAGTTTCAATTTCACACAAGGTTTATTCAAACAGATGGATGCTGGCTTCTTAGAAATAGATCAGACCTTTACACCAACAAAAAAATTCATTGAGGTAGAGAAAAGGAGAGAGCTTTGGCTTTATTGTTATTTGTTGTTGTTTTGTTTTTTACTATCAATTTTACTGATCTATAATTTCTTCCTTCTTATAGCTTTGTTGTTCATTTTGTTTTTTAATAGACTAAGATTTTCAAATGTGCAAAAAATCAGAAGGAAACAAGGCAGTTCAATAACGGAGTTCCATATCCTTTCCATTATGCGCCATCATATGAGATTCCAGAATGTAATACAGGGAAGGTCAGGGCAGAGGCACACCACAGCAGGACAAGTAATATTTGAGGAGCATCCTGGAGTGCTCAGTTCAATTGAAGACTACAGTGAAATCCCTCTTTTTCTCAGATACCAGGCTCAATCTTCCTGGTTTGTAATCACTGATTATGAAGCCTTGCTGCATCTCATACTGGATTGATTTTTGTGCCAAATGCATAAATGAAATGGGAGCTTTCAAAAGAGTGAAAGAGTATCAACCAGAGATCAGAAAAAAAAAAAAAAAAAAGAAAAAAAAA